>JARJEI010000010.1:3120000-3645000 GCA_029955415.1 Lottia scabra
TTTTTTTAGAAACTGTTTTACAACCTGTTGAACAGATAGTATCATTGCTACCGATTCTTCAATGAATTTTTGTCACCGAACGAACCTAATAAATCATTTTTACGACGTGGAAGAAGAAACTAGAGCGGAAACCATCATAATCTACCTAATAAAGTAGATATACTTCCATAGCTCTAGAATTGGATTATGATATCAGAGTCAACGTCTGTTTATTATAATCTTTCACTTTCTTGTCTCTAGTAAATTTAATTTACCAGCTTTGTGTAATGTCGCTGTCCTGGCAAAATTTCCCTCATTGCACACTGCATGGCGCTTTCTCGTCCTAAATTAGCCCATATAGGTGCAGAAAAGTAAGATGTAAAACTCCATTCAATTCAACTCAACGCGATTCTCAAATTAAAGCAATATGGTTTTTGTTAAGATGATCAGATAAGGTGAGTTTAGTGTATTCAATACACCAATTAATGGCACCATACAACGAATGGTTATGTACATTTGAGGGAATTACAAAATAATATAATAATATAATTAAAAAGAATGGTAAATATTTGTATAACAATTATGCTATCTCACAAGCATTCTGTACAGCAGGAACACTGTCTTGTTTGTGAGCATATTTATGTTGAAAAAACATCAAAAAGCTCTTTTGAATGTCTGTTTACTTACTTAATTTGAAATGAAATGAATGTTGGTTTTTGTGAAACGATTCATGATGGAAACCAGACGAGTTTTCCCAGTTTAGATCACGGCAGAACCAAGTAGTAAACTCGGTAGATTTATTACATTATTCGTCTACCTAATATTGGCGTTTAAATCAAGAAGTTAAATAGAGCGTTTGATAAATGGTTGAATATAAATACTTTTATAATAGACAACGTCCCTCTCAGAGCTTATATAATACTGCCAGGCTTCAAGAATGATAAAACACAAGAAACCATCTCAACCGTAAAACAAATCTCGAAATCCATGTGAACACACAAAAAAAAAGTGACCGTTTGAGACAGGCATGATTGGTTCTATTTCTTTTTATGTCATCAATAAAAGAAACGCAAGGCATGATTGAACGATGTTTTCAATATGATCAAGACAAGCATGATTTCAATGCCAGCCCAAATCGTCTGCACGAAAAGCCTTAAATACCTAAAGACATACAGGAATGGTTCGACGTTTGTTATTGTCTGCAAAAGAAGCATTATTGTAACGCAAGTCTCAGGTCTCCAAGACAAGTACGCTTGAACCAACGCCTGTAAGAAACAACGCAATGCCATTATAATATAATGCTCAAGACAAGCACGACTGATTCCCCTCTCCTTGTCGTTTTCTGGACAAACATTATTACACATTTAGTTCCTATAAACTAAAAGCAAACTTGCCTTACTATATATTGAGAGTCATGACTGCACCTTTGCATTACCTGTCCGTATCGTGTGCATAACAAGCAACACAAATTTTGACTGAACCATCAGCAAGACAATCATAGTTGAAGTCATCATTTAGAGAATCAATTATATCCAATTTCAATTAGATATTGTTCTCTTTATCACTAGTATAATTTTGAAGTCAATAACTTGAATGGAGTTTTACGTCCTGCTTTTCTTCACCTTTATGGCCTAATTGAGGACGGGCAAACGCCATGCAGTGTGCAATGAGGGAAATGTTGCCAGGACAGTGGCATTAGCCTGCTCTTATTTTCGATTTTTCAGTCATTAGAGAATTAAAGCATTTGTAATCAAAACAAACAGTTTTTTTTTAAGTAAAGCGTCAATGTAAAGAGTCTCGCCCATGAAGACAAAACGAAAATCACCATTCATTACCGAGAC
Source organism: Lottia scabra (assembly GCA_029955415.1). Classification (NCBI taxonomy): domain Eukaryota; kingdom Metazoa; phylum Mollusca; class Gastropoda; family Lottiidae; genus Lottia; species Lottia scabra. The sequence continues at coordinate 3,121,821 of JARJEI010000010.1, forward strand.
AGATTATGGTTTACGGAAACTGCCGAGGATTACCGATTGTCTAATTACAATTAGATCACAATTTCGTTCCGTTTTTTGTTCTGATATTTTTGGTTCTCTGTATTGTTGGAGCTATAATATTTTTGGATGGGACAATAAACCGAGGTCCCATGTGCTATTGGCTGTGCACGTTAAAGATCCCTCGACAGTTGGAAATCGAAAATAAGAGCAGACTAATGCCGTTGTCCTGGCTAAATTTCCCTATTGCACACTGCATGGCGTTTTCCTGTCCTAAATTAGCCAATATAGGTGCAGAAAAGTAAGACGTAAAACTCGATTCAATTCAACTCAGTATGAACTATAATATTATTAGATACACAAATTAAAGCAATATGGTTTTTGTTAAGATGATCAGATAAGGTGAGTTTATTGTATCCAATACGCCCATTAATTGCATCATACAACGAATGATACATTTGAGGGAATAACAAAATTATATGATAATATAATTAAAAAGAATGGTAAATATCTGTTTAAAAATTATGCTATCCCACAAGCATTCTGTATAGCAAGAACACTGTCTATTTCGCGAGCATAGTTAATGTAGAAAAAACATCAAAAAGCTCTTTTGAATGTCTATGTTTATTTACTTAATTTGAAATGAAATGAATGCTAGTTGTTGTGAAAAGATTCATGATGGAAACCAGACGAGTTTTCCCAGTTTAGATCACGGACGAACCAAGTAGTAAACTCGGTAGATTTATTACATTATTCGTCTACCTAATATTGGCGTTTAAATCAAGAAGTTAAATAGAGCGTTTGATAAATGGTTGAATATAAATAGTTTTATAATAGACAACGTCCCTCTCAGAACTTATATAATACTGCCAGGCTTCAAGAATGATAAAACCCAAGAAACCATCTCAACCGTAAAATCGAAATCCATGTGAACACACAAAAAGAAAAGTGTCCGGATATTGAGACAGGCATGATTGGTTCGACCTTTCTTATTCTCATCAATAAATGAGACACAAGGCATGATTGAACAAGGTTTTCAATATGATCTAGGCAAGCAAGTATTGTCAGTAAAGAAAAGAAAGAAACATCTTTACAAGGATAACAAGGATTCCGTTAGGATCCTTTCTCCCAGCTGGTCCTTGGCCAAACCTCTTGGCATTAATCTTTCCCGGATTATCCGTACCCATTTACAGCTGGGTGGACTGGAATTATGAGTGAAGATGACTTATTCAAGGTCATCGGACTTTCACACCCTGATCGAGAACCGAACTCTTAAACATAACATAAACGCAAACCGGTCTTATAATGAGAGTCATGACTGCACGTCCTGTGCACCATCGGCACCTCCCTACCGTGTGCATAACAAACAACACAAAGTTTGACTGAACCACCATCTACACAATCATGGTTGGAACTCATTATGTAGAGAATCAATTAATTGTATCCAATTTCAATTAGATATTGTTCACTGCGACACGATCTGTGTCTGTTCTGAGCTTTATTAGTCTGATTTCTGAATTCAATTGAGACAGGCGTTATGATTGCTTTACAACTATCATCAGTGTACAAATGCAATCTAGAGGCCAATCCCTGCCCGACATTTTTTTTTAATCGAGTGGCCGAAATCCGTAGAGTTTTTGTATGGAGGTTATTTTGGAGGTGGTGTATTGCATTTTACGAACCATGGGTCCACGGCCACCCACATTCATTAACGCCCTTCAGCGGCCCCTGCAATCCATTGTAGCAGCTACGTTGTGTCATCTATAAAGCGTTACTTGTATCTGTTCGACCTGAGCTTTTTATTTAATTACCTATTCAATAAAATGAACGTAACGAATCTATTCTCTCTATTTAAATTGTATATTGCATTGGAGACTCTACTTATATATAAAGAACATTGGAGACCATCTTAGTTTCTCTTTTCAAATTTAAGATATACACACTTTTTCAACATCCGTTTCAATTCAGCAAGTCTTTTGTTTAGGGAAAAAACTCGCGTTCCGATTAATGCGGATTTACGAAGATTTGTAAAGCTTAAGCCTAATGGATGAATGTTGCTGGTGATTTTTTCTAAGATCCAGTACAGTGATTATCACAGAAATCCGCCATTTACAGATTCCCAGTGTGAATGTTTACAGATCACTTTCCATTAGCTTGAAACATTGACATTTATGGTTACTTAGTCGTATATATATATATGTAATAAAATCCGATTTGAGAATTTCTTTTTATAGAACAATAATCCTAAAACCTGGGAAGCAATATTACATAAAATCATATAGTAGAGGCGAAAATGCTTACAATTTTCAAAACACCTGATGGTACTTCTCTTTGGAGAAAAAATATATAACTGTTGCTTTCGAACAGTTGGACGTGATTTTTGTTTTCAAAGATGCTTGCTTGTACGGATAAAGTTACGTAAAGGCTGGTACAGGCATCACTGCCCATCATGTTTTGGCTCTGTACACAAAGACAGCTTGACTTTGCAGCTACAGAATAAAACAAACAAAAATTTGCTGGGCACGAATGTTTATTATTGATAGAAGAAATTCGATGCCTGCAAGACAATAAGATACAATATAACCGTAATTAGCTTCTAAATGTCCAGCCAATTAAAAATAATCATTCCAGAATCCTTGTAAAGAATAGAAAATATAATGTTTTGAAAATTGTCCAAGTTATTACACTGAAATTAGATACAATATTTAATGAAACTTATTATAGTTAGGAAATGGCCGAAGTCCGCTAAGTTCGTCTCGCTTTAGACACATTATTATCAAAATGAAGCAAACAACATTTGAATGGTTTCCTTTGAAATTATGTAGATGTTTACATGGTCTTCAGAAAATGAGCAAATTACTTAGGAGCCATTATTTGACAGAAGCCAAAATGGTGAAGAGGTTTTTAAAAAAGGCAACTCTATTGTGCAACGGGGTTAAAAAGTTGATTTGAAATCTTCACGTATAATGCTAGAAACCTTGAAAATCTATGATGCAAAAAGATCTATTGAAATTAAAGTAGCAGATATCTAGGTCATGATGACACATATTGGACTAAATTACTTTCACTTTTCACTTCCGGCTTGAACAACTTCCGGTTTAATCAACAAATTTATAAGTAAATTAAAAATCGTCACGTATAATACTTGAAACCTCACTGGTTTATGATGCATAATTAAAAGATCAAGGTCACTGTTGACACATAATGGATTATATTCCGTGCATTTTGAACTTCCGGCTTGATTCACTTCCGGTTTAATCAACTAGTTTAAAAGTTGATTGGAATATGTTCACATATAATACTTGAAACCTCACTGGTTTATAATATACAATGATTTACTGTAATTAAAGTAGTAAAGTCAATATCTACGATTTTGATGACACATATTGGATACAATTCCGTACAGTATTCACTTCCGGTTTACTTTACTTCCGGTTTAATCAACGGGTTTAAAAGTTGATTTAAATATGTTCACACATAATACTTGAAACCTCACTGGTTTATGATGAACAATGATCTATTGTAAAAGTCAAATATCTAGGTCACTGATGACACATATTGGATGCAATTCCGTACAGTATTCACTTCCGGTTCACTTTACTTCATGTTTCATCAAAGGGTTTAAAAGTTGATTGGAAAATGTTCACACATAATACTTGAAACTCACTTGTTTATGATGTACAAAGATCTATTGTAATTAAAGTAGCAAATGTCCACATATCTAGGTCGCTGATGGCACATACATGCATTGGACCAAATTACGTGCCTATTCTCACTTCTGACTTGAATCACTTCCAATATAAAAGTTGATTTGATATGTTCAAATATTATAATAGTTGAAAACTCATTGATGTACAAAGATCTATTGTAAATAAAGTAGAAAAAAAGTCCATAGATCTGGGTTACTGTCGACACATATTGGATTTGATATAATGCCATTTTCACTTCCGGTTTGTTTCACTTCCGGTTGGATCCGTTTGTGTTGTAGGGATTCAATAAGCCTTTGGCAAAATTTAAAGAAATGTTCTGTCGAATTTTATGGGTTTTTTTTTTGGAACTGCAAAGAAAAAAGGAAACATGGCGGTTTTTTCCTTTGAAAATTTAATATACTTGTAGCTCTATTTATGTATGTTGTATATTGCCAGAATTTTAATTCTTTTGAAATAACTACTTTTAATAAATAGAGGTTTTAGAAATTTAAATCTCTTATATTCATTTCATTTACCACAAATAGCAGGTTAACATTTTTCAAGATCTTTGGGATAATGGATTCTTTAGAATTCCTGGAATTTAAGATATTTTGGTAGGGAATTAGTGTTAAGTAATAAGCCATTCTTTAAAGGGAAGTATGACATTTTTATTATCAAAAATATATACAAGAGCACCTAGTGTTAAGGATGACAATAGAAGAGATAAAAGCCTTTCTTTTTTGGATGGTAGACATTTTCGTAATCAGAAAATATACAGGAACATCAAAAATATATTAAAGATGTCACGTGATTATCAAACTGGCCAATCAGAACGCTTGTATGTAGCCAGTTTTACAGTTTGTTTTGTAAATATAAACTTATATATGAAACTTAAAACATATATAACGGAACACGGCTTTTATGGTTAACTTCTCTTTTTTGTACCAGCAATTTACATCATTTTGTTCTTTTCTATTCAAGATACATATTTCAAAATTTCGCTGGTGTCCACACATGTTCTTGTAGAAAGTTTGTATTCCATCGCTGAAAGATCCGACCATGGGGCATGGTGTCCGCAGAGCATACATTAACGATATCACAGTATGAAGTTCCCAATGACAATAGACATTATTCAAGGCCCTGTGATGTTATCTGAATCTAATGTTTATAAATAGACCTGATTAAATTAAACAGATAATTATTAGTCCGCTAATTGACCATTAAATTAGCCACTGCAGTGCGGTAACTGTCTTATACAAACTAGTAGAACGGTAGCTGTCTTATACAGACTAACAAACAAGAAAATTATACGGACAGCACTCGACGATCATCTTTAGAATTGCAGTTTGAGTTAAAGTGCGGATATTTTGAATTTTATTATACGAAAGTTGGTTTTGAACAAGAAATAGGTCTAAACTTTGATATCTTGGCAGTTCTCTGTGGTCAGAATTGATGATATTTGTAAACTGATAATGGATCTGAACCTACAAAATTGCGTCTAAGTTCGGCCACTCCTATATAAACCGGCCAAATGAATTGGTCTCGTGCATGACCGATTTTCCGGATTTTCAGGAGTTTCACTGTACCTATGTTCCAGCAACTTGATATCCAATCACTCTCAGAGTATTTGCCCTTTGATCTTCGCCATTAATCTTTTATATTCGAGAAAATGGCTGATCAATATTATCAATCTTTTAAAACAATTGACAAGCAAATAAAACTGACTCCAAATAGATTTATATCCCACCATCAAAGTGAGTTGACAATTTAAAAAACCCTTTCATCCCAGACATGTGAAAATTGATAATTTATCAAATGAATAATACAAAAGTATTAAATTAAAAAGTTTTAATAGTCGATTGGATAATAATGCTAAATTTACAATCAATTTTAGTAACTGGCAAATCAAATAACCGGAATGCTAAAATTGTTTTCGGAATAAGGCCCTCGACCTGTTGATACTAATGTATCAAATGAATAAATGCAAATGTATCAATTTTAAAAGTTCTACAACTAGGTAATAATCGATAATAGGTTTACTTTCAGAGGAACTGGCTGTGACATCATAATTTTCTTACCTTGATGAGGCTCGAACCTACGGCACCTAATCATCTGGTAGACGACAATATTTATAACTAGGCTAAGAGTTAATTGGAAGACGAAATGAAGAAATTATATAAATTAGTCACGAACGATGACAAGCTAGTATTTAAGTGATGTATCTGTAACAGTTCCCATTCTCTGCGTCTAAAGATAATTATTATTCGGTATTGTATTCAGACTGTAATTGTTAGCCGAATCCCACCGGGATCCCCGGTATATATACAGTTCTATTTCAGCTCCTACCAGTGACATATTACTTGTCTGCTTGGCCACTTATTGCTGTTCATCGTCTGAAAATTAGCGTCTCTGCAACATGTCTGATACTATTACAAATGTCTAACATGCTTCTCCCCTAACAGGTAAAAGAAATTGATAGATATTCTTTAAATCATTTGATCTTTAAACCGAATCAACAACTGACGGTAGAAATTTCTACGTTTTGTTTTGTTTCGAACGTAACATCTTTCCAACTTGTCTGATACCATTACAAATGTCTAACATGTTTGCCCTTGTAGGTGGGTCTACGCCTCGTTTTGTGTAACAGAGTGAAAACCAAAACCGAATATAATTGTGGGGATTATGCGTTTGTTACTGTTAGAGGCTATTGACATACATTCCAGACCCAAATCGAATCTCAAAAATTCGGAACATTCCCATTTAATGTGTCACTTGTGAAAGACACGCCAGGACTCATTAAACTGACTGCATTAATTAATGCCTTATGAGCGAAACATCTTGTCAGTGATATTTCCTGCACTATCCATACCTACCTACTAACAGCTGGGTCGATCGGACTTTAAGGAGTGAATTAACTACTTTCAATTTCTGTTGGAAGCATTACCTTTTACTAGCCATTGGCGTTTCTATAGAACAGGGCTTCTCAAATGGCGCCTCGCGGGCCAAATCCGACCTGCGAAGCCCTTGAGAATTACCCCTCAAGAGTGACCCCTTTGGCTAAAACGCTCTGCTCGTTATGTTAGCTAAACTGCACTTGGCTCTTCACAAAAATTAATTGAGAAGGCCTACTATAGAAGAAGGAGTGAGGGGGACTTTTAAATGTTTTATTACTAATTCAGAAGCCCTACTGGCCCATGGCGTACTAAAAAAAAAGAGGGGTGCATGATTCCCCTGACTGATCATTTTGCTCTATTTTCACTTTCACAATTGCAAAATGTGATAAATTTACTACCATTGACACCCCCTCCCTTAAAAAAGCTACTGGCATACACTCTCAACCCAAAGATCTATCTACTGCCATCAACACAATTACGTATCAAAACTAACTTGAACTGACAAGCCAGGACTCATTATCCTGATCGGATTAATTCATAACGAGTGAAACGTCGCGGGGTAGACATATAACAAGGATAATGATGAACAAATTATTGTTAAATTGTAGAAATGATCAGTGCCAGTGGTCGAAGAATCGATTCATGTCACACGTCTGTTCAACAAGAATAGTAATTCTGAAACAATGGAGAAAGTAAATGACTCACATAAAAGATTTTCTGTTCATTATTCCGCTAATTAAAATACTTCTTTATCTACAGTTGAAATATACGAACAGTGTCAAGGGCCATTCGGAACCTCTCTGCAATCTCCGTAAAACTGAATTTACTTCTGTAAATGGATGGAATCTTCATGTAAGAAGGCCTGAATAGATGGTAGATAACTACTTCACGTCCTTAGGTCATTATTGCAGCACAAGAGTTATCTTCCCTTGCTCATTTACCTGGCAAGATGGCCGCTTATCATGTCCGAGTCATTATATAATCTCGAACACAATGATGAAGGTTGAGCCGAATTAATACGAATGCATTGCTTACAAAGATACATTTAGTCCTGAACGATCGGTCAATGATGTTCGCAATGTTACAATCGAGTGATCACATGATAATCTGGACATGGCACTGGCGAGCAATAGCTGTCATTAAATACCTTGACATGTTTAAGAAGCATTAGCAGCGGTGCTTTCACGGTAGACCCTATGTGTTCGAGTGAGTCATATCGGATGAAAAGGTCGTTTTGATTGCCCCTACATTGCTAAATTTCAGTCAGCCACGGCTGAATCCAATTTTTATAAAAGGAACAGTGGATTTCCTTATACAAACCAGGAAGAAAACACAATAGATTTTTACAAAAAAAAAAAAAAAAATGATGTCGAGTATCATTTTTGACAGTTCAATTATTCTTGTCGACGATAAATCACTTCTTTCAATAAATCACCGCTTTCCCTGACATACTACACAAATTTGTGGAATAATTGATAAATAGCTTGGATGTTTCTTATCACTATAAAGAATCCTGTATAAATTACCAAAGAGGATGGGGGAAGAGCGAGACAATATACAGCATATGAATTCATTCACAAATAAAACTACTGTCTAGGGAACATTAAAGCTGTATCAGAGAAGTTTAAAATTCTTATTACAGTTTTCTGGCATTTCTCGACGATATGCTGTTCGCTTCTTTGAAAAAGATTGGTATTAAACAAAGATCCGTTCAAGCACAACAATTAATTCCAAAATCACATCCAAAACATAGCAAAATCAAGAGCAATAGTTACCCCGCAGGGAACTACTTCAAAGAGAGGTACCATCAGGTGTTTCTTAAAGAGTAAGTATCGATCAAACTAGAGTATGTAAGAACGTACTTTAAGTCCAAGACGTTTCTTGCGCTATAAAGAGAAGCTTCTTCAGAAAGTTCAATATTTCAATTACTACAAAAACTACAAACAACCAATAGTAAAAAATAACTAAATCAAAATACTACAGTATATATTTAGACTAAATTGGCTTAAAATATAAATAATTGAGCCAATGTTTTGTACTTTAATTAGAAAAACTCCTCGTCACCATCGGCCATTTCTACGAATTGTTTTCTAAATAATTATAACTAAATCTGTCAAGCCCCAGGTCTCAGAACATAAATGGTATCATTTGATGTATTTTTGCTCAAGAATTGATTTGAAAACAGATCTGAGCGAAGTGATTAAAAAATTCATTATTTTCAAACAGTTTTGAACTTAACTTTTGTTTTATTCTCGGATTTCAAAGTTTTTCTAACATGCTAATAAGTTTTGTTGGGCAAAAAGTAAACATTCACTTAGTTTTTGATATTACGAAAGGGTTTTGAATTACAATGGATTGGTAACTTTTATAGAAAAAAACATATCATTTTGTTTTACGTGAGGTCACTTTTTGATTCAGGGCATTTGATCGTACTGCACGAGTGTGCTTTCACACTCCGGAATAACATATTCAGATAATAGTTCCCTTTTTCGATTAGTCGAAACAAATCAAATTCGAACAAAGCCATTGCTATGTTTGAGAGTTCTGTTCTCGATCAGGGTGTGAAAGTCCGATGACCTTGAATAAGTCATCTTCACTGATAATTCCAGTCCACCCAACTGTAAATGGATACGGATAATCCGGGAAAGATCAATGCCAAGAGGTTTGCCCAAGGACCAGCTGGGAGAAAAGATTTGCAAGTAAACTAAGTTGTTATCCTTGTAAAATATAGATGTTTCTTTCTTTCTTTGCTGGTAACAACTTGATGTCTATACCAGCTTAAGATAAAGATATAATGGTATAATTATTTTATCGTTTCAGATACCTCAGTGATACCAGTATCGAGAAGATTTCACATCAAGCCTTCTTTAAATATACTCATATCAGGGAATTGTAAGTATTAATCAACATTGCAATGGATACACCTTTATGTTCTCATTCTCTCAGAACCTATATTCCAATGTTGCAGATTCAAAGCCGTATGTTCTCATGTTCCATATTCTGGGTATTATGTTCTTAAGTTCTATATCCGAAACTCATGTTCCATATCCTAAGACTTGTGTTCTCATGTTCCAGATCAGAGCATGTTCCAAATACTAACATTTAAACTATCTCTAAGACTCTTTTCAAATAGTTGTAACAAGCTAAAATTAAGGGTTTAACTTAACTATCAATCTGAAAGTATCAAAGATCTTCTAAATAGAAAATAGTCGAGACTGTCTTGAGTATTAATCTGTAATTAAAACTAAATCACAAATTCAATTCTCTTTTGAGATCTAACAAGAATTATACCAAGACCAAGCGACAGGGGGTATAGGGGGCAACTGCTCCCCCAAATAGTATGTTTTCGGGCAGCGAGTTCCAAAAAATACAATAGTTTTCTCCTGTTGATCTGGGCAAACATCATTAAAATTCGGACAAAATGAAACAAAAGTGTGGTCTAACAACTATGAATCTAAGGATAGCCAGAGCAGCCATAAAAAGTAACAAAATAGTGGTTTAGTTAAAATTAGATTCAGTGTATTCGCCAAGATATGTACCATTTGTACAAGTAATAGTTCAGTATACAGAACTACGAGCTACTAATTGAATAATGGACACACTATTTACCATTGTCTTGCTTTCCAATCAAAATTCAAATGTGTTCGAATCTCTTGGTGATTTTGTGTTTACAAACAATTAATGGTAACGGTCTCAGTGAGATAAAGACTATATGTAAATGAGACTCCAAAGTTTCTATTTTATTGCTCGAGGTACTCTAGCTGGCACGATCGTGTTTTATGATCTAACTTTATGCTTGTATCAAACGCTACAGACGTTAAACTATCGAACTATCAAGGTTATTGAATGTGAAAAAAATAATCTCGTTGCTTGGGGTTCCTGGATGACCCCGCAGTGCTCAGCAGAAAAGGTTTCTATTTAATTGCTCTCTGTACTCTAGCTGGCTCGATCGTATTTTATGATTCAATATTATTCTTGTAACAGACATTGAATTTTAAAGGAGCAGGCTCTTTGTTTAAGGTTCCTGGATGGCTCCACATTGTTCACCAGAAACGATTTCTCTATTTCTTTCCTCTTGACACTCTAGCTGCCTCGATTGTGTTTTATGACCCAACATTATACTTATCAAGATCTCTGTGGGTTAAATGAATCATCCCCTTGCTTCGAGTTCCAGTATAGTATAATACTAACCCATACGAGAACGCACCTGGCGTAAGGACGACGCGATAGTTTCGGATGGTACTAACCATAACAGAAGTTACTCATGCATTCCACATGAGTCTGAACTGTTACAAAACGAACAGGCAAGGGTTTGAAATGGCTGATCAGGGTGTGAGTCTATCTTTACAAATCTGTTGCCCTTTTCGACCCACTCCCTTCCCACAAAAACTAGGAACTTGGGAACCCACATTTTTACTCTAGTGGAGGGTTCAGCTGTTGGTGCTTTCTTTAACTCATGAATGTCTAATGATTAACTTTAAGTGAATGTTAAGTTTAAGTAATTTGAATAAGCAATGATAGAGTAGGCTTGATATCAACTGGGACTAGGTTCTGTTAATATATATACCATTACAAGATTTAAAATAAGACATTAGAGGATTGAGAGTATATCCAAGATATTAAGTTTTGTCTTAGCTCCTAAGATGTACTTTCATCAGTGTCGGCACTAGCCTCCAATAACTTAAGATGCAAATGGTGGAACAAGCTGGATTTCTATATGGTAGCAAATACCCCCTCCCCCTCCCTCCTCCCTTTGTACTCTCAACGGTACCGCTACTGTACATGATAAAAACTTTTGGTTCTCATTTCCAGATCCTATATTTAATTTTACAATCAGGTGTATCGAAAGGAGTAAGAATGGTCTTCTCTAATCTCTAATCGCGAAACCCGCCATATATAGGTATAAGTCGTAATTAATCTAATAAACTGCGAGTTAATTGTGTTGTTTTTTATTTGCAGACATATCCGAAATTTTACCCGATTAACTACTATAGAACCTGGTGCCTTCCGTAGTCTGACTAAACTTAGAATATTGTAAGTACATTTTTGTAATTTAATTACCCCACCCCATAATCATCAGGGTATGCGCTACGACCCCTTGTTGGCAATTCTGTGGTTTCTAAAATGATGCCTCATGTGCTACAGTCTGTACACTTTAAAGATCCATCGACAGTCAAACATCAGAAAGCTATTGTCAAGGTCCTCGCAATATTGTTACAATTGCCTCATTACACACTGCATGGCGTTGCCCATCCCCAACGCAATAAGGTGCAGAAAAGTAAGAAGTAGACTTTGTACGTTTCATTTCGATTTCTCGACCATGATAACCATGTTTAGATATTTCTGCAAGTCGTTATGTAATTACAGGAACTGTATTTGTCAAGTCTGTTTTCTGTCACCTCTTTTAATTCCTATTTCAGGTGGATTATAGATTGTTTACAATTAGCTAAAATAAAAATAGGTGCTTTGGGGTTATTTCAAGAATTAAATACTTTGTAAGTTGATACAGATTCATTCTTATATACCCTTTGCGATAAAATGCTTTATCAAAATATGTTGGCTATCTGAAAGGAGCTGCAAAGAATTTTTAGTATTTTTCTGGGTACCGGTACCAATTAATGGATACTGGGATTATATAAATAGCTATATACAGTATTCGTTATTTGAAATTTTCGAATTCGTTTTTGGATTTAGCACTGATTTTTCTTTTTACAAATTATTCTGGAAATTTCAATACCAAGTGGTTTAGCCAAGGACCAGCTGATAGAAGGGTATGGCGGGGGAAAGCGGCAAAAACCTAATGCTATGTAACAGAATGCAATACCAAATACTAGTACCCAAAACGCCTAATGCAAAAAGACAAAATACAAGAAACCTCTAATACACAATACCTTATATGTCATTAGGTTTTTGCCGCTTTCCCGCGCCATAGTAAGGGTCTTGTTGTTACCTAAGTTGTTATCTTTGTATAATATGATCCGCTCTTGTGTTCGTATGGTCAAGATGATTATAAAATGCCCTTGAAGAAAACACAAAGAACATTGTTGACGTCTTATACTTATTAATGATACTATCACGAAGGATTGAAATCTGTTGTTTATTTTTAATAACTATTTATATAATTTGTGTATTTTAGAAAAATAACTAAAAGTGGATTAGTAGAAGTGCCTGATTTTTCTTTGTTTGAAACGAAGTCTAAAGAACATAATGGTACTATGTATGAAATGTAAGAACAGTGTGACTTATTATTCTTGGCCAGTGATTCAAGATATGCATGCAAATGGTTCTAAACAACGTTCCCTCAAGAACGCCCAATGTCACTATGTACATGGAATTGCATTATCAACTCGGCATCACTTTCAGAGAGTCCACGTGGCTAATAGTGTGGTCAATTTGACGTCCCTTTCTCAGAATACACATAGCAAATACTAGTTATTTGGCAGTTAGGTTTGTCAACTCAGCATAACTTTCAGAGAGTTCGCATAGCTGTGTATTTTGTATAATTGGGTTTGTCAATTCAGAATCCCTTCCACACACAAATATCTTATAATGTGTGTTTGGCATACACATTCAGTCTAATTTCGTTTGGCTGTTCCATATGATGTCATTGAGATCTGATTGATTAAAACAAAGGTCATTAAGGTTAGGTCAAAGTTAACGTGAACGTTTGTTATCGCGCCTGGTTCTCAGACCCTAATGTAGTGGTTAAAAAACCGGATTTTAAAAAAACCAACGAACGAAATTAGGGTCTGATTTTAATTAGACTGATACACATTAGACATAATGTTATTGAAAAAAGTAACCCATGACCAAAAGTTAAAAAGGCGTCACTACCTTTGACGTCAAAGAATACCCAAAAGCAGTGGGCGTGTGAAATTAAACAGTCAAGCTCGATATTGAAGAATCTAATACACATGCACCCCCCCACCCCCCCTAAAATTTGCAAAGCATGGGTTGTCCGCACGTAATAAGTATCCGAAGAGACAACGAAAGCTTGGCGAAATTTTATTCTGCGTCCCCCCAACGTCAACTCCTGTATCCGCCAATGGAATATGATCGTCTATATTGAATCGTATCATCTTTATGATGGATGGTATCAAAATTATTTTTAATTTTCAGTGATTTATCGTCAAATTCCATAGAAGTTATTAATTCTGGTGCTTTTAAATCAGTTAAAGCCTGGTTACTGTAAGTTCAACTTTTGTTTTTTATTTGTGAAACTATAAGTGGGAGTTATGGTCTTTATTTTAAACTTAACCCTTCCACGTTAGTTCGGTGCAGAGAAGTGGGACATAGAATTCCAATTCATCAACTTTCTTGCAATATCGCTAGGATAGAGTCAAGCGAGTCGACATTGTAACTGACAGATACTGAAAGCTCTGGATTTGCAACAACTTGAGGCATCCGCGAGCATCCGGTCAATCACTCAATTTAGTCCACCCGAGCACACTGACTGTAACTGAAAAATCGCAGGTACCTCAATTGAAATAATTTCTTCTTTCCTTCTTCCTATTTAAAACTGGATCTAATTTAAATATCGGCAAAGGTCTCGATATTTTCTTTCGACTGCGAAGGATCAGATGAGATGCTGTCAATTGCATGTGTAACGACCATAGCCGTAGGAGACAGGGGGGCAGGGGGGCAGGGGGGCAGCTGCCTTCCCCCCCCCCCCCCAAATATTAAGTTTTCGGGCAAAAAATCCACAAAATCAGGCAAAATATCATTAAAATTCGGGCAATTTGTTGAGTTGTGGGCCCCTACGGCTATGAACGAACCACATTTGAACTCTACTTTAATGAAAAATACATTCACTCGCACTTTAAACTATTTTCATTAAAACAGCAAAAAAAATAGGCTTATTTATGGACTGAATGCACAGCGATAACACGAAAACCGGAATAAGTCGACAGTTAACTTTTAATTATGTTTCAGTCGATTAGAAAATAACGATGTGAAAGAGATAAAAGACAGAGCGTTTGCAGGATCTAATATTGCCAAACTGTAAGTTTATTATCCATTCTCTTATTACATTCTCTCGATTCCACTGGATTCCATCATAATGTTTGTTATCTTTATTAGTAGTTAACAGTAACATTCGGCACTACCCCCGTCAATGTTCGTGACTGACATTGTGTCTCGGTCATGATATAATTGGTACGGTAGTCAACATCATTCTGTATAGCCTCCGTCAATGTTCGAGACTAGACAGTCGTATGCTCGGTAAGTCGGTAAGAGCAGACAACTCTTATTTGGGATTGATTTTGATTGGCTGATTTTAAACTCACGGACACGACTCTGTCGGCAGATTGATTTGGATTGGTTGATTTGAACTGATTATAGTAGACAACAACTCTGTCTGAAATTGATTTTGATTGGCTGATTGAACTCACGGGCTACATCTCTGTCTGAAGATTGATTTTGATTGGTTGATTTGAACTCAGGAGTAGATAACTCTGTGTGAAGAATGATCTGAATTAGATGAAGAATTAGTTTTCAATATGGCGTAACCCAATACAATACGAGGTTTAAGATTTGAACGACATGTAGAAAAATGCTAAGTACAGGATCGATCGAGAAATAACAAAATGTAATATATTGGCTATTAATCATGGAGTTTTAAATTTTCTATTTTGTTGATGTGTTGATTTCTAGTATATTTTAAAGACATGCTGCCTCCTAGAATAAACATACAATTCAAATTTTCAAACTTGGCCAATACAAGAATATATTCATTACTGGACGGATATTTTAATTTTAAGAATACCTGTATAACCTGATAGCTTAGCAACTACTGAAAAAAAGCCTAATATTTGTTTGTCAATAAGAGTATTTATATAAATTCATCACATGTTTCTTAGCAGTTATTCCAAAAAAAACGCTTGCACTCGTAACAACTTCGAAACTAGACTAACGTACTAGATAAGCTCGTATACGATACAGAGATTGCCATATTGAATAAATTATATTTCAGCCAATCGCAATCATTGTCAGAGAGTATCGGCCTCTTTTGCGGGAAAACTGCCAATCAAAAACAATCTTCGAAAAAGAGTTATCTTTCCTTGTCCATTTACCAGGCAAGATGGCCGCCTTTTCTGACCGAGCCATTACATCTCGAACAAAATGACGAAGGTTGTGCCGAATGAAGCGCTTGATGAACACTAAAGTACATGCAAGTCAATCTGAGAGATAGCATACCTATAACGATTGAAGTTTTTTAGAACAGATGAAAACTATTATTGGTTTTCCTTTATTTGTCAGATAGTTTTACTTGGTTTATCATCGAACTACAGTGCATTGCGTGTTATTAAAGAGTTTTTTTATTTGTTCGTCAGTTTTACTCATCAATTTGGCTAGAATCGTGACTCCAAACATATATTTCACTTCACGCCTGCTTAAGCTAGGGTGTCAAATTTGATTTAATATTGTACAGGTCATTTCGACCATGATCAGGTGTCAAATTTAATTTTATATATTATTTTCTATGAGGGTCATTTAGACCTCGATCACCCATTTTTCATATTTTGGAACTGGGGTAGATTTTTTTTAAGCCCGCTCGATCCAAGGGTGTCAAATTTAATTTTTTCGTATCGCACTTCATTTCGACTATGATCACTCACGTCACGCATTCTATATCTTTGTGACTGGGGGTGGATAAGAATTTTTTTGTCGCCTGATCAAGTCAGAGGTGTCAAATTTAATTTTGCACATTTGTGGTGGTGCCACATTAGCTGTGTCAGATGCAGACAAACAGGAAAATAACACTCAATTTCATTTCATTTCATTTAAAAATTCAAGATTTCACGATTCATTTTTTTTTTCATTTCAGTGACTTTAAGAACAATCCTGATCTAGCGATTCTGGGAGATTTAGCCTTTGATGGAATACAAGATTTAAGATCCCTGTAAGTAATGATTATCTGTTCTGTCGGTACATATTGCTTAAATGAGCGATGCTAAATTCAATAAGGGGCAGTAATAAAGTCACGAATCGTTGTAGCTCCTGCAATTCCACTGTTTATTACTTTAATACCAAGTCCTCGATGAGACAACATGTTTTTAGAATAAAAATCAATTTTCCAATGTAGAAATGTAAGCGTATGCAAAGCATATTTCGCAATTAATGATGTCAGCCAACACATCAGCGGAACTCCTTGAACAACAGAACAGAAGTGTGATTGGAAATTTAATGGTGCAAATTGATACTATCAGTGTTCCGGTACCTATAAGCAAGAAAACCTCTTTTCAATACCCTCTACCAGACGGTTCCTGAACAAAACTCCCGCATTAAATCCTCTTTGTGATTTCAATCGACTCTATACAAAGTTTTCATATCGTTTTGGTTTATTTCAGGAATTTATCGAACACGAAAGTATCATATCTACCAACCGTTGGTCTTTCAACTGTCGAGGATCTAAATCTAGAGAATACACCAACCTTACAAATATTTCCAAGTGTTCTCAAGTTTTCTCATATAAAAATTGCCCGCCTTACTTATGCCCATCATTGCTGTGCTTTTAAG
Source organism: Lottia scabra (assembly GCA_029955415.1). Classification (NCBI taxonomy): domain Eukaryota; kingdom Metazoa; phylum Mollusca; class Gastropoda; family Lottiidae; genus Lottia; species Lottia scabra. Next base: position 3,138,919 of record JARJEI010000010.1, read on the forward strand.
CATCCAGATAAACAGGATCCTCAGCTTTGGAAAGCTTTCGAGTTTCAGGAGACAGTGAGGAAAAAATGCGAAGCTCAAAGACCAACTGCTGGTAAACCGGAAGTACCATTATCACCGAGTCACCCATTAGACTGGGCTGGTTTCAGAAGACGTAGAAGTTCTGATGGCGGAGCTTGGGGTTCATTTGGACCGTTGCCTAGCGATAACTTGTCTGACCTTGACGCAGGAATTAGTAATGATGGATTTTTCCCAAATGTGCCGACACTAAAAGCAAATAACACCATAAATATCGTGGCTTGTGGAAAGATAGCCCATGCGTACAGTGAAGTCGTATGTACGCCTCAGCCGAATGCGTTTAACCCTTGTGAGGACGTTATGGGCTATGAATGGTTGCGAATTGTGGTGTGGTTTGTCTTGCTAGCAGCTCTTCTCGGTAACCTCGTCGTTATTCTTGTTATCATCACCGGAGGAAGCAAGATGACCGTTCCAAAATTTCTAATGTGTAACCTATCCGTGGCAGATTTTTTAATGGGACTTTATTTGCTTTTGATTGCTTCCATGGACGTTCATTCTCTGGGAGAATATTTTAACCATGCCATCACTTGGCAGAATGACGGTGGATGCCAAGTTGCTGGATTCTTAACAGTGTTCGCCAGTGAATTGTCAATCTTTGTTCTAACTGTTATTACTATTGAAAGATGGTATGCGATTAGCTATGCCATGTATGCCAAGAAACTAAAACTTCGTCAAGCCTCTTTACTCATGCTTCTCGGTTGGGGCTATGCTACGTTTATGGCGTCGTTACCGTTAATGGGTATCAGTGGATACGGCACTGTCAGTATTTGCCTACCAATGGAAGCCAACGATCTGCTGGATAAGTGCTACATCTGTTCCTTGCTGATTCTCAATGGAGTTGCTTTCATCGTAATCTGTTGCTGTTATGTGAATATCTATTTTAATGTACAACAAAACAACACCACCGCCAGAACAAACGACGCCACCATCGCTAAACGTATGGCTATTCTCGTGTTTACAAATTTTGTGTGTTGGGCACCTATTGCCTTCTTCGGTCTCACTGCTTCAGCTGGATTTCCTCTCATCGATATCACCAATTCCAAAATACTCCTCGTTTTCTTCTACCCCTTAAATTCATGTGCGAATCCTTTTTTATATGTAATCTTGACGAAACAATTCAGAAAGGATGTGTTTATCTTGCTGGGAAAATACGGGGTCTGCACCGAGAGAGCCAACCGGTACAAGGAAACATACACGTGCTCGAAATCAATGTCACAGACCCGAAACAACGGCCTTCACCTCCATCACAATCAACATCACGCTTCTGATCTGTCATTCATCACGCATGTCACACACGTGACGCATATCCACAAAGGTTCCAAGATCTTATTGAACGGAACGTCCCTCCTGGGTGGATCTGGTAATGGTCCGAGTCTCACCAAACAATCACAAACTGCCAGAATCCAGGCCATGGATCAGAATCCCAACACCAACGGCGCCTGGTCAAACAACGATAAAAGTAAAGAACGAAAACTCTGCACCGTTCCTGAAACCAGTCAAGTCTGCGACGAATACGACTGCGAAACAATACTAGATGGTGCTGAAGGTCTGAAAGACATACTGGAAGCCAGGGGAACCGACAGAGTTCGCAGTGCCAGTGAATATGTCATCCTGTATCCACCGTGCCAGAAAGATGCTAGGCGAAGAACTGGACGATATGACAAACAGTCCAGTTTAGACACGACCATAAGTAGTGGTACAGAAACATCGTATCTGAGCGATTCGTCATGGAGAAATAGCGTCGATGTGGAGAAAATCCATCTTCAAGATCGACAAAATGGTGGACAAAATGGCGACGACTCTGGTCGTAGGAAATCAACATCTACACAAGGTTCCGCTGAGAAAAAATCTAAATTAAAAAGATGTTCAGAAGAATCGTCAACTGTTTGTGCCAGTAGTGACGAGGATGACATGGAATATAATAAATCATTGCTTTAATACTAACTCATTCTACGATGGTTGATATTGCTGGAACATGTCAGTGGGTTGTTGTCCTCCTTAATCATCTCTGGATTTGGAACACTTATTCCTTATTGAAATTGGTGAAAGAAAATTCGGTGAATAACAACCTAAAGGACTATTTGAATAACTCGGGATTTGACAGTGTTGGAAGCAAGGACTAATGATTGAATCTCGTACTCGACAGGCGTGCATTTACCTTGGACGTATCTGGATCAGGCTCGCTTTTCTCGAACAAATATCACTGAAATGTTTCAAATTTGAATTTTATACTAACTATAATCATCCTTAAGCGGCATATAGGCTATGGGTGGATAACGGATTACCTATGACGATGTATTTTGTTGAAACTTTGTGTATTTACTCAAGAGAAGGATATTGTGTTTCTGAAGACTTTGTTAAGGAATTGGGATCGAGATGTATTCATTATGTCGAAAAATGTTATTGATATATGATAACTAGGAAGTTTGAATCCTATCAGTATCATTCAGTATTCTAGCCCTGCTATATTGCCCAAATTTAATGTTCTATGGCGGATATGTTAAGTGCTTTTCACTCTGTAATAAAAAGAAATGTCCGTTTTGTTACATGTTTCTTGTCATATTGAATAATTATATTTTTAAAAATAATATATCTTCTTTCTTTTGTTTTAAAAGCAGCTTATAATATCTAAAGAACTTTGAGTCAGTAACGTCATATACGCTTAGTTTTGAAAATGTAAGAACCACAGACGTCTCACGTTATAATGTGCATGGTCCAAAGTCAGGGGCAGATCCAAGGGGGGCTCCCCTCTCATACGAGAAGTACCATCAGGTGTTTCGAAAAGAGCTTTGTCTGCTAATGCCATTTTCGCCATTACAATATATTACTTTCGGGTTGATGTCATACCAAAAATTCTCTTGGAAAAAAATATGATTTTCATATATTATGAGATTACCTCAATAACATTATAATAGATGAATGAAATGTTTTCGTGAAAAATCACAGTTAAATGATTAACACGTCATTATCAAATAATTAACGAGATCATATTTAGTCATAGTTTAATAATAATAGCCAGATATAACTCTCAAGTTTCGTAATAACTCCTACTCTATAGCTATGATAGGAATACTTCCTCTTAAAATGATCAAAAAAACAAAATTGGCAAATTTGGTGAATAAGAGTTCATATATTCATTAGGAAACTTGTCTAGTGTCATAAACATCTAGCGAAACAGTTCTCATAGTTCCATCATGGGGGTGGGGATGGGTGGGGTGTGCTGTGGATGCTTTTTGGTGGATACCTAAACTGCCCCTCTTTGTTGGATGTTTGTTATGACCCGTTATTACACAGAGCAAGCATAAGACCCGTTTTTACACAAAGCAAGCACAAGACCGGTTTTTACACAGAGCAAGCACAAGACCCGTTTTTACACAGAGCAAGCATAAGACCCGTTTTACACAGAGCAAGCACAAGACCGGTTTTTACACAGAGCAAGCACAAGACCCGTTTTTACACAGAGCAAGCATAAGACCCGATTTTACACAGAGCAAGCACAAGACCCGTTTTTACACAGAGCAAGCATAAGTCCCGATTTTACACAGAGCAAGCACAAGTTCCGTATTTAGCATAGGTTCGTTTTTGTCTTTTTACAGATCAAGCGCAAGTCTCTGAGTTTAAACAGAGTAAGCATGCTTCATATTTCAATTATACTCCTACCTAAACATTTATCCTTCATTTTCTGTATATGTGTTTTCTATATAATGCGTAGTCTTACTAAACGGAGAGTCTTTTTTGACTTTCAAACGCTCATATTTATGGCTACACGGGGATTTGATGGCTTATATTTCGAGGGAGGGTTGTGAATATTATTATGGATTAGAATAGCTAAAAAAATTCCAGGTTCTGAGACTAAAATCTAATTGGTCGAACAGTTAGTGAACATATCCCTTTAAGACCAAGGCTCTAACTCCAGACAACGCAAGCACAAGGCCATAAGTTAAGACAGAACAAGCACAAGGCCTCAACTATTAACGAGGTCTTGACTGCAGATAAACATAAAACAAAACAAATAAATATGAGTATAATAATCAGAAATATTTATTTGGAAAAATACCTATCTATCTCCAATCATATAATATATCCATATATGTACAGTCTGGATAAACAAAAAGATGACTTTTTGATCATTCTTGATCGGTTATTCACTGGAATTCTGCTGATAATTTCTTTAAATAATTGTGGACATATTGTTAGATATAAAATTTCGAAAAGGAAGTTCGAAACCACTGTGTCAAGTAACTCTGCTAAAGCATTTTCAATATCAAAACTCGACCTCTAGCTATAAACGTTTCATTGAAACAAGTCCTGGCATAGCGGATGAGTTGTGAAACGTAAACGCCATAAGCTGGTGATTGAGGTATGTTACTGCACATGAAAGAAAAAATTACAATAGGAAAAGGAAATCTTTTGAAACTATGTCTACTTCTTTTTCTTTTTCTTTCCACCTTTCTTCTTGCCCGATTTCTTCCCTGATTTTTTGCCTGCTTTCTTGGAACCTTTTTTGGGACTTTTTGAAGACTTTCCTTTGTCTGGACTTCTACTTCTACTGCGACTCTTTAAGTCTTTCTTTCCATCTTTCTTATTTGGTTTGCCATCATCTCCATCCGGATTATTGATAACGAATTCCACTTTCTGTCCTTGACAATTGACCTTCAAATAAAATATAAATAATATTTCTTTTTTTTTCTCTACTTTATAGTAAAAATAAAATATCGAACAGCAATAGAACCACTACCCTTTTTCACTTCAAAAACACATTTTCAATGCATCATCGGCCCAGAAACACGATTTTCGAATAATTAGCTGACAAATATTCAATTCTGTTCTGTTCATCTATTCTATTCTATTGCCTACCTGATTACATTTCCTGCATTTCCCCTCGTCAAACATCTTTCCATAATATTCTCCTTTTAAACATTCTTTACAAAATCTCGTCCCACACCATTTACACATAAATGTCTGAAACAACCAAAAAAATGTTTCTCCTTTATACATGTATAAAAATCAAATGTTATGGAGTTGTACGTCCTATTTTCTATTTTTCGGTGTGAAGTGAGTCAAATTTTGCAGGCTTGCGACAATAGCCTATATACTTTGTTATCCAGTGTCAATGAATTTTTTTTTACATGCACAGCTTGTGGCACATGGGGCCTCCCTTTTTCGTAACATGTTGCTTCCAATAGAAGTCAGCTGATAAGTATAAAAGACATCGCTTTAACTTCACTTCATTAGTTAACTTTCTTTTCGTGTGCAAAAGCTTTAAGATAGCAAAGTTATAAATAGGACCAATAGATATTATTATACAAGATCCTTTAAACAACAATACAGATATATATAGACTTGTATAGGACAGGGTAGAAATATATAAATAACTTATTATCAATAGACTTATACCATATATAGTGTAAACAGACGATGAAAGTATAATCTCATAAAAGCACTGGCCGGGGTCACGTAATTAGGATTTATGATAAAAAAACAAGTTCAAGTTAAAGGTTATGAAATATTAATGATTGGAATAATTTGTAAATGATATCATATCTATTGCTGAAAATGGAAAAATAAGCCTTCTTCTAATAGTATTTAGCTCAAATGGTATCCTACTCACTGTGTTTATCCCGGCACATCCCCACCGACACATGGTTAATCTGATAATCCGATAATCTGTCAATATCCTTCCGATTATCCTCAAAATTAGGCGGCTCACATAATTAAATAGGTAAGTCGTATTTCCTACAGCGAAGGTGTCAGTATATAGCTACGAGCCTTTCGACAGTTCCGCGTCGTTAGTTACAGCTGTTGTCAAGCAAAGTATTGACATGCATTACAGGTAAATTCAATTAAAGGGAAGTAACTACAGTATACAAATTAACGGAACACAATTTTATGGATATTGTACACAACGTTTCAACAATTTACATGAGAGCAATCTCTTTAGCGAAATATAATTCGCGATAGCAATAGATAGCAACGATATTTCTACTGGTTAGGCCGTCCCCAACACTTTCAAATGTTCTGGATTTTATTAAGCACAAATACACGCACACAATTAGATATTATTACTTCATAATGTCACTGGTAGCAAAGCCCTACTCCCAGGGCTTTAATTGGTAGTAGGGCATTGACGTTACAATAATGACGTCGTAATTTGCAATCACTACTGTAAGCATGACATTCAACGTCAGGTGGCGACTTCCGGTTTGTCAAGGAAAGAAAGAATGTCGACTCAGTTGGTGATAACAAGTGATGATAAATCTTCGTGTAAGCAGACGATATGCCCATGTGAAAATGATGATGGCGACGTGTGCGAAGAAACATTAGATAAATTCGTTCATCGAATACTTCTGTCAGCTACCATGAACGACAAGGACGGTGACAAATTTGGAATAGGTGAGTAACAGTGGAGAGTGTTAGGTAGGCCTACTAAGGGCTACTAGTACTACTAGTAGGGACGGTGCCCCTCTAGATGGAACACAGGGTCCGCTTCCTAGCATTTAACTTAGCATTTAACTAAGTCCAAATCTGATATTCGACTTGAGATTTTCCTACTAAATCTTGCATAGACTCAAGTTGACTTAGGGTTTTAAGCACGAAATCGATCTTAAGTACAAGGCTAGGAACTTTGCCCTGGATTTAGACTTAGAGATAACGAATTAAATATGATAAGGTCCAAAAGTTGCAACCTGTGCACTTTTGAAGCTAGGTGGCCTTGTGTATTCCTCCATAAGCCCAATCCAACAATAACATGTATTTATTCCACTCATTTTAGTTGACTTTACAATAAGCTTAACATTGTCTTGCAGCCGACGTTGACGATGGAAAGCTGGCACCATTAGACTATCGCAATAAACCTAAAATCAATGGTGTGCGACTACAAGAAAGATACGAAAAAGCCAGAAAGAATGTAAATCGGAAGAAAGAAACGAAGAAATCGAAGTGGCATAAAGGAAAAGTTGATGATATGCCACGAGGAGCAGTGCAGAAGGTGGATGGAAATAGCTACGTCAATGTTCCTCTGGAGGTTTATAGGTAAGAACATAACGTAACCTGCTTGTGAGAAAAGCATTTTTTACTTTCTCCGGTCATTCTTATCCTGCTAAATTCAAGACGGTGAATTCTCCATGAGCAATCAAAAGGCATCACTGATACAACTCCTGAATTTAAGAAATAGGCTACCGGTACAGAAATTTTTGTTTGGTAGGAAAGCTAGATTTTAAATTAATTTAATGATTAACCAGTCAGGTAACCGTCTGTAAATGTGTAATGCTCCGCCTGGTACGAAGAAATTACATATTTTCTCTCTGGCCCTCTCTTAGACTGGTAGCAATCAAAATCGTATGTGTGCATATAGCCTACATTGTTCATTGTTTCTCAGAAAAAGCGGAAGAGGGTAGGGTAAGCGCTTCTTGTCCTGCACAACCAACAATCAATTCCCAACTGTCAATAATGTTGGTTATTATTATTTTCAGGAGGATGGTGGATGCTGAAATTGATGCCAAAATGAAACAAGTACAAGAATATCAGGATTTTTATCTGAAGAAGCAAGACGATATTCGACTGAAGGCTTTGAGAGAGGTGTTCTATTGGAAAGGTAGGAGTTGGTTTCGTAGTGTAACGTCTTAAATTTTCTGCTCTCATATGCGCGCCAAGCTTCTAATACTGTACATTTATCTAGACAAAATTTAATAGGATTGTAAAAATGTGTTTTTAAACTGTGTATGTGTATCGGAGACACTGATAAAGTTGCGCCATTCCAATTCACATTCCGATGTCTGTGGTTCTAAAACTAACGCGTTTTCTGACTTCACTGTTAGTGATCTGCATAGAAGCTTCCGGTAGATCACTGTCCGGTGACGTCATAAACGCGTTAGTTTTAGGGGAATTTCAAGAACCACAGACGTCGGAATGGAAATTGGAATGGCTAAAATTGACGCTAGCAGTGTCCCCGATACACATACACAGTTTAGAAAAACACTTTACAGTTCCTTTATAGACAGCTAGAGTATTTTTATTTATTGCACTATAAGATGAGCATGACACAGTTTTAGTGTGAATCTTTGCCAGATGTCATTTATTCCGAGAGTTGGTTTTCAACCGCTATTAACCTACCCTTCGATTTGCTTTCTTACATAGCCGCAGTTTGCTCATTTTAAACAATGAAATTTTCAGAATTTAGCAAAAGTGCACAAGCAAACCTGAAAATAGTTTATAACGATCTACAAATGTCTCAAGAAGCTTTAGCATTCACCACTAAACAGGTAAGAACATGATCAATAGCTATAAGGGGGCAAAGAAAGAAAGAAAGAAACATCTATATTTACAAGGATAAAAACTTGGTTTCCTTGCGGATCCTTTCTCCCAGCTGGTCCTAAGCCAAACCTCTTGGCATTGATCTTTCCTGGATTATCCGTACCCATTTACAGCTGGGTGGACTGGAATTATGAGTGAAGGTGACTTATTCAAGGTCATCGGATTTTCAGACCCTGATCGAGAACCAAACTCTCAAACATAACAACCTTCATTTCCTCGTATCCAAGCAAAGGGGGTGATGCTCCTCCAAACACGGGATGGAAATTAACATCAACATTTAGGCCATTAAGCTTCGCAATCAACACAAACTCGGATCAAAACCATAATTTCCACATCCATTCACACGCAGGCATATGTCCTTGTCGCATCTGAATGCATCATCTGGGCGCACATTCCTCATTACCTTTCAGGCTTTCAGTCGGTTATCGCTCGGCATCCTCCGTAAAAAATTTCCGTTACTCCAGTTTAAATAAAATACGACCACAGACGGCCTTGTGATTACTTTTGTCAATGCTCGAGACAAGCAGTCTCCGTGAAAGTTACGCTGACGCTCTGCAACAGATTATAGTTTACGGAAACTGCCGAGGATTGCCGATTGAGACTCACATTATCTAATATGCAACTCTACTTCCAAAGTTGATAATAGTGGGTGACAATAGAATCGTATCAACTTCGGAACTAGACTGGCTAGATAACCTCAATAGTTCAAACAATCACAATCATTCTTCAGAAAAATCAACCTTAAAACAAGAGTTGTCTTTTCCTGCCCAAATACCGGGCAAGATGGCCGCCTATCATGGACGAGTTATTATAGTCTCGAACAATGACGAAGGTTGATCCGAATCGGTAGCAATAGTGTGTGGACGAAGATAGACTTGATGAAATAGACTATATTGTGCATAATGTAAAGACATGCTTCATTTTATTACAGCTACAAATGTATGAATCGTACGTTCCAAACATCACTGACAAGCGTTTTGAACCTTGGAAGGTCAGGACTGCTATATCAGAAGTCCGAAAATACGCATCAAAATCCGGAAACCAGAAAACTCGTAAAGGATCCAAAAAACAGTCAGTTGCTAAACCAACAGATGGAGAGATCTCAGAATCAGCTTATCCTGCTACAGTCCATCCACCAAAAACAAATTCAAAATCAGATTCCGACAAAATTTCTAAAATTCGCACATCAGTCTCCGCATCTGAACTTGGTGCTGGCAACATCCCAACCAAAACCTCGAAACAACGAAGAAATAGAATATTACGAGGTTTAGCTAAAGATACGGACGATTTGCCAAAGACAACATAATCTGATCCAGAATTCAGCCTTATAAAATCTGCAGCTCCATGCAAAATTACGTGTTTTTTTTTTTATTTTCGGATCCGATAGCTTGGTCAGACGACATATTCATATCCAAAATCGAAACGGATAGATAGATAGCCTCACAATTAATCTGGTCTTACCTAGCTCGATATCACATCTGAGAAACTGGGGTGGACCAAATTTGTCGTTCTACCTAATGTTATGTTCATGTAGGCCCTACATACTGATAAAAAAAAGGTTTATATGTAACTGCTTCAAAAACAATGTTTTTGCGTATCAGTTACTAACCAACAATTTGTATTGAAAAAAGAAAGAACACGGTGTTTTCATTATATACTTTACTCTCACCTGGAGTAATTTGAGGATCTGACGGCATCACATGCGTATATCACGTCTGAGGAACTGATGGTATCGTATGTGTATATCACGTCTGAGGAGCTGATGGCATCGCATGCGTTTATCACGTCTGAGGAACTGGTGGTATCGCATGCGTATATCACGTCTGAGGAACTGATATCGTATCGTATGCGTATATCACGTCTGAGGAACTGATGATATCGCATGCGTATATCACGTCTGAGGAACTGATGGTATCACATGCGTATTTCACAATCACGTCTAAGGTCAGAGGACCTGTGTAGGCCAGCAATGGTGCAGTGGCGTGGTGGCTCCAAATTGGCTGGGGGGCACAAACCCTTTTTGGCGCTCCCTGCAACTCATGTTCCCCACCCACACCCTAAGGTATTCTGTTCAGATATGGATCACAATGCATGAATGTACTGATGCACATGTAAAACCTCTGGAGCCCTTCGACCGTGGAACACCGCGTCGAGGAGGAACGAGGTAATACGGGGTTCCTTTCATGGAAAATTTTGAAAATTAAGACTGTTGTAGGTGCGATCTAGATATAATATATTTCAGGCACTTGCAGCCCCGATAAAAATATTCGATACTGAAACGCAAAACACATTTTTTTTTAGGTTTAATAAGTAAGTAAATGTTATCAGTAAATGAAAGATTCTGAGAGTGACATTTTTTATATCACACGGGTTTTGTAAACATAATTTTTTTTCAAGTGGATTAACTTAATAGGCTTCATCCTTGGGTGATTACAAACATTCACACTATTGTCTTCATTGTCCTTAAAGTTTTCGTTTTAACTGTAGTAAACGCGGGTTAATTCAACATTGTTCTAAAATTGAAATTAGGCTTTGGACCCCAGAAGTAAATTCAAAGATCCAAAATAATTAATTCAGTCCGTAGGAAGACCGGAAAGACCTAATTTTGAAGTACAAAAGCAAATTTACCATTTGTCATAGTGAACGTTTGTAGTGAGCGCGGACCTATGAGAGACCCTCATAGTTGTCTCCCTTGAATAGCTGTAAGCAATGAAATGTAACATTTCGGCCTACTCCCTTCATTTATCACAACTTAATAGGCTTTATCCTTGGGTGATTACAAACACTCACACCAAGTTTCATCAAAATCCATCAGCTTTCTATCGGGTCCACAAACAATTCAAGAACGAGGGCAATAATTCATAGTAAATATTGTTCAATTGCTCTTATTTGCAATAGGCTTAATCCTTGGGTGATTACAAACACTTATACCAAGACCCTCGGAAACTTCAAGGCTTTAGCTATTTGAAACAATGCAGGAAGGCTATTTGACGCTATATTTTTTTGTATGTTTATGTCTGCGGTAGGTCGGCTCAACTTTACCGACGGATATCAATTTATTACAGGGGCGGATCCAGGATTTATAGAAATGTGGGGGACTCTCTGAAATATAACATGCTTCAAATGGAACGGCACTGCGAGCGCCGAAGGCGCGAGCGGCAATTTTATAGAGTGTTCTGACATTATTCGGTCAAAAATAAGGGGGAGGGCCCGAGTTGTATTGGGACTAAAAGAATAAGCTCGAAAATAATTATTATTTCTTAACGACCGACTTTTTTTTCAAAGGACTTTTGGCGCCCCCTTGCAACGTCGGCGCCCCCTGGTTTCCATTCGCTGGGGGGGGGGGGGGAGGGCGGGGAGGGGGGGGACGTCCCCCCAGCCACCACGCCACTGAATGGTTGAGATATAACACTTTTATATCACACCTAAGAGACTTGTGTTTAGTGATGCATATATCACTTTTAAAAATCTGTGATGAAGTAAAGATATCACACTTAAAAATCACGTCTGACATTTTAAGGTAAAACAAACACTTTCAACAAGACAATGGGAATTATTTTATAATTTTTAATTATAATCACAGATTACATAATTAGCATACTCTAATTAAAAACATCACTAACAAATCTAATAGATATTAAAAGCAAGAAAATAACAAACTTTAAAATAAGAATTCATATCCAACCTTAGGACAAAACAAGATTTAAGAGATTTTCTACATTTTAATGTGTATTGGGGAAACTGGTGGCATATCATTACAATTTTTAATCAGACATCTGTGGTTCCAGCAAGTAGAATTGAAGGAACCTCAGACACGGAACTTCAGACATCTGATTGAAAATAAGAATTAATCAAATTGATGCTATCAGTGTCAACGATACACATTAAAAGTTTAAAAAAGCTTATTACAATCTCACAAACAGCTGCCTTAAAAGCAATCTATTTAAAATTAGATTACATTTCGTTTCAGTTATTTTTGATTGTCGACTCCATGTAATCTAACCACTTTTATAAGGCGAGCATCTTCTGGTGACAAATAAGCTATTTATAGCACGTGCCACCCCTCCGCCAATCAGAACAACATTTATATTGGTATAGTTTGTATTACGTCATAATTTGAACTGCTGTGTCGCTTTACTTTCTGTTTCGTCTTCCCACAATGCATATCAATGCATAAACCTGCCATCTTGAAGGTAGTTTTTGATTGGCTGAAATTTTCATCACCAGAAGATGCTCACCTTATATAAGTGGTTAGATTACATGGAGTCGACAATCAAAAAATAACCGAAACGAAATGTAATCTAATTTTAATTAGATTGCCTTAGAAGCAGAAATTTGGGTTCACAAGAAAACTGAACATTTTGACTAGATACTGTAATTGTAAAGTAGTGACCATAAAGTGCACTTATATTGAACATTTTCGTATGAAATGTGAGCCCTAAAGTAACTATCCTCCAGGGAAGATACTCTAACAAGTAAAGGTTACCAGTGTTCAAAATATTGAAATTAAAATCAGGAAAGAACAAATAATTCCACAGATAATCAATAAGGCTGAGAGTCTAAGCACTAAAAATAACAAAACTTATAACAAATAATATACAATATCGAATCTTTTTAAACCAGTATTCAATAACAGATGACCCACAATTGTTATTCTTGTGGTCAAAACAGAATATTTAAACTACTTTACTTTAGTTGTAGCAGAACAAGCAGAAATTGTTAAAGCAACAGAAAATTCTTGTATAATAAGATGAATTCCCTAATCCACAACTTTTAATTCCAGCAAGCGCTATGAATAGAACATTGTACAGGCATCTATAAGTCATATTAGGCATAGCTCTTTGAAAAGCTTATTACAATGCATGTGGGATTACACTGTATACATATTGCTTTAATTAATAATATCATGCTATGAACACAAAATAACAAAATATAGCTAAGTTAACTAAATTTGGCTAAGTAAATTGGATAATTTTCCTCTAAGTGACTAAACATAGCCTCTTAAAAAAGGGAAGAAATAACCTCTCAATAGGAATAAGGGAAACAAATGCAAGCTGCCATTTTTATATAACCAAATATAAATGGTGTAACCATATAAATCTTTCGATTGATTTACATTGTCGAGAAGAAACAGTTATAACACCAGGGATCTTATTCTCGAAAACTTAACTTAAGATGATTTTAGTGTTCCAGTCTTCTGATTGGTCAATCATTAAAATTGATTTTTAATATAGCTTTATTATCCAATATTACTATATTTCTTAAAATCTGGATTTTATCTTAATGAAGTTTTCGAGAATAAGGCCCCTGTTCTGATTGATGTCGCAATATCTTGACCAAGTCTTCTCCTAAGTCATCTTCCTTCTCCAATGCTGCCTTCTTCCACTTGTGAATCTACGCCACCATTACATAGTGTTAACAATATTAGGCCGTTGCATATTGACATCACTAAAATAAGGATGTAATAAAGCAGCTTTTGCTGAAACTCTTTTACTTGGCTCATAAAACAACATTTTCTGGAAGAAAAAAAACACATTAAGATTTATAACAAAACGCAAGACAATATTATAGAATATAACACACTTCTTTAATACGGATAAGCACATAACGTTTCAACACAATATGCATGTGTCGTCATCAGATGTTATATGTGCTCCTCGCTTCTATATGTCGTTCAAATCTTACATTAAGATTTAAACCTAAACACTAATATAAATCAAAACCCATTTACTTTATTTAGGAGATATATGATGCAGTGAAACTCATTTGGCCGGCTTTTAGGAGTCGCCGATTTACCATAACTTGTAACCCAACGTTGTAAAAAGAGTTACGTCCAGGAATTAGTGGACCTGATATTGGAAAAACACGGGCAATCAAAAACCATTTAAAAACTTTCATTCATGTACTACATATAAATGAAAGTCCAAAATCTGACAAAATTAGTTCAATAGCTATCCTGGATCATCCAAAATCAAAAAGAAAGTCCAAATGCTGTCCAATTTTTACTAAGAGAGCATCTTAGATTTATGAAGATACAGCATACATGTATAATGTAATATATTTCAAAAATCTTACTGTGATTAAATCTTTGCCTTCATCACTTAAACTGGTGACAACATTAGCTATAGGTTGCTGTGGCCATCTTGGAAACGTTGTTTTAAAATCTGGTAATTGAGATATACCAGGCCAAGAATTTTCATCTGGGGTTCCTTGAAATAGATTTCAATTTGTTACTTGCTAAGGAATGGGCTTGGCCAACATGATTCCAATTTTCAATTGAGTTTGCCAACTCTCCATAAAGCTTTTTTTTTGTGCATGTTTATAAGATTATCATCTTTAAGAGCTCACAAAATTAATATGTCCATCAAGAACAGAAAAGTGACATGTTCATGAACAGTTGCACAGAAACAAATGATATGATTGCAAAAATATTTTACCCTAAATGCCTCAATGACCTCTGCCATGCCGAACTGACAGAGTGCCTAAAAGTGTGTTTAACTGACTTATTGTCGAAATATTTGTGTCTTAATGACAAGAATTCAACTGGACCTACCTAATGTACGGAATATTCTAAAGAGTTGATCAATCTCAGAATCTCCAGGAAACAAGGGTCTTCTAGTTATCTACAATAATAACAAAACAAAATGTCTATCAGGGATACTGAGTTAACTTGTTTTACCAGTCCCTGCCTACAATCACAAGAGCTGCTATTTTTTTTGTATTAAAAAACAATTTTTTATTTTCAATTATATGATAAGGATTGGGGAACAGGCTTATATAACTTCTCTCCTAAAACCTGCTAATTATTTCTCATTACCTTTGTGATCAGTAGGGAGATAAAATACTTAGTTTTTGTAGTATAAGAACTAAAGATGTATGACTAAAAAAGGGAATGGTGCAAATAAATAACTATCAGTGTCCTTGGTCTTCATAAAAAGTTTAGAAAACCTCTTAACAATCCCCTTAAATTGACCAAAACAATAACTTTCTTACCATTTCCGAGAAGATACAGCCTAAACTCCAAACATCAACTGGTGTAGAGTAAAAACGACTACCGAGTAATATTTCAGGTGCTCTATACCATAAGGTTACAACCTATCAAATATAAATTGTACGATTAAATGATGTTCTGAACAATCTGTTTATTGCAATTAGTGCAAACCTGGATGGAGATAGTGGGAAAATTGTCATCAATCGCACAAAATCACAATTTTCTGATACAATAATAGGTGCAGCCATCACACGCTGGAAAAATTAATTTAAAGTTCCCATGAAACTCGGAATTCTTTCCACCTAAGTATATCAATGACTCGTGACTAAATATACCACAGTACATATCAAGTGGTTGTGTATGAACACCGGAAAAAGACAGGATTAGTAGACAAACATCTTTACACATAACTTTGAGGATTAATTACTTTTAACCTTTACAAAATGTTGCAATACATACTGCATCCTTGCTCTTTATCACAATAAATATCATATTATGGACATGATTGGTGAAACTCAACACAAGAAATAAAAGATATCTAACTAGACAGCATCAGCGCTGTATCTCCTACCTCATGAGTGTAAGTTCTAACAGGCACACCAAATGCTCGAGCCAACCCAAAATCAGCTAACTTAATATTTCCCTCTGTGTCTATCAACAAATTCTGGGGCTTCAAATCTCTGTGTAAAACTCTGTGGGCATGACAAAATGCTATGCCTTGTAGAAGTTGGAACATATAACTCTGAAAATAAGCATGGGAGGTTAATTTTTCAATAATTACTATTAGTTTTAAGGATAATCACTTAGGTTTATGAACAATTACTTAGTTTTAAGGATTATCACTTTGTGTAAAGGATAGTTTTGGTACTTGATTTTATAGAAACTACTTAGTTTTATGGACAATTACTTAACTTTATGGATTTTTAAGCTTTCTAACAAAATGTTATAAAGGTAGGACACCTTTCAAGTTGAATGCTCTGCTATGCTTCGCATTTGACTACCATTAGAGACCTACTCTTCCAACAAAAACTATTACCTTTATAAGTTGTGAAGCCAGACCAGAAGGTGGCGCCATGTCCATATATTTCTTCAAATCTAGATTCAGATACTCAAACACTAGGTATAACTTCATTTCACTGTGGATCACATCTAATAATCTGAAAAGGTAAAAGCTAAGATTGAAAATACAGGTATAGGCCTTTTAATAAAAATCTGTAAGAGCAAAACAACTCCGCTAATCAAAATCGCATCCAAAACCCTGGCAAAATCAAGAGCAATAGTTATATAGTAGTGGACTACTCCAAAGAGAAGTACCACCAGGTGTTTCGAAAAGAGTAAGCATGGTCTGCTTCACGTGCGACACCTGCCACTACTATATTGGTCAACATTATGTGATACAATCAGATCAATTTATGCCTGACAAAACAAATCAGTCAAGATGCAAGAGACAGATTTGTTATGTTTGTTGTGTCATGGATATTGGATCATGGGTGCTTGGTAAATGAGGGCTGATGTTTTAAATTCCTCTGAAACTAAGCATCTAATGATATAGCCATTATAAAGGGCATTAGATGCTATTATCAGCTTTTGCAATAGTGACATCATATGGTTTAGCATTACTATAATAATTACATGAACCTATATTGATTAAAATAAAGGCTGTTTGTATAAATGATTTGTGAAAATGAATACAGTTCCAGGGGCGGATACAGGAATTGACGCTAGGGGGGGCGCAGAATAAAATTATTTGAGGTTAAAATAATCAAAGTTATTGAAATATTCTTCTAGAGTGGGTGCAATGTAGATAGATATCTTGCCAAGCGAAGTGTGGCGAGAAACATTTGTAGTAAAATGGTGCAGACAAACCATGCCACGCCACCCCCTAAATCCACCCCTGAGTTCCGGTATTGTAAAGTCAACTAGCCTAAATTGTAGCTTACCTAACAACATTTGGATGTTCGAGTTCTTTCAACAATGAAATCTCTCTGATAGCAGTGCTTGGTACTCCTTCTGATTCCCTGGAAGTAAACATTCAGAATAATTAATCCATTTCATTATTAACAGAACATAAAACAAAATATAATATTATCTTCGCACAAGAATTAGGGAATTTGGTAAGAGATCCTGACATGGAAACAATAGACCTGAGGAGACTTGAGACACCTTACTACAGTCTGATGATCTCTTGACAGAAATTGACAAAGATGTGGTAAATACTGTGAGTAGTTTCCTAACAAAATTTCACTCATTGCCCACTGCATTAATAGTGTTTGCCCTCATGAGTCCTTAGGCCTATCCATAAACATGTGCAAAAATGTAAAACATTAAACTCCATTGGCAAGTGTAGTCTAAACTGTCAGATCAATCAAGAATGAGTGAAGAATCTTACTCTCTTATGTCAGTCGATCAAAAGCTCTTTGACTAGCCTAAGCTACTTAATCAAAACAATAAAGTAAATTGGATCAAGACTAAATCTAAAGTAAAGATCAAGGATCAGTAAGCAGATAACAATGGATTAACAGTTCATCTAAGCCTTTAATTAGTATTTAACTCCAGTGACTGCCACTGTCATTGTCATGAATGACTGATCATAACAATATGAACACAGTTGAGTGTCATCGAGTTTGGGTCAATCATTTCTACTTACGAATCCAACCGGATTTTCTTGAGAGCCACCACATGACCACTGATCTTGTCCCTAGCTTTGTAAACGACGCCATAAGTTCCTTCTCCGATCTTTTCTATCTTTTGGAAGTTCTCCATTTTTAATAGATTGGTATGTCCTCGAAAATTACCCCATGAATTTGATTGTTTTCGAAAGAATGGTTTCTTTCATTCAGTGCAAACTTCACGCCTGGGTGTTTTTCCCGCGCTTGTCACAATGCGGGAAGGAATTCTAGAAATTTCATTGGTTGAATCTCTCGACCTTGAGGTCAATCTCGGGTCAGGGGGCGGGGCTTCTGAAGTATTTGTTTACATTTTAAATTGGACAATTTAAACTGGACAGTGAACGGGTCAATGTCTGCGGACATAAATTAGCTTTCCTTTTCCTTTTTTGTATACTTTGTCACTTGGTCTAAGTTATAAGAAAAATACGAGCTTTATCAAACGTTTTCAATGCTGACAAATTCTCTGCTGTCGGAAAGTGAAAGTAAAGGTCAAATGTGATGCTAAAAATAGCTAACCAATGACTGGTTTCATACCATACTACAGACTACAATGGTTGTATATTATTCCCCTTTGACTAAATTCAGTTTCGCGGACTCGCCTTTCCATTCATTCGACTATGTTCATTGGAGTGAAATGTGTTGAAATACCGCTAAGAAAATTCATTTGAGGCATCAGTAAAAATCAAAAACTTATTTTGTCAATTTACATGAAATTTCAAACAGCTGGGATAAACCAGAAAATTGAACCCTGGACCTTGAGGATATCAGAAATTTTTGAAACTCTCCTAGTCACCGACAGCCAACTCTCGACATGCCTGTAACGAATAATTTGTTATCAGCGTAAAGTCAATATTTATTATAATCTATATAACTCATTGAAACAACTGAACAAATTTAAACTATTCATACAAACGTGACGGCGATTTAACAAAATTACTTATTTTCTGATAATAAAACAATTGGCTTCATAGACTGACACTTTTTGGGGAAGGCCTATTTGATTTGATAGGTAACCCAAGTTCACAAAAGGTTGGTTGGTTAGGAGTACGAGTTAACTTCCATCAGGTGCAAGTATAATATTGCAAACGAGATAGTTGTTGGTCGGTAGGTTGTTGTATCGGACTACCTGTGTCGTAAAAGACGATGATCATATTACGTGATAGGATCCGGGGAGATAACTGGGGATCAGGAGGAATAGAAATGTATTGATGATTGCGTTCTAGTAGAGTTTATTTCTATAAGTACTTTCTTACAATTCCACCCTACAATACAACATTGGCGACGAGGGATACGATCCACGTATACTCCACAAGCTTTCCACCTACACCTACGGTAAAGTTACATCATAATAATGGCTCATTCATCAATAGGCATTGAACCGCCACCGAAATTTCTAGAAAATTCGGGACCTCCACCCATCGTTTGGAACGAATGGAAAATACTTTACAACAATTACGCTGATGCTATAGCTGCTGATGATTTCTCAGTAAAACGGCAAACGGCTATTCTGTTAAATTGCTTAGGCACCGAGGGGCAGAGAAGATACGCTAAATTAGAAGAATTGGCTAATTATCCACGTGATGCTACAGACTACGATAAAGCCATAAAGAAACTTGAAAAGGAGTTCAAACTGAACCAGAACATTAGAACTGAAAGATATTTGTTCAGAAAACGTGCTCAAAAACAAGGTGAATCAATATCTGACTACATTGCAGAATTGAGAAATCTAGCCTCTACATGTGAAATGCCTAACAGAGATGATGCAATTCTAGACCAATTCATTGAAAAAGTATTCAACAACAAGATAAGAGAACGTTTGCTAGCAGAAGATAATAATAAATTAAACCTTTCCAAAGCTGTTGATATTGCCATGCGAATGGAATCAGCAATCAAAGATGCCAAGGCAATGAATCCATCACATAATGGTACAACAGATGAAACTTCCATTAATTATGTCAAAAAGGGAAGAAATAAGCCAAAGTTTTCAAAGTCAAACGAGCATGCAAATCCAGTGCAATCCAAGGCTCAAGAGAAACCAAGACAGGCACAGTCCACTACGACCTGTTACCGTTGTGGTTCTCATCGTCACAAGGCGAATTATCGTACATGCCCAGCATTGAAGTTAACATGTCGAACATGTGGCAGAGTAGGTCACATGGAGCAAGTTTGCTTCACTCCACTACGTCAAAGTCAAGTTAATGAACTGACCAAAGATGAAATAAGGCAACATATACTTACTATAGATTCAAATTCTGATGTCACTCCAAGTCCAAGATGCACAGTATTCATCAACAATACTCCAACAAGATTTCTAGTTGATTCAGGATCACTGTACACATTGATCAACAAAGATATTTACAATACCTTCTTTTCCAGCATACAATTACAACCCAGTGATATATCTCCAGGTGGCTATGGTGGTATACCAATTTCTATCAAGGGATATTTTGAACCAAACATCCAGTACAAGGATAGAAAAGCAAGAGAGAAGATATATGTTTCAGAAAATGGTACATGTATATTGGGATGGCCAACACAGAAGAAGTTACAAATCATTTTAGATTCTCGTTTAGATCAACCAGTCCTCCAGACTGACTCCATCATTGATGAATTTCCTGAAGTTTTCGCAGACAATTCCACTACAGTAGCAAAATACTTCTGTCATGATATTCGATGGAAAACTGGTGAAAAACCTGTACAGTTTAAAGTTCGAAATATTCCACTTTCAGTACGAGCTGACCTAACAGAAGAACTGAATAAGCTACAGAAAGATGGTGTTATTGAACCTATCACTTCTTCCGAGTGGATTTCTCCAATAGTTGTTGCACGTAAGCCTTCAGGCAAAATCAGAATGTGTGTTGATTTACGTGATGTCAATTCGAAGATAGTAGTAGAAAAACATCCAATGCCAAACATTCACGAAATGTTAGCTACCTTAAAGATGAATAAATCTTCCATATATAGCACTTTAGATTTAACTAGTGCCTATCATCAGGTTCCACTTACAGAACGTTCCAAAGACATTACAGCATTCATTACACCTGATGGTTTATTTCGATTCACAAGAGTTCCTTTTGGACTAGCCTCTGCATCATCATTATTTCAGAGAATGATGGGAGAGATATTTAAAGATACACCAGGTGTACTTTATTTCCAAGATGATATTTTTCTTCATGCAGATTCTAGAGAAAATCATGATAAATTACTTAGAACTGTCTTATCCAAATTACAATATCATGGTTTAACAGCTAAGAAAGAGAAGTGTAAGTTTGGTGTAACTAATGTTGACTATTTAGGACACACTATTTCTGGTAATGGTATACAGCCTAAAGAAGAACTTACACAAGCAGTCATAAATGCACCTTCTCCAGAGAATAAAGATCAACTTCGATCGTTTCTAGGACTTTGTGAATACATGTCAAAATTTATCGAAAACTTTGCTTCAAAAGTAGTTCCACTTCGTGAATTGATGAAAGAACGTAATACATATCAGTGGACAGACAATCATCAGAAGATATTCGATGAAATTAAGTATGAAATAGGTCAACGTCCAGTTCTCAGCGCATTTGACAGTTCTGGTGAAGCGCAGACTATTGTTACAACTGATGCAAGTAAATACGGTTTGGGTGCAACACTTTCCCAAATATTTAAAGGTGAAGAGAAGATAATAGCATTTATTTCCAGAACTTTATCTGAAACAGAACAGAGATATTCTGTTATTGAAAAGGAGATGTTAGGCTGTTATTGGGCTACAAAACGACTTAGAATGTTTCTATGGGGTCGACAGTTTACACTTAGGACCGATCACAAACCTTTGATTCATATCTTAACTACAAAAGGGTTTTCGTCTGATCGTACAAGTCCACGAATTAACAGATGGTCTACAAGAATGTTAGAATTTAACTACACAACGGAGTACACTCCAGGACCTGAAAACGTATTAGCTGATTGTATGTCACGTCTTCCAATTTCTGCAGACAAAGAAGACTACAGTCATGATACACCTGCTGATGAATCGATCGCGAATATCCAGCAAATTACGAATGGTATGATTTCATCAACAGAATTCAAAGAAGCTACATCAAAAGATTGTACTCTCCAAAATGCCATTAAATACACTAACAGCAATTGGCCAGCAGTATATTCACTTTCTAAAGATTTGAAGATATTTCATCGACTAGCTCATGAATTACAGCATCAAAATGGTTTATTGTACCGACATGAAAGACTAGTTGTTCCACAGACTTTACAAAATCGTGTCATCCAAATAGCCCACGAAGGACACTTTGGTATGACGATGGTGAAACGCCGAATTCGACAATACTATTGGTGGCCTAATATGGACAAATTGGTTGAAGATGAAATACGTAATTGTTCATATTGTCAAACTAGTGACAAACCATTCAAGTGTACAACACCACCATTAACTCCAATTCCACTTCCAGAAAGAGTTTGGCAAAAACTAGCTTTAGATATTCAAGGACCTTATGTTAAAGGAGATGTGAAGTACAAATTTGTTTTAGTCCTGGTAGACTTTTATTCTAAATGGACTGAAGTGAAATTTGTTAGAGACGTTACAACAAATGTAGTTATCAATTTTCTACAAGATGTTTTCTCCAGAGAAGGTTTACCTGAAACCTTGGTAACCGATAATGGTGTACAATTTGTTTCTTACCAAATGAATGATTTTCTTCAATCTAATTCTATAAAACACTTACTTTCCACACTTTATCATCCAGCAACAAACGGTTTAGTGGAACGTATGAATAGAACCATAAAAGAAGGAATCCAAATTGGTAAAATCGAAGGAAAAACTCCTGTTAAATCCACAATGGAAAGATTAGTTGCATATCATTCTACTCCACACAGTGCAACAGGCAAAACTCCATTTGAACTAATGAGAGGAAGAGCAGCACAAACTCAACTATCCATTCCAGATCTTCATATTAAGAAATCAGCAAATGATTCTACCATGCGTGATAAAGTCAAGACCTATCAAGATAAATACACAACATACTTTAACAAACGTCATGGTGTTAAAAGAAATCAACAGTTTAAAGTTGGTGATTTTGTTCGGATTCTGGGACAACGTCATGTTTTCAAGGGGGAGATGAGATACTCTGAACCATTGAAAATTACAGCTATAAATGACTTTTGTGCCAGATTATCAAACGGAACAAAATGGAACTTTTCCAAACTAGTTTTAGTCAATCCTAAAAACATAAAGGAATCATTCCTTAAACCTAATACCCATGAGAATTTCGGATTTACATTCAACACGGATGCAGTAGATTACGGACACAATAACATTCAGATTCCTGAACCGAATCATGATAACCCACCTGCACCTGTGTACAGAAGAAGTAACAGAGTTGTTAGAAAACCACAGAGATACAACGACTTTGTGATGAACTGACGTTATATTAAAACAAAAGTAATTGTTTAAAATGTGTTTTATTTTCAGTTAAAGAACATATATATTCAGTTCATTTACAAAGTGATTATTGTGACTATTAAGGAAAAAAAGTACTTTTCCAAAAAAAGGAGATGTGTTGTATCGGACTACCTGTGTCGTAAAAGACGATGATCATATTACGTGATAGGATCCGGGGAGATAACTGGGGATCAGGAGGAATAGAAATGTATTGATGATTGCGTTCTAGTAGAGTTTATTTCTATAAGTACTTTCTTACAATTCCACCCTACAATTCAACATAGGTGACAAGTTAACGTTCACTGCCAGTGGATGCTGATATCGCAAACTAGGTAGTTGTTGGTAGATGACAAGTTAATGTTCGTTTTCAGTGGATGCTGATATCGCAAACTAGGTAGTTGTTGGTAGATGACAAGTTAATGTTCGTTTTCAGTGGATGCTGATATCGCAAACTAGATAGTTGTTGGTAGATGACAAGTTAATGTTCGTTTTCAGTGGATGCTGATATCGCAAACTAGATAGTTGTTGGTAGATGACAAGTTAATGTTCGTTTCCAGTGGATGCTGATATCGCAAACTAGGTAGTTGTTGGTAGATGACAAGTTAATGTTCGTTTTCAGTGGATGCTGATATCGCAAACTAGGTAGTTGTTGGTAGATGACAAGTTAATGTTCGTTTTCAGTGGATGCTGATGTCACAAACTAGGTAGTTGTTGGTAGATGACAAGTTAACGTTCACTGCCAGTGGATGCTGATGTCACAAACTAGGTAGTTGTTGGTAGATGACAAGTTAATGTTCGTTTTCAGTGGATGCTGATATCACAAACTAGATAGTTGTTGGTAGATGACAAGTTAATGTTCGTTTCCAGTGGATGCTGATATCGCAAACTAGGTAGTTGTTGGTAGATGACAAGTTAACGT
Source organism: Lottia scabra (assembly GCA_029955415.1). Taxonomy (NCBI): domain Eukaryota; kingdom Metazoa; phylum Mollusca; class Gastropoda; family Lottiidae; genus Lottia; species Lottia scabra. Next base: position 3,163,320 of record JARJEI010000010.1, read on the forward strand.
TCACTGCCAGTGGATGCTGATGTCACAAACTAGGTAGTTTTTGGTAGATGACAAGTTAACGTTCACTGCCAGTGGATGCTGATGTCACAAACTAGGTAGTTGTTGGTAGATGACAAGTTAATGTTCGTTTTCAGTGGATGCTGATATCACAAACTAGGTAGTTGTTGGTAGATGACAAGTTAATGTTCGTTTTCAGTGGATGCTGATATCACAAACTAGGTAGTTGTTGGTAGATGACAAGTTAATGTTCGTTTCCAGTGGATGCTGATATCGCAAACTAGGTAGTTGTTGGTAGATGACAAGTTAATGTTCGTTTCCAGTGGATGCTGATATCGCAAATTAGGTACATGTAGTTGTTGATGGTCTTATTGGTGTTTGGAAGTTGGATTGGTTCAATTGGATAATTCTGTACTGTTGGTTTGAAGACAACAATTATAAACACTCCTTTTTAGTCCAAACAGAAAAAAGGATGTAGAAACAAATGAGATAACAACTTTATAAAAATAAAAAACTGACCAGTTTTTGCTTAGCGTGAAGAAGTCCATAAAAACTGCTACGTAAAGCACTGACCAAGGTCACAAATAAAAATTAGTGCGAGTTAATTTTGTCTACAAGGAAACAATGGATAAAAATATGATGACGGGAAGATTTTTCAACGTAAGACAATCAATTTAACAAAAAGAAAATATTTATAACTTCTATGTTATGAGGACAGTAACACGTACCGGAGATGTTAACAAATTTTCTTCAAAATCTTTCAAATGTCATTTTTTTATAACCTTGTTCACTTTAATTGAATTTATTATCTTCTGATTAGATAGAGCTTTAGATAAGGACTAACGAGAATGGACAAACACCATGCAGTGTGCAATGAGAGAAATTGTGCAAGGACATCTAATAATAAGATGTTGGTCAGGAAATTTAGAGTCAAACAAACTCCATTTCTGATGGTTCATCCCCTTCCATATGTCATCGTCCAGTGGTAATGTCATGCCCCCACCACGGACCAAATATTTTGCTATATTTTTTACTTAGAAAGCGCGAAATTTGAGCATTTTCATGCCCCCTCCCGTGAAAAAATTTTCTCGCTACGCCCATGATCACCACTGCGTTAATGTACAAAATTTCATGTATTTCCATCAACAAGCAGATTTACAGAAATAATCTAAAGCTCTCGGTGTAACAGAATAAACCACAATCACAATCCACCAATTAACCGTTAAACAACCAGTAGTCACATGGTGTAAATACATGTTTGTCAACCTGATGACAGACAGATAGACAGACAGATAGTCAGATACAGTGTAGCGAGTGCGAGTACTCCACTTGGTTAATATACACCAGAAACATTATAATTGTTACATTAATTGATAAAGCGATGGTGTATGGATGATATGAATCAAAAGTGGATAGCGGACATTATAATTGTTATATTATACATTAATTGTTACTTATTACAGCGCGAGTCTGATTCGAAGTGAATATACATTGGAGTATATGCATGAAATTTCATCACAATTGTTAAATTAATTGATTAACTCAAATTTCTTATATCTTTTAAATCGTGGATCTCTATTTTGAATCGATGCTGTTTGGATGACACAGATATAAGGCATGTTAAAATTGGATACTTGTAGCGGATATTATGCGCGATAGTCATTAATCCAAAAGCCGAAATCGAAGTTCGGCATAACAGTTTGGAATCCTATATCGCTATATACAGTAATAGCAAATAAACTTTTCACCCGAGAAAGTATGTGAAATATAAAATGGAATAAAATAGAATACAGCAGCAACTTCGAATGAAATTTCCATAAAATGATAAAATGGAAAATAGAATAGAAAAATGAAAATCCAACAAATTTCTGAATATCTGTTCGTATAGTGAATAAGGATGGATTTGTTTCTGTTTATTTTGACGATTTCATCGGTTTTTCAGACGGTTCATGGAAATTGCATTAAAATATCAACAGATCAAAAAAATTATCACGGAACGGTCAAACAATATGGAAGCAGCAATGTATCAATGTTTCTTGGAATACCATTTGCTCAACCTCCCGTTGGCGTCTTACGGTTTGAGCCACCGCAAGAGATCCGACCGGACATGGAAGACATTGATGCACATGAATTTAAATCATCCTGCTTGCAAGACAAAGACTTCTTTCTGAACAGCTTCCCTGCAAATTCACGAACAACATCCGAAGATTGTTTGTATCTCAACATATACGTTCCTATTCCGGAAACAGAAACGTCTTCCGGTCATAACGTAATGATTTGGATCCATGGCGGTGGTTTTCAATACGGATCTGGAAACGTCTTTGATGGTTTGAGAATGGCTGATGAGAGCAACGCCATTGTGGTAACCATCAATTATCGGTTAGGAGTCTTTGGATTTTTCAGTGGTTCCTCGAATGCCAGGAATTTGGGATTATTAGACCAGAACATGGCTTTGAAATGGGTTAATAGAAACATTCGTTATTTCGGTGGTGACCCCGAAAAGGTCACGTTAATTGGAGAGGATTCGGGAGGCTCTTCGGTGTGTTTACATATAATTAGTCCATTATCACAAGGATTATTTTCAACTGCTATTTCTCACGGAGGACTTGACTTCTCTCGAGTCATTCATACCAATCCCCAAGTCAACAGTCATATCTTGATGGCGGCCAGCGAGTGCATCAACAACGACAAACAAAATGGAATGAAATGTTTAAGAAACTTGGACGGAGAAACCTTACTGAAATTAACGCAAAACGAAAACATGTTTGATGCATTTACGCCAACGATCGATGAAAATTTTCTTCCTGCCGATCCCATGGATTTGTTTGAACGACAGAATTATACTAAAGTGCCCTATCTAATCGGACTCGCGAAGTATACAAACCCAGCTTCATCAAATCACAGCGAAAACACCGAAAATGTGCGCTCGAAATTTCTATCAGAAGCACAAAGATTGTCCCCAAATCATTCTCAACTTATCACAGATACTTTATATTATCTTTTACTTTCGTTTTATAATTCACCTCTCCAAACATCGACAGAAGACAATACCAGAAATTCATTTTCAGAAATGTTGAAAGCGAAAACTGTGAGCAAGTCTCTAAGAATAGCCAAGTTGTCATCAGAAATGGCAGATACGTTTTTATACACCTATCGCCAAGATGAAGTACAATCTGCTTCAACATTTGAAAGAATCAAATCCATGTGGATGACATTCATCCAAACCGGGTAAGTTACGTATAATAGATTAATACAAGTATATAAACTCCTAAAGAGAGATCAAAACTGTAAGGATAAAGAAACCAAGTACTAACGATCCCAACCGCAAAACGAAACCCGAAATCCAAAAAGACATTTTGACGAAACATAGGTAACAGCTTATGAACTTTTATCATGTGGAATTATATCAATCACACATGAGTTAGTATTTCATACTGAAAAGTGGTATCAGGTGTCTAAGAGTCAGCATACACTGCCTGGCGCCACACCCGTCCTAGCTACACATAATTGGAGTAGCCAATCCAAATATCTAATCCTGGATTTCAGCGTCTTCTGGCAACTTGGGACATATGATACTCTAAACTATTGTTAGAATTTAGATGATCCCGCATCAACGACTGTCACAGTCGCCGCCAGTTGCCATAAGTTGTCCAAGATGTAGGCCTAGCTAAACATGGATCATAATGTCCTCCTTGACGTTTGGAATTGACAACCATCCAGTTGATTGTGGTTGCTAGCAGTTGACCAGTTTTGGACTCTTGACGGCGTTGAATCCAAAAACATGTCTTGGAACGCTAGTCGAATTGAGATGACCCTTTTCGGTGGTGGGATGGGGAGTTGATTTAAATAATGTCGACCTTTTCTTCGATTAATTTTAGTAACACTCGATATAAGGAATACCCGTTGCGTTAAGTCTGCCTTGACAGTTCTGTGGCCATTACCCAGTCTCCCCTTGAACTTAGGAGGGGGTGGGAACTGGGAAGGTCTCGTTTCCCCCATAATTTGATTAGTAAGAAAGATTTTGCGAAGTACTTCGACTCTACAATCCATTCTGGTTCGTCCCCCCCCCCCTTCCAAAAAAAAATTAGTTTGGACAAATCCACGCCCTTGTTGGGTACAATGATTAATAGATCAGCGAACCTACACGAATAACATTTCCGCGTTGTCAGATAAAATAAATGTTGTACATCATATTTTACTATTTAGGTGACCTGTATCATATTTGTTATCACAATGTGTCCTATATTATAACTGTAGATAGATATGATGGGGGGTCGGGGCGGATTGTATGATTCATCCAGATCTCCCTCATTTTAGCAACTTTTGAAATTTTCAATTAAATTGAATCCAAATTTACTTCAGCAATCAACCTTGAAAGCTCCTTATCAGTTTTACAAGATTTGACTTTCTTAAACTTGCTTTTAGTTGTTTTAGAGCACGCCCTGCAGGTACCCCCGGGCCCATTATTCAAAAGGTATTACCCTTTCAATTCACCGAACACGTAATTTCAGTGTTTCTGTATTTTTTTCAATTTGCTAGTTGGGAATTTGATTATTGATGTTGCCAGTAGGGATGTCATTTAGGTCACAGGATGTGAGGGGTTTCATACCCGTTCATCGATTCCGGATTCTCCTACTTGCAATCTTTCACAAAAATATTTTCTTTCCAGACAACCAACTGATCTTGGAAATAAACTTCCATCTTTAAATACTGATGATCGATATCTAGAAATCAGCTATAATCAATCGAATATTAGAAATTTAACAGATATATTGCCCGTACAGGAACAATTGTTATGGTTTAAAGTGGTACCAAACATCCTGAATATACAGCCACCTGTACGATATGATGGTATTGATGCCATCCGTGATGCTCCTGCTGGTCAAATACAAGAACACAACCAAGGTAAAGCAAAAGGGTTCTCGACCGAGGAAGGCTAAGGGGCAGTGGGGTTTCTAGGAATCTTTAGGTGGAGGGGCCGAGTTGGGGCCAAATAGTTGTCAGGGGTTTGGGGGGGGGGGGGGGGTCTACCAGCACCAGGTATCCGTATGCAACATTATACGAAATTTCAAAGTGGAGGGGGGGGGGGGGGAGGTGAGGCAAGACCGGGCCAGCCCAAATTCTGAGAAAGAAACGCAACTGCTAAGGAGGGCGGTTGATAGACTAAAAAATACAATAGAGGATGTCTAAGCAGTATATTGCAAAAGTTTTGTAGATTGAACGGAACCCCTCTGAATAGGGCCCACGAGATCCACAAATCCATTCCGAGGCCGTGTATCAATAGCTAGTATCAATTAATGGCACTAATAAATGCAATATTATTTTTCATTTCAGTATTTTTAACAGAATGGGGGATGACTCGCAGACAAGTAAGTCTTTTAGTTAACTCTCGTTATCATCTCCGGACGGGATCGGCAACAAAATACCTATGCCTTATCCACAGTCCGTGTAGCTGGAACTTTGATCCACAATGCCTTTGATTATAGCTTATTTATTGTTTTAAATGCCGATGGATCGCTTCTGGAACGGACCACCTAACCCGTACTAACCGTGGACCGGATTGGTACCAGATCACTTCAAGGAATATCGGATCATCCGCGAAAGGCGTTCCGATCTTCATCACTATAAACTTCTTCTAAATGGCACTCAAAGGTGCGAATCTCTATCTATTAATTATTTTATTTTTCTGTCTTGTAGGTAGAAAGTTTATTGATCACTGCTGTACTGTCTCTACTATTTGTGTGTATAATTTGTATGGGGTTGGTGAGGATGCTGCTGAACCCTCCCATACTACAATCTGAACACGGCTCTAAAACTAGTCGACCTGTACCTGATAGTTATGATTCCTTCATCAAACATGGCTACGAGAACGATGCCTTCAACTTAATCAATTCTAACAGAGAGTCTGTAACATCTATAGAACTTAAAGACAGCAAAGAGTTCCTCACAAAAATTTGAGAAAATTAGTAAAGAACTAAAACGGAGAGAACGCAGAATATGTTTGTATCTGAATTATGACATTCCATATACAAGTGACGTTATCGAACTTTTAGTTGAAGTGGAAATTGCTGGTACCACAGACGGCTGATTGAAAATTGATGCTATCAGTGTCCTCGATATACATACAAAGTTTAGAAAACCTCATCAGTCTTGCTAACATTCGATGTTCTAGCTATTATAATGATCCCATGGGCAGATTTAGAGAAAAGGGGGCTCTGAAATATAACATGCAAATTCAATGGCATCTTGAGCTGCAAATTTAAGAGGGTTCTGACATCGGTCAGTTAAAGGATATTTATCAAACAAAACAAATAAATACTAGATGGTCTTCAGACAATCTATTCCACATTTCTCTTTACAGATCTGCTAGGTTGCAGTGACTTGGTAAGCTAAATGCTTGCTCGCTAACCCAGTGTTCAATCCAAGCATGGGACTAGATGATACCTTCGCATTTTTTAACAAAGTTTTCCCTTGTCAGTGATAAGAAATGTCGCTCTCTTGGAAAAATTATTCTGCTTCAACCTAACATTTACCATGTCAAGCTATTCCACTAAAACTAACGCGGTTCATGACGTCAGTACTAGTGATCTGCATAGATATCAATAGTAGCTTCCGATAGATCACTGTCAGTGATGTCATAAAACGCGTTAGTTTTAGTGGAATTGCAAGAACCACTCAGTTATGATACTGCACTGACATTTTAACTCATTAATTTCATTCAGTAATGAAACGGCACTGAAGTTATTTTGATTCTCACTAGCAACTTCTCAATGAAATTTTCCAGCTACTTTTTCACTCATTTTTCACTGAGTCAAGATACTGCACTGGAATTTTCCAACAAATTTTCACTATGAACAAAAAATTCAGTAATGAAACAACACTACAACTGCTCAATGAAATTTTCCAGCTACTTTTTCATTAATTTTCATTCAGCTATGATACTGCACTAGAAATTTTTTCCATTTTCACTACAAACCCTGTTTCAGTAATGATACAGAATTGAAATTTTCCAGCTAATTTTTCATTCAGTCAGGGGCCCTGGGACCAGGGACCCTCACTCAGGGTACTGTTCTGAAATTTTCACCAAACTTTTCCTAAATTTACGCTCAATCCTTAAATAATTCCGTAATATTTACTTTCATGTCTACTTTTGTGTTTTCAGTCTTGTTTAAACATAACGCTATACCCCATAACGAATTCCTTGGACTACGTTTGTCTAGTAAAATTAAGGCCTTGTGGGATTGAGATTGAAAGAGTCCACTGTATTTTTTGTTCACATTTCTCATGATGTTATGAAAGTCGAAGGGAAATTCACATTGTATAGCCGTTTGTGTTGTTTTTTTAAATGTCTGTGCCATTAATAATGAAATCCCCGTAGTATGAAAGTCAAATCTTCCGTAATACTGAAAAAATTCTTTTAACAAAGTTTCTGAAATTAGAAATGAACATTCAAAATAATTAATTAACATAATTTTGTATATAATTTAACAACATTTTCATGTCCTACTTTTCTGTAAGCAGAGAAATTTTTTTATCAAGACAAATGAACCTTAATTGATTTTAAGTTGGAACTGTGTCAGTTGAATAGTCCTAAAAACAACACTCCTAATGTTAAGCGCATCTGTGACACTGATAACATCAAATTCAGCATTTCAATTGTCAATCAGACATCTGTGGTTTCAGCAATTGCTCTTAAAATTATCGTTTGATTATTGATAATGCTTGGATCATATTTGACCTTTAAATTTAAAGACGTACTCAAACACTTAGTTGAAGTGGAATTGATGAAACCACAGATGTCTGATTGAAAACTGGAAGACGCTTTAAAATCTTTTTGAAAAATATTAAATTCCTTACCAAGTGAAGATTCAAAGGAAGGATTTTTAGTTAAACTTCTGATCACATATAATGGAGCTGACTTTGTTTTAGATTCTGAACTTACATCTGAAAAAGTAAAGATACATCTATTTTCTAAGAAAAAAGGAAGAAAGGATAATAACTTAGGTTCCCAAGAGGATCCTTTCTACCAAACTTCTTGACATTGATCTTACTTGGATTATCCATACCCCATTACAGCTGGGTTGCCTGGAATTATCAGCATTCAAAGTTAACTTTTTTAAACATTGCAGTTTAGATAAGCTAAAAAATTTAATATTTTTAGAATAAAATTTTTTGGTCGAACATTTAGTGAACCTTTATCAAGCTGTGGCCCAAATTCACGAAGCTCCCAGAGCCATGGCCCTCTGCTATATTCCAAGGGATTATAAATATAAATAGGGATTATATTGTAAGGGCTATTGTCTTATGCCTCTTCATCATCAGGAGGTCAGATGCATTTGACCACAAGCAACTACAGACCTTACACAGCAAAATATAGTTAAATAAAAGTTGGACTAGAGAAAAAATGATATACATCCTCATGCGCCATGGCCTCCTGACAAACGCTCCATGGCCCCCAGGGAACCACTGCTTTAAAAACTAAATGTACTTACAACGTTTATTACATTCTATTAAGTCTTTAATTGATGGTATGGTAGAATGAGGTCTTTGTTGAAAGAAAAATATCACCAATGCTAATAACTGAAAGGAACTAAACCAGGGACCTGGATTCGACAAGCTTACATCATTTGATAACGCCCAAGTTTTAATGAAGGTAAATATAATAGGTATTCTTTTATCTAATAAACTATAGGTGTAAAACATTTCTGAGATGATAGGTCCTTGTCTGAAATTACAGAATTAAAAAATTCATTGAAATTAAAAATGAAAATTAAGGTCGTTTGTCAGAAAAAAAACATACATTCACTGAAAGATGTATTCAAATAGAATAAAAAGAATTCATGAAAATGGACACATTTTTCTTGTTTCCACTCAGATTAAGTTTGCTTGTCAGACAAAGAAGCATACACCCACTGGCAGTTGTATTAGAAAATGAAATGAATGGAGTTTTACGTCCTACTTTTCTGCTGCTACATGGGCTAATTGAGGACGGGCAAACGCCATGCAGTGTGCAATGAGGGAAATTTTGCCAGGACAGCGGTATTAGCCTGCTCTTATTTTCGATTTCCAACTGTCGAGGGATCTTTAACGTGCACAGCCAATAGCACACGGGACCTCGGTTTATTGTCCCATCCGAACAACTAGACGCTTTTTCCATGTCAGCCCCTCCGACCTGCATCACTGACAGGGGGAAATCGGGTTGAAAAATCCGAAGATAGTATCTCGACATATGCCGGTCGCCGGAATTGAACCCTGGACCTTCAGGTTAGCGAGCAAGCGCCTAACTTAGGCAACTGTATTAGAGCATTAGCCAATTTGAAATGATGAAAAACCTACCTGTTATTAGGAAAAGCTATATCCATTTGATAGTCAAAAGGCTTCAATGATAATCGTATAATAGGAATACGGGCTGCTATGACTAAATGGCGATTAATAATGGGTATTACTGATCTTAAACTGGCACTAACATTCACTAACGTTCCTTTATCACCTGATATATTATTATAACGTAGACTCGGACTTAATCCCTTTTCTACACCATTCTGAAATTAATATATTTGTATAAGGCTGGGTATCGATTACCAAATTGAGATCGATTATCGAAGGCAGGTTACCGATTAATAATCAAAATAATTTAATTGGGAAATCAATTTTAATTGGCTGGTTTTAGTGCACAAGAAGACAAGAACTTTTATGATTTGTTGAACTTGTCACTTGTTGGAATTTTGCTGAAGCATTTTCACCACACTAACTTGAAACCAAATTACTAAATCGAATTCAACAAATCACGTTTACGAACACGAGTTAATGAATCGGATTCAGTAAATCTACACGTTTACGAACGCCTTATACTAAACCGATTTACTGAATCGACTAACTCGCTCTGCGATGAAGTTAGACGATTCAATGTTAGAAACCAAGATGGCGTCCTTAGGTGAAAGTGACGAAAACACGTGATTTCTATATATTGTCGCCATTTTTAAAATCTCTGCAAATCAACGCTTTTACGAGAACGAGTTAGTTTAGTCAATGTTCTCTTTGCGCATGTCTAACTTCGATTAAATCAACTTGAAACCGATTCATTGTGGTGAAAATGCTTCTGGTAATAAGCTTAATGATTATAAATATGTGAGATAACTGGTGTTTTTTAAGTCATCTGTACTACTTTCTATTCATAACACAATTAGCATTTTTTTATAAAATGGAAACAAATGAAACCCATCTTAAAATCTTACTTTTTTTACTTCAAAATAGTTGATATCCAAATCTGACGAGTTCATTCCGAAACCATTGACACACGATCCGAATGGCTCTAATATTCCGTGAGATATGGAGTTAAACACATCTTGCATAATGGAGAAATATAAAAATATTGACAACGCGTGGACATCATCTAGTCGTAAATGTTGATACAGACATTCAAGCTGTTCATCAATCTGAAATATAAAATACATTTCTGATTTAAAGTAAATAAACAGTAAATTTTCATAAGAATAACAACTTAGATTCACTGAGATCCTTTCTTGACGTGAGGTTCTATAGCACAGTGGTTAGCGCATCGTTCTTTAGGCTGCGTTTCCAGAGAGTTTCATGCCTCCACGCTTCACGCCTCACACGTGAACTGAAAAATGTTAGAGACATTTTGGTAGAATATGTCCCATACGACCTCATGCCTTAGTTTCACGCCTCACGCGTGAAGAGACGTGAAGAGGGAAAGTGTGCATGTTCACTTTTTGACGACACATGAACTGAGAAGTTGAGTTATTTTCTATTGTTAAGGTGGATGATTATAGGAAAAATGTGATAGAGATAGTGTTGTGAACACGTGTAGTGACTGTCAGTGGAACATAGCGACGTGAGGCGTGATGCGTGAAGCCTTGAGACGTGAAGAGTGAGGCGTGAAGGTCTATGGAAACGCAGCCTAACAAACATGACGTTATTTGCTTGGATATTAGGAAATGGTAGTCGTTATGTTATGTTTTGTCACCAGAATATGCTCGCCTTATATAAGTGGTTAGATTACATGGTGTCAACACTCAAAAAATAACCGAAACGAAATGTAATCGAATTTTAATTAGATTGCACTTCGCCCGAACTTGAAATGTTTCCGTCCTTTCAAGCCATGTCTAAACAATCTGAGTTTACTCAAATAACGAGTTTACTCAAATAACGAGTTTACTCAAATAACGAGTTTACTCAAATAACAAGTTTACTCAAAAAACGAGTTTACACAAATAACGAGTTTACTCAAATAACAAGTTTACTCAAATAACGAGTTTACTCAAATAACGAGTTTACTCAAATAACAATATAATCAACTTACACTGTTACAAGATTCTAGTTGTTGATTTAAATCAGGTTTCACTTCTACAATATAAATAAATATCATCGTCTAAGAACAGGCCTCTGATTGGTTTGTATGTGTATTGGAGACAATGATAGCTTCAATTTAAGTAAAACCAATTTCCTTTCCGTTGTCTGTGGTTCTTGCAATCTTGAAATGCAACAGCAACTACGCAATAAATCACAAAGATGAAATAGAGCCCAAGTTTTCCTTTGCGACGTGAGCCAATGCTTGGCATGAACCAAGGGCTAGGAGCTTCAAATATCAAATAATAAAACCAAGCACAAATGATCCCAACCATAAAAAAAAAAGTGAACCTTTCACTTGAGGAAGTATATCAATATATGAGTATTTCATAATGAAAAGTGGTATCAGGTGTCTAGAAGAGTTAGCATAGCCTGTTTGGAAAAACACCCGCCACTGCTGCCCTTTTCATTCAGCCATTCTTATGATAACAACTCTCTATTACCTTTGGGTTTTTTAGCTTCTTCTTTCTTTGACTGTTCATCAATTATAATTCTTTTAACCATCGAATCATGTTTTCCAAAAGATGACACCAATTCATTGATACTATTTTCATTTGAAAAGGTAACCATATGATATGGATTGTATTCTTTCTAAAATATATATCAAAATAATCGGAAATGATTTTTTAATTTCTTGGGTCTTAAATAAATGTTTTGAATAATTCCTTCAAATAATCCTCTAACTAGACATTTCTCTACTCTTATTTTCGATTTCCAACTGTTGAGGGATCTTTAACGTGCACAGCCAATATCACACAGGACCTCGGTTTATTGTCCCATCCGAATGACTAGACGCTTTTACCATGTCAGCCCCTCCGACCTGCATCACTGACAGTGGGAAACCTGGTTGATAAATCTGAAGGTATGATCTCGACCCATGCCGAGATTGAACCCTGGACCTTCAGGTTAGCGAGCAAGCGTCTAACTCGCCGAGTCACTGCGGATCCCTTTATTAGTAATTAAAATGGTAAAGATATCATTGCCATTAGGTGCTCTTAAAATCTTTAATAAAAATCTTTAAAATGCCTTTAACCCTTTGAACCCTGACTTTATTTTGTCTAAAACGTCATACCCTGAATTCCCAGCAATATTTCTTAATATGTATTACGTTAACCTTGTATGACGTCACTTGACAACGGCCGGTTTTGTGGCATTTTGGGTATAAAATGCGTAATGATTAAGCCGCTATAACGGTTTTTAGGGTCGAAAGGGTCAAGTTTGAGTATATTATATAGACATCTTTAATTGTAATTTACCCTCTTGATATTACAGACATTCTCCACCTTTCCAAACTGTTTCAGTTTTATGAGTGAATCCTCTATAGAATTTGTTTTGATAAATATTGTTTTTCTAGCAGTGTTTATACGCTGATTGACGTAGTCATGGTAACTTAATTCTTTAATTTCAACAGGATCTGACAATATACTAGATAGGTTCAAATGTCCCACATGACCTTCATCTGAAAGGTAAAAAACAAAAGAAATTCAAATGGAGTTTTATATTATGCTTTCCTGAATCTGTTTGAGCTAAAGAGGTCAAAACTTGGGGCTTTATTCTCAAAAACTGAACTAAGATCAAATCTAAATTGAAATAGTGTTTAGCTTTGCTGCGCCTGTATTGGCAAATGCCATTCGGTGCGCAATGAAATGAAATGAATGGAGTTTTACGTCCTGCTTTTCTGCACCTATATGGGCTAATTCAGTGCGCAATGAGAGAATTTTTGCCAGGACAGAACCATATTAACATACTGTTATTTTTTATTTTTTAAGATAAGAGGAGAATTCTAATAATATTATACTCACTGTTAGTCTTGACATTAATTTCCGAATTTGGCTTTGAACTTTTAATTTCTGAAATTCAAAGTCACAATGCAAATTGTTAAACGGGAACGTTCAGCATTTTCTAGGGTCGGTTCTGGCAATGAATATATGTTAATTGAACTGCCCAAATCCCTTCAATTAACATTTATCTTTCCATTTCTGTGTATGTGTTTTGTATGTAAGTCATAAGCTTACTATACAACAAGTTGTATTTTTGACTTTCAAACACTGATAATTATGCATACACAGGGATTTGAAGGCATACATTTTAAGAGAGAGTTTGGAACATTATTACCATTAGATAAGCTAACAAATTCCAGGTTCTGAGACTAAAATTTTATTTGTTGAACGGTTAGTGAACATTTCCTTTTAATAGTTCATTTGCTGCTAATGCAGTATTGCCAAACTGTCATTTTTAATTTTTAGTTTATTGAGTTTATAAGTCAAACATCTGTTTTAGGAGCTTTTCATTAAAAAGAAGTTTTTGAAAAGTACCGTACTTACGGCGTGTGAAGATATTTTTTATGTTAATCTTTGACTTTGAACTTTTATTTTCTGAAAGAACAAAAAGTCATACAAGTAAGGTACTCTCCAACGACAAACAAAACAAGGCAAAACTACGCCAAAAGCCATCTCCCACAACTGTCAACTGTAATGACTGCCGAGACAGTTGGAAAGTTTGACAAGAGTTTATCCAGTAAATGAAACATTCGTAGCCTCGAGTCCAAGAGTAAAATTTTCACGCAATTTCTTCAAATATCGTTCTTCATCTCTAGCCTGTGACATGACCTTGCAAACTTTAAAAGCTAGCCTAATGCCTAATTAATCTTACGAGGGAGGGAAAGCGACAAGCGGTGTGCAATGAGGGAAATTTTGCCAGTGATCAGCAGTGTGACAGTGAACTGTTTATAATGGTGGAAGAAATTAAATTTTTTCTTACGAATTTTCTTATGAGCATAACTACGAACGCTTGCTAAAGGCAATAAATTTGTTCTACTAAATAAAATGCCTCTCATGGAGGTCGCCATGTTGGTTTTGATGGGAATACAAAACGTAGCCAAATTCAATGAATGTATAAAATATGCTTTACACTGCTATAAATTGCTAAAATGGGACAAAATCATTGACATCTATGTATAAGCCACTAGCAGGGTATAATAAAAGATGATTTGAATTACGTTATCACTGGCATTAGCGATTCGAATGTTGTGGTTACGTACCGGGGATTTAAAACTTTGATATAAACCGTACAATGTCAAACACTTCCGGTCGGCATGGTATTGAAAACAGGCTATTTGTATCAAAGTCAGAAATAAATGTTTGCTTTCAGTTTCATTCGTAGGCACATTTTGAAATTGCCATGCACCAAAATCTCCCCTGGAATTATTTCTGAATCAGGTACAAACTGCAGTTTCTTCTGATTTCTGTTTTATTGTGTTTTTAACCTCATTTCGAAGCGACGAAGTACTCTGAGTAGTCCGAGAAATTCTGACCTTTAGCTTATCTACTAAAAATAAAAGTACTCAGAACTAGGAGTCAAAATCATCTTAAGGAGCATGTCATACTAGGTATCTAACCCATTCCTCTCATCCAGTCTTCCTTGTGTTAATACCCACCATCTATTTTCATTTATCTCAGCAGTCGTTGCACATGGCGAGACTGTGACGGGTTATTATAGTCAATTGGACCCTAATCCTTAATGTTAAGACGATGATTTAGTTGAAGACAAAGAGCAATTTTTGAGACCATTTTGACCAAAAACAGGGTCATATTGACTAACCCCTGTGACAGTCTGAATGAAATGTGTGGACAAATTTTATGCGATCGACCAACTTAACGCGTCACAAGACATGGTATGGTGTTAGGGGGATGTCAGGGACACGTCCCCCTTGAAGCAGGGCTTGTACTTCGCAACGTACTTGGCTAGACTTCTTATAAATAAATGTGTTATATTATAAATCTTTCAGGAATTGGATGTTGGTACCGACCTCTCAGAATGGATGAGAATCCTGTCAAATGTTTGATGTGTGGCGTGAATTATCATTCAGGTATGGCACCGGTACTGGTACTATAATTATACTAGTGCTGGCACGATATATTGTTGTATCACGATACGACATGCCACGATACACGTATCGTATCGTTAGGTCGTGTATCCATACTTGACAATACCTCTCATTTCATAAAAAAAGTAATGATTTGTTCTAACCTAAATTAACAAATTTTCACATTAATAAAGCTATACAAAAATAGATATTGGAGATTTAAAGATGAAGTTTTAATTATTGTACCTTTACCCTTTATCGCGATACGTATTGTATTGTGACCTTTGTATCACAATGACAATGCGTATCATATTGCGGCATGATTGGCAATACCCAGTACTATATTATACAGCTACTGATATACATGTCGAATATTCACTTTTCTCTTTCAGAAGCCGACCGTCTGCGTCATTTACAAGGCAAAAGACACAAGGGAAATTTTGACAAAGATTTGGGTGTACTTCATAAATCAGTTGAAGTTCGCTGGGACTCGAAATGGTTGGAATCAGACATTCTTCAAGATTACATTTCACGATTTGGAAAGATAGAAAAATTTTATTGTAATCCTTTTGTAAGTTTTCTCAGGCTTTTCTGTCTAATTTAGCTTGTAAAAACACTAGAAGTTCAAAAGAGAAAGAAAGAAACATCTATATTTTACAAGGATAACAACTTAGGTTCCGTGAGGATCCTTTCTCCCAGCTGGTCCTTGGCCAAACCTCTTGGCATTGATCTTTCCCGGATTATCCGTACCCATTTACAGCTGGGTTGACTGGAATTATATGATGACTTATCCCCAAAAAGGCTGACTGTTCCCCATCCTTTAAATTTCAGAAAAACTATGCTTTTGTTTACTTCAACAACCCTGGTATTGTGAATAAGCTTGTACGAAAAGAAGACCATTCCATTAATGGTATTTCAATTGATTTTAAAAAACGAATTGGAGGCCTTCAGCGATCTGGAACTCTGAAACCAAAACCTGGATTTGTTGAAGTTGGTGTGAAAGACTTCTCTCATGATAAATTAATGACTGAACTACTTAAACTTGATACAGTAAGATTTTTATACGCTCTCATCTCTCTATGAGAACGTTTATTGTTGGCACCCCTGGCTGTCCGCCGGCCCATCCGTCAACATTTGATCGTAATCGCTCTAAAAACTAGAGTTTTTGATGGAATCAAATGAAATTCAGTATGTGTATACATATTCAGAAAATGAAGATCAAGTTTGAATTTGAGCTATTTTCGACCGTTAGAATCAAAGTTGTTGCCCTTGCCCCAAAATCTTGAATATATTACTCTCTTAGTTTTCAACCGATTTTGATGAAATTTAAAATGGATGTTATTGGACCTAAATCGAAAGGTTTGAGAAAGTTTAGTTTACTCCTGATTAAATTTAAGGCTTTTTCGTTGGGCGTATATGGCTGTGGTCCACTATCTTTAGCTATTTAGATTAGCTGAGCCTCTGTGTTTCAGTGAGTTAGATGCTTGTTGCTTGCTTTCTCATGTGAATGTCTTGGGATCAAACCTTGCATAAGTAAAAACCTACCTTTTGATATTCCTTAAGCGACATTTAGGGGTAGAGATCACAATAAATAACAGAACACAATTTTATGGTATACTACTCCTTAGTTTTATTACACACAACGTTTCTACAAAAGATGAGGAGCTGTTGTTTTAAAAAGATTCTAGTTGCATGGATGTGATAATTACCACTTTATAAACTGTGAAAGAATAGTATAATGCTGTCTTCCGCCATAATCCCCTCTTTACATATTGCGTGGCCACCTATCTTTAGCCCAAACAGGTGCAGAAAAGTAGGATATAAAACTCCATTTTGTTTGACTGATATTTTCTAGATGAGTGAACAGATGAAAGCTATTAAAGAAACTACGCGACTCACTACAAGTGAAATGCAGGCAAGAGAAAATGTTGTGGAATCTTTAACTAAGTTATTTCGTAATTACATACCAGGTATTTCTTATATTTGGTTCTGTCTGATGGCTGATATAGGGTCTGCACGAATCATTGTCCAGAACTGTCAGAACTTGATTTGAGTGAACTGGAACTCTGTTCCAGACAAAGATTTTCTGTCCAAACTAGCGAGGTGGTGCAGCTGGAACAGTGACAAAATCAAGATGGCGGCAAATGTCGCAACCGTATTTTAGTTCAGTGACAGCAGTCACTTGCTGTCCAGAACCTGTCTAGAACTACTCAGATTTTAGTTCCGTACAGAACTTTACACTTCCTGTCCAGAACAATTGCAGAATTACTCGAAAGCTTGTTCGGAACAGAACATCTGAAACAGGTCCAGAACATCTGATTCGTGCAGACCCATAGTCTGTCTCCTTCATAGTTGCAAGAATTCACACTTAAAACCTGTGCAAGCAAGACATTTGGATTAATCCAAGAATCCAAAGAATGACAAAATCTGGAGTAAAAGTTTTAAAGCAGTGGACCTTTTTATATTACAGCATGTTCAATTCATCTGTTTGGGTCGTCAGAGAATGGTTTTGGTATGAAAGGTTGTGATATTGATCTATATTTAGATTTACATGAAAATGAAGTAAATTTAGCAGAGCAGGTAAGTCATCTTTGACGATTGATATTCACTCAGTAACTAACTTAACAGAAATATTGAGATTTAAAAAGGTTTTCAGGACTTGAAGGGATTGTAAAGCGTAGTTCTAAACTTTGTATGTGTATCAGGGACACTGATAGCATCATTTTGCGCAAATTGGAATGGCTCGAATTGATGCTATCAGTGTCCCCAATACACATACAAAGTTTAGAAATACGCTTTACAATCTCTTTAAGATTATATGCTAGTTACAACAGTATATTTCTTGCCCAAATTAACAAAACTGAGATGTCCCTCCATGTTGTGTATCCACTGCAGAGCTAGAAATGCCAACAACTTGGATAATGTCACCTTCTTAATTGAAATTATAAAACCTCAGAGAAGTCTAAATTGGTGAAAACATTTCTGTTACCTTCTCAGGAACCCTTCCCTATATTTTTGGAGCTTCGCTCAACCAATACAGGGTGTGACCAAATTAAAGTTATCTAAAGCCCTGGGTTTTAAAAACCTTCATTACTTATCCTCAACCCTTAACTGTGCCACAGATTTTTGATTGAAAATTGTAATTTTGGGCAATTGATACTATCAGTGCCCCCAGCCCACCAAACCAATATAATATCTGCTATTTTCATTAATTTCAGGTAGTGCAATTGCCTCCAAAATTTCTAATGAACAAATCCAATGTGTTCAAAGAGTTTAATATTTATGAGTTAACTTTAAAAGAAAAGATTCTGTTTACGGGAAAAGTTTTAAGATCCAATGGCTCTGCCTATCGAAACGTTTTTAGCATTGCGTCAGCTCGCTGTCCTGTCGTCAAATTTATAGATGTGTTAACAGGGCTGGAGTGTGATATCTCCATCAATAATAGGTAAGTTATGAATTTAAAATCTTGTCCAAAAAAGTGGGAGTAAAGTTATCTTATATAGTAATACATTGGGTGAGGTTAAATTCCGTGTTAGTGTTAACACTGGTGTTCATACAAAATTTGGACTGGGTCTAAAAATCAAAAGTTATCAGGCAGCCTTATTCTCAAGAACTTAACTTAAGATGATTTTAGTGATCCGGTAATCTGATTGGTCAGTTACTAAAATCAGTTTTAAATTAAGTATTATTATCCAATCAGATTGCTGTAAGTTATTTACTAAAATCAGGATTTTGTCCAAGTTAAGTTTTCCAGAATAAAGCCCCAGATTACTTTGCTCGACAGTGCGAAAGGTGTATTAGGCAGATATGAAAGATGTTATTTTCTCTTTTTCTTGTCATCAAGCAAATGTAGATTATTTTTAATGATTTCAGGTTAGCTTTACGAAATACCAAACTGTTGGCATTATATGCTAGTTTAGATGAAAGGGTATGTGATCTAGTGTACACTGTCAGGTATTGGGGCAAGGTACACAATCTAGCCGGTAAACTACCAACAGAATTAACAAGTTACGCCTTGACTTCTTTGGTTATATTTTTCCTACAAAATACGAGTCCTCAAGTTCTGCCAAAATTAACCACTTTAAGAGATTTGACAGGTAAGAACAAAAAACAAACTAAAAAAATATTATCAAGCTACAAAAGCGATGGTTCCTTGCACTCATGACCTTATTTGCTTGGTTATGCAATGGTGGTTGTTATGGTTGTGAGTTTTTATTACGATCATCGTGTGAAAGTCTAATGACCAAGAATCAATTGTCTTCACTCATAATTCCACTTGTACAGATAAGTACAGATAAGCCGAGAAAGACTAACGCCAAAAACCAGCTGAGAGAAAGGATCCTTTAAGGAATGTATTTTCTTGTATAGTGCACATTTTTCTGCCCTAAAATGGGTTTGATGAACTGGGGCTGCACATCATAGAATGAACAAATGAATTTTGATTCTTTTACCTGAAATTATTTTTGAAAGTTGAAATGAGAGCTCATACATACTGATAATTAGGACTTGAGATCGATTATCGAAGGCAGGTTACCGATCAATGTTCGTGTACGTTTTTGTACCTGAATGTTTGTTATTTTTCAATATCTGGTATCGAAGACAAATTAAACTAAAGTAATGTCCAGTATTTTGTATGATTTTCATGATAAAATGGGTCGTGACTTCTAATAAGCGTGTAACAGATAATATTAAAAAAAAATTATAATTTTAATCGATTATGAAATTAAGTTAATTGAAATGAATAATTTGTAGTGTCGATAATCGATTATTTCAATTATTAGACCCAGCCCTACTGATGATACTGAATTGGTTTATTTTATTCCAGATGAACGAGTTGAAATGGAGAATTGGAACTGTTCATTTACAGATGATATAAGTCTTATTCCTAAAACAACTAACACAGATACCTCAGGTAAGGCCACAACATATAAATTCATAGATTATTTCAATGATTAGCATTTTCAAAAAAAATGGGGAGGAAGGGGAAATTTTTTTTTTTCTTGATTTAACTACAAAAGGCAATTATTTGAACAGATTTGTGTATAAATAGAAAATGAAGTGTTTTTCTTTACCATAAAATATTATTCTCATTAGCTCATTTCCAATTTGATCAAAATTTTTGATCTACAGAATTGTCCTGCTTGTACAGGTTTCTATTAATAATTTTATTTTTTCTAGGGGAACTATTCAAGAAGTTTTTAGATTTTTACGAACAAGTTTCATTTAAAAAAGTGTTGCTAAAATGTGACCTAGCAACAATGGTGCCTATAAATCTTCGAGAACGAGAAAAGTTTAGTCATCCTGAATTTAGGGTAAGAACGAAGGTCTTGATTACTGACTGTTATTACTGGGGTGGGGTGAAATAACTTGTGGGATTTTAAAGAGAATTTGTATGTGTATTAGGGACACTGATAGCATTATACGCCCTCATCTCTCTATGAGGATGTATATTGTCGGCACCACTGTCCGTCCGTCGGTAATTCAACATTTGCTCATAAACACTCTAAAAACTAGGATTTTTGATGGAATCAAATGAAAATTGGTATGTGTATACATATTCATAACACCAAGATCAATTTCAAAATTGAACTATTTTCGATCATTAGAAGCAGAGTTATTGCCCTTGCTCCAAAGTCTTGTATTATGCTATTGCTTTCTTAGTTTTCAACCAATTTGATGAAACTTAAAATGGATGTTATAGGACCCAAATCGAAAATTTAGATTACTCCTGATTAAAATTAAGTCTTTTTCGTTGGGCATATTAGGCTGTGGTCCACTATCTTAAATTTTTAATCCGACATTGGTGGTTCTAGCAATTCCACTAAACTAAGTGTTTCATAAGATAAATTAACCCTGTACTCATTGGATTTGATTTGGGTTGTGTCCCATAATATATAAATGAAACTACAGATTATACCTGAAGTTAAACCTTATTTTCAAATCATCTATCATTTTTGGTTTTGATCAAATCTTTTTATTTTATATTCCTTTAGTTTAGTGTGATGAACGTTCAAGATCCATTTGTTTTAAAACACAATGTAACATTCAATGTTAACGCAGATAAGGTCGTCGCATTAAAAACGTGTCTGACCTATTCGTCGAATGTAATTAAAAAGTGCTGGGATTCGAATCGGGAAAATATGGCTTTAATTTGTGCCCTGGATGTGTCCCAAACAAACCCTGACACGAAAGATATTGTGGTGAAAAGTGAAGACACAAAGCTGTATAGTTTCCCAATAGATTTGAAACAGGAAGTGACACGTGAAGATGGAGGTATTAGTGATTATTTATATTGTGTTCACGCTTATCAGTTTGTAGAGAAACTGATGTCAGATATTCTTTGTATTGAGATGAGTGTCGATCAAAATAATATTATATCAGAAAAGGAATTCCAAAGTAGGATACATCATAATTTGGCAACAGACAACAGTGAACTAACAGACATAGAACTGGAAACTAATTTTACTTTTGATGAAACTTTATTAACTGACACAGAAGAGGAAACAAATATGGCTGCTGGAATGTTCGCTCGCCAAGTTTTAGCTGATTTTGATGAAATAAGTGACAATCAAAATAAACGTAATTTATCGCAATCGGAGGAACATAGTGCTAAACGATCAAAAATGGACAAGGACAATCAAATCCCCTCTACAAGTAGCCATTTTGAAAATGCGTCTGCTCCTGATGTAGATGAAAGTTTTCACAAAACAGTTTTGGCAGAAAATTCAAACATTGAGACTGAAGCTACTCCGTCCTTCGAAAAAGACATAGAAACACCTGGTACAAGTGATCAGGGTGAAAATCTGACAATGGAAGACATAATTTCTGACTCCATTTCTAGTGAAAGTGTTTCTATTGATTGTGGAGAAATAGTTTACGATTGTAGGGTGGACAATATTCCTTTAAATGGCCGACAAAAAGTAGGGAAAGAAATTCGGATGCAACAAGTTATACAAGACTTGGAATTGGAGAAAGAAATATCCAAGAATATTATGGAACGCGGCGATCATAGTTACATTAAGTTAAATTTTAAATGTATATTAAAACCTAGTATTTCGGAGTCTCACACGCAACTTAATGTGACATTCAAACAGTCGACGGACCAAAAATCATCTAAGTTTAATTACCTCTGTGAATTTTTAAAGTCGTATATTTTAAAGATGTTTAAGAAAGATTTAAACAATGAAAGTGAAAATAAAAAGAAATAGGACAACAGTAATTGTATGTGAGCTCTTGATAGTTATAAACAAGGGCTTTAGATTACATGCTAGTTACGACGGTAAAAGTGTGCTCAAAATACCTGCGTCCAAATTAGAAAAAATACAATAAAATAAGATGTCTTGCCAAGCTATGTATATGTGAGCTCTTGATAGTTAAGGGCTTTAGATAACATGCTAGTTACGACGGTAAAAGTTGCGTCCAAATTAGAAAAAGTAAAATAAGATGTCTTGCCAAGCTACTCCAGCGCTTTAGATCAATAGATACCAAGGCATAGTCCACCTGTATAATTCAAATTATCTAATCCTCAGAGAATTCTTAATCAGTCAAAATGCTAATGTGGCTTTCTCAGGAGCTCTTGAGGCCTGTATTTCCGATGCTATGCTCAGTAGAGGTTCCAAATCATGGTATTCTTAAAGGAATTGTTAAGAGATTTTTTAAACTTTTTATGTGTATCAGGGACACTGATAGCATCAATTGCGCAATTCCAATTTCCATTCTGATGTTTGTGGTTCTTGCAATTCCACTAAAATTAACTTGTTTTATGACGTCGATCACAGTGGTATCAATAGTAGCTTCCGGTAGTTTTAGTGGAATTGCAAGAACCACAGACGTCGGAATGGAAATACATACATACAAAGTTTAGAAAACCTCTTTACATTCCCTTTAAGTAATCTAAAGCCCTGTATAATGTGTATTCCTTGTTAGCCTTGAGTGAATGTTGAAAATTAGAATCAGATGTGTTGATACTGATTAGTATTGTTAAAGATATATATTATACCATTGTGAATATAGTGTGCTTGCCTGTGTTATGTGCATCCCCTAATTACCCTTCAAGTGAATCCGAAAAATTCATATCAGAATATATCTAGCAGTATTGCTCCCAACTGGCAATAAAAGCATAGTCTTATAGACTTAAAACTTCATTAAGGAAATTTTATGGTCGTTAAAACGAACTTGTAGACAAATATACCAAATCTGTCTCTTGTATCTTGACTGATTTGTTTAGTCTGGCATGAATTGATCTGATTGTATCCCATTATGTTGACCTATATAGTGGCGGGTGTCGCGTGCGAAGCAGACCATGCTTAGTAATGCTTACTCTTTTCAAAACACCTGGTGGTACTTCTCTTTGGAGTAGTCCACTACTATGGAACTAATTTTCTCGATTTTGCCATGATTTTGGACGAAATTTTAGATTAACAAAATTGTTTTCCTTGCACTGAATTTTATTTGTTATATACAATTTATATGAGGGTGACTGAAACGTCCATAGTTTGATTTTGAAGGAGTTATTCAACAGCATTGAAACTTGGTATACATTATATCACCATTTTCTGATGAACTTTTTATAGTTATAACCTGGGGCCTTATCTGGAAAACTTAACTTAGATAAAATCCAGATTTTAAGAAATACAGCAATCTGATTGGATAATAAAGCTATATTTAAAATCGATTTTAGTGATTGTCTAATCAGATGACTGGAACACTAAAATCATTGTAAGTTAAGTTTTCGAGAATAAGGCCCCTGGCCAGTTTCACAAAATCCTAACTTAAGATGATTTAAGTGTTCCAATAATCTGATTACTAGTTAGTGTACTAGTTATTTGATTGGTCAGTTACTAAAATCGATTTTAAATTAAGTATTATTATCCAATCAGATTGCTGTATTTCTATAAATCTGGATTTTATCTAAGTTAAGATTTCGAGAATAAGGCTCCTGCACTGTGTTTTAGTTTTTTTTTCAAACTAGCATTATAAACTCGGAAGCTGTGCTATTGTGTGATAAATTAGATTTGTTAATTAAGAATGATTTAAAATCGTATAATTGTTGATATTAGTGATATTACTCATAATAAAAGAATCAATTTTCACAATAATTGTTTTGTGACTGTATATCTGTTCCTCATAATAAATATTCCTCGTGGAACAAACATTATTATAATAAATGATCTCTGGAACTCTTATCATATAATATCTGGGTTAGGAATTGTAGATAGTAACATTACAATGAAGTAATGCTACGAAAGCACAGGGTTAGGGTTAGTTTTATATAATAAGAGTTCCAAATGGAACAATTATTACATAACAAATGTTCTTTAAAACAGTTATTATAGTGGAACTTATATATCGTCACAATGTGAGCTAGGTTCCATCATTAATTGTAAATATTTGGAGTCTGCACGAATCAGATGTTCTTGACCTGTTCCAGGTGTTCTGTTGCGAACATGCTTTCGAGTAATTCTGGACTTGTTCTGGAAAGTTCTTGCACTTGCACTGAAAAACAGTTGCATCATTTGCTGCCATCTTGATCTTGATTTTGTCTTTGTTTCTGCTGCACCACCTTGCTAGTTGGGACAGAAAATCTTAGTCCGAAACAGTGTTCCTGTTCACTCAATTCTGGCTGTCTTGGACTATGATGCATGCAGACCCTTGGACACCACCTAAACCACTAGTGCCTTGTTTACTTTATAAATAGAAGTGTATTGATAATTATAGTCAGTAACCTTCATAATATAATTATAAAACATTAAAATAATATGTTGATCTTGTCTCTTTATTTTCTTAAAGTAGGCTTACCTTGAATTCATTTCATTTCTCTATGTGCAATTTCTTACATTAATTCGTGGGCATTATGGACAAAGGATCAAAATATCTGAAAAGTCTGTCGTAAATAATTCCTTATTTCTTCAGTGATATTTAGTTTTTGACTACAAAAACCATAAAAACTTTATGGATAAAAATTACTTTATTTAACTCATGTGACATTTCCATCTAGTGCAGTGGTTCCCAACCTTTTTCAATCTGTGGCCCAAATTCACGAAGCTCCCAGAGCCATGGCGCCCTGTTCTATTCCAAACTAGGGCAAAATTGGGAATATAGCGCAAGGGTTGTTGTCTTGTGCCTCCTCATCATCTGGAGGTCAGATGCGTTTGACCACAAGCAACTACAGACCTTACATAGCAAAATATAGTTAAATAAAAGTTTGGCTAGAGAAAAAATAATATATTTCCTCATGCGTCATGGCCCCCTGACAAACACCCCATGGCCCCCAGGTTGGGAACCACTGATCTAGTGGGTTGTATATATTGTCAAATTCATGACAAGAAACACAGAAAACACAGTCCCATGATGACAAACTATACTTTGAGAATCAGTTGATTTAAATAAAACCTTAATTTTAAGATCTTTATTTAATTTCAATACATATATCTAAACGTTTTTATGGTAGCATCTGTTAAATACTCATGATTACATAATATGAAGAAGTTTATTCAAATATCTTTTCAAAGTTTACAACAAATTGATTTAAAGACATGTACTTAAACCCAAGTTTCATTTAAAAAATCTTTTTGAATTCCAGTTTTTAAGCCACTACATTAGGGCTAAAAAACAGAATTTTAAAAGCCGATCGAAACAAAATTTTAGTCTAATTTTAATAAGATTGATACTGAAACTTGTATAACATATAGCATCTTCTTAAATTTAACAATATTAGAAATTCTCAAATTGTTCAGAAACCGAATAAATAAAGGATAAAATAATATCACAGATATCCTATAAATATTGAGACAATATAAAATATATAATATACAATTTCTATAATATCTACTGTACAAATACATCGGCTAAAAATTACTAAATGATATAACAAAGTATATAACACCTTAAAACATAAAATTTAAATTCTCCAAATTGATCAAAAATTGTATTATAACAATAGAATATTTATAAATAACAATAAAAACTGCTTTAATATTTCTTGTCTTTGATAAAAATTAACTTTTTTGTTTCTGAATTGAGTTGCCCCAAAGGTGAACAAAATGTTGAAAACAAAAACATAAAATAATAACAATATAAAGATAGATATTTCTCTAATTCAGTTCCCCAGTTCCAAAAGTTCTACAAAAATTCTAAATAAATTCATGTAGCAAGAGGAATTAAATTTGGTCACTTAATACATGCAAAGATGAACTTTGATTCTAAAGGTGCGAAAAGTAATGCCGAATTTGATACATGTGCAGAAAGAATTAATAAATACTTAAGTATAAACAAAGGCACATGTAGATTTCAAAAGAGCAAGAAACAAATGGTACACAGGCACTTGTACTTTGCAATAAAAAAAAAATCTTGGTTTTAGAGAAAAGCTTCAAAATCTTATATTTTTTTTAAGAACGGTATGGAAAGTTGGAGACACACCATGTCCTATGGCAGAATTACTTAGCACCTACTATACTCTATTGCAGGCCTTCTCAAATGGCTGCCCGCGACGCCCTCAAGAGTGGCCCCTAAAAAATGACCTCTTCCGCGTAAACGCTCTGCTCGCTATGGTAGCTAAACTCTATTTGGCCCTTAAATTTCATTCATAAAATGCATTTGGCCCTTTACAAAAATTTATTGAGAAGGCCTGGTCTATTGGTTGTTGGTAGATTACAGGTTAATGTCAGTCCACATATTTGATTATATCGCAGACTACACTTACTTCACTGTCAAATAATGATAATGTTCTGGTAACATACAATAAATAGCACAAGATAACACAAGTAAAGATGTATAAAAAAGGAACAAGGTTTTTAAGAAGACAAGGATCTCTACAGTTTGATTAAATTAAGTTTAAAAGATAGGTCATGATTATCTCCACAGCTAAATAAATTACTTGACGCCATTACATAGATATAAGTTTATATTTCTTGATTCTTTATATCTGAAAACAGAACCAAAACATTTCATTGATTTAAGACAATCTTAAGATTAAACTTTATGGATACAAATCTTATCAATATGGGAATTGAATGGTTCAAAATGATTTACATGCCGTACTTGCAGTGGCAGGTTTTCAAAGTTGCTAGAGGAGAGAATATCGTGTGGGTCCAGGGTCTTCCAATCATGCAAATGAGTCATCTATCTATCAGCCTCCAAGTGTTTTAACTTACCTATTTTTTCTTACTAGGTGCTTCATCTCCTATCAATATTAATAAAGCTTTCTTATAATCACCAGAGGTATCATCCTGGAATTCAATAAACAAATAGATGATCAGCAATCTAATGAGAAATACATCTTAGTGGTGCCAAGTTTTTATGAGAATCAGGCTGAAAAATATATAATGCGATAGCGCGCATTCATTCAATTTTGCAGCCAACTGGTTTCCTGATATATGACCATACACCATACATAGGGTAACAGTTTATTGCTTAAATATACAGGACATCAACTAACAGTAATAACTTACGGTAATAAACATTCCCAATGTTTGTTTATAATTCTTCTGGAATTCCTCTTTAATCTGTACCATATCTACCTCACATCTTGATACGACTATTCTAACTAACGTATCGTCATCTGTACCTAGTCCTTTCATAGCACGATATAACTCACTAGCAAAATACGCTGCCTTATTACGAATACACTTCACTGAAAAACATTAATATTTGATATAAATTTTCTACACCTAGTTTGGGCCAATGAGGAGGGTGGGCTGTTGATTTATTTTTTTACCAATCGGACATTTTTCAACGTCATGTGAAATCTCAATCTGACAACTGTTTCCAATAAATATTTTTCAAGTAGAATATCATTTATATATTGACATGGGAGTTGACAATAGGCTAGATATATCCATTACAAGTGCAAACATGAGGGGGCAAAGACCATGCAGCTTGGCAATCAGAGAGCTTTGAATTATTGTAAATACAAAAGCTAAAGTAGATATGAAATTGTGTTTTATGTTCTACTTTTCTACACCTTTTGAGCTAATGAAGACAGGCAAACACTGTGTGTAGTGGACAGCTACCGATTTTGATGGGGTAAGGAAGGGGTGAGCATTATACATGGGTGCGCATTATATTCGGAAATATACGATATACCAACTTCCAGCCTTTCAATACTGTTAATACAAAAGCTACAGTGAAAATGAAATGAAAGGGAGTTTTACATCCTAGTTTTCTGCACATTTTGGTCTTAAGTGCACTGGCAAATGCCATGCAGTGTGCAATGATGGAAAATTTGCCAGGAAGAGGCATTAGCCTACTCTTATTTCAATTTCCAACTGTCGATGGATCTTTAACGTGCACAGAATGGGAAACCGAGTACATCATGTAGAGGAAAAAGGGTCTTTCTTACCAATGGCTAACATGCTGTTTTTGAGGTCTCCTGACATTTCACTCTTGATAACGTCTTCAATATCGTTATTGGCCAACTTCGCGTATTCTTGGAACGTGGCTCGTAATTGTGCGTAGCTTCTCGACGATAAGATAACATTAAATCTGGATTCGTCAGTTCCCCATTTTTTCTCTCCTGCCTCATGTAACGCTTGAGCGTCTAGCTTAGCCTTATTTCTATCAAATTCTGTGCCCTCTGGTCTGTTACATTGTAGTATGGATACAAGGATACGTTTAAAATGACCCGACGTATCCCCTTCTACATCCTTCTCTAATTCTTTATTATATACTGAAATACAGAAGTGGAGTTTTACATCCTACTGTACAACTTTTTCTGGAGAATTGTCCTGGTGTTGAAATTTGCTTTGAAGAAAAATTTGAGTTTTAAAGCCATTGTAGAAAAAAATAACTGAAAATGCTTGACAATAGTCAATTCTGTTTAAAACCTGAGTTTTCAATGCACAAGGAAATGATTATGACCCCTGAAATGTATGCATGTCACAAATCTCAACATGTTTTAATCTCAAATCAAAAAAACAACCCAGATAGCTTCCCCAATATTTTACTGGCTTTATTCCATGGTATTTCACAAATACTATAGAAAGAATCTTCACCAAAGACTTTATCAAAATAAATAGGAATGATATTTCGACTTCCATGTCAGTTCCGATAACACAAATGGATTATAACATACGTGATTTATAAGTTTCTTTAATAGTTTTAAGTTGTTCGTTAGATCTGGTACAAATAATTTCTACTAAAACTTGTTCATCTGTTCCTAAACCCTGTAAAATATCAAAAAAAATCATTAGTTAGAAATAAAGATCAAATAGAACTATTGTATTATACATCTGGGACATTTATAACTTATTAAAATATTATTAGATAAATTTTCAGGGGACAATTTCAAGCTTTTATTTGAACTAAGCTATTCAAGTGCAATCTATGGCCATTGCTGTTTAAGACAAACTTGACAAGCACTATTTAAGCTCAGTTGGTAGTAAGTTGGATTGTTGTAAATTTTCTTGTCATTTAGGTGCCCCTCTGATGGATTACAATCCATAAGAATTGTTTTATTATAAAATGCTTGATATATTTTTGTAGAACAGAACCCAGTTCCTTACCTTGATGGCTTTATTGAGTTTTTTAGCATCAAATTCAGCACTTGATAACAATAGATCAGTACAAATTGTTTTAAAATTACCACTGAGTTCACTTTTTAATTCACTCGCTAAATCCTGTCAAATAAAATACATTAAGGTTTGTATGCATAAAACATAACTCAGGGTAAAATCAAACTCTGAGATTAATTAACCATTGATTAAAGCAAGTTTTCGATGGTTTAATATGTATTTAACTCAATGTTAAATATTATGCATCAATGTTAAATATTATGCATACAGGCCCAGGTTTAAGGCTTTCAGTTAAGGGACAATGTTGGATAAATTAAACATTTCAATTCCGCTACATGATCATTTGTTTCTAGTGAAAGGGATTGTAAAGATATTTTGTAAACTTTTTATGTGCATTTTTATGAGGCACTGATAGTATCAATTTGCAATCCCTTTTGATCCTTTAAGGACAATAAGTTGTGTGAAATAGTTAACCTGGAAACACTCACATTGGAAAATATACTGGCAAGGATAATCTTGGAAAGATACGTGCAAAGAAGATTGGCCAAGGACCAGCTGGTAGAAAGGATCAATTTGCAATCCCTTTTGATCCTTTAAGGACAATAAGTTGTGTGAAATAGTTAACCTGGAAACACTCACATTGGAAAATATACTGGCAAGGATAATCTTGGAAAGATACGTGCAAAGAAGATTGGCCAAGGACCAGCTGGTAGAAAGGATCAATTTGCAATCCCTTTTGATCCTTTAAGGACAATAAGTTGTGTGAAATAGTTAACCTGGAAACACTCACATTGGAAAATATACTGGCAAGGATAATCTTGGAAAGATACGTGCAAAGAAGATTGGCCAAGGACCAGCTGGCTGATAGTATCAATTTGCAATCCCTTTTGATCCTTTAAGGACAATAAGTTGTGTGAAATAGTTAACCTGGAAACACTCACATTGGAAAATATACTGGCAAGGATAATCTTGGAAAGATACGTGCAAAGAAGATTGGCCAAGGACCAGCTGGTAGAAAGGATCAATTTGCAATCCCTTTTGATCCTTGAAGGACAATAAGTTGTGTGAAATAGTTTACCTGGAAACACTCACACATTATTCCAGTCCAACTATAACTGCTAAGGATAATCTTGGAAAGATACATTCATAGACGATTGGCCAAGGACCAGCTGGAAGAAAGAATCTTCACGGAATCTAAGTTGTTATCCTTGCTAAATATAGATCTTTCTCTTTCTCTTACCTTTCCAAACATTGTTTTGAATGTTCTATTAATCTCTATTCTCTGCTCATTTGATCGTCGTGGCAACACACTCAAGATGGCTGCCTCATCAGTTCCTGTGAAAATGAAAAAATTATATCACAAACTGTGTTCATCAAGCAATTTTATCAGCATCATCATCATTTTCTTAACTTTTGTCATGATAAACGGACATCTTGACCAGTAAATAGGCGAGAAAAGAATTGCAATTGGACCACATTGCCAGAGAGCAAATCATATGTGGACTTACCGAATCCTTTCATAGCCTTTCTCAGCACTTCACAATCCTCTTCAGCATTAAAACCATCAAATGGCTTCACTGTAGGATCTTCCTGTAAACAAAACAGTCTTTTTCATTATTTTGAGTTAATTCATTCCTTTATGAAATGAACTGATATGCTAATGGAGCATCTGCATTAAGTTATAGAGAATCAGGGCAAGATAAATATTAGTTGATTCATGTCATATGATATGTTTCAGTGTGTTTTTCACTATTCATAGTACTTATAAAAAGTTTAGGGGGAAAGGGGGCGTTAAACTTAGCTTACGAGAGTGGGCTGAAAAGTTCATAGCCTGACTCGGAAGGAGTTATGCCACAGTGATGATATTTGGCATGCATTAAATTCAACATTTTCTGATACACTTTGGCATAATTCCTTCCGAGTCAGGCAATGAACTTTTCAGCCCACCCTCGTAAGTGTTGAAACAAGTCCGATAGTATACAGCTCTTAAACGATATTTATACATTAGTTAATTTCAGGGGGACAGGTAAAAAGGGGGCAGAAACAAGGCTAAAATAAATTATCTTTACATGTATTACCAACCTGTCTGGGTTCATTTTCTAAATTAACATCATCATCTAACTGTTCATCTGTTTTATTTTTAACAGCTTCTACATAACCCTTACCAGCTGAAATCATATAAAATAGAGTTTTTACATTTTAATTTTCTGCACCTGTTCCTCTAATGATGGCATGCAATACCATGCAGTGTGCAATTAGGGAAATGTTGATAGTACAGAATTTTCATCATATATCTTGACAAGTGACAGTGGGCAGAGGGCCCTGGTTATTTTGTCTTTTTGTCAATTATTTCCTTATAATTTCTGAAATCTGAAAATCGAGTGGCCGAAATCCGAGGTGATTTTGTGGTGGAGGTGAGAGGTGGATTTTGAAAATGTTCAACCAAGGTCTCCAACTTAAACAGAGACGCACCACAACCTCTGGAGGGTGTTTCTGTGACTGTACAGTATCTTTATTTTATCAATGAAAAACTTACATTTTGAAGCAGTATCTGGTGGATCACCTCCTAAAACTAGAGCTAATATCACATTACGATAATCTCCAGAGATGTCATCCTGAAATATATTGGAAAACTTTAGAAAAATATATCCTAGCCCATAACATATTCAAAATAGACAGTTGTTTCCAAACACAACTTAGCATCTCTCAACTCTTTGTTTCCTAACGATGTAATATTTATGACACACTAACTCAAATTAAGAAAGAAATTCAAAATGTCTTTTTATGTATATTTACATGTCTAATATCTTAATAATAGTTACGCTTAATAAACTGATTACGTTTTTGTACATATCCATGCCAACCACTGGTGACACTTTATTTGTAATGCACGTGCACCCCACTTCAATAAAATAGCTTGACTAGCGAGGTCGTGTTTGATGAATTGAACCCTATTATGTAGTAAAGATACTACAACATGATTTTTCAAGGACAAAATATTAGATGTCTCAAAAAAGTTTGTAAGAAAATTTCCATATAAAATTCGAGTAAAAGACAATGACAACTTACTGCAATATATTGTTCTAAAGTCTGACCCGTTAGTTTTTCAAATTCTTGTTTAATTTGAACTAGATCTGTTTCACATCGAGATACAACCACTCTAACTAGAGTATCATCATCAGTTCCTAAACCTTTCATTGTCTTCTGTAGCTGACGGGCAAAATGGCCGACTTTATTTCTTACACATCTAACTGTAAAGTAATAATTAAAGCGATTAAGGCCTTTTTCAATTATTGTATTTAAACATAGTTTTCTGGATTTATCAGATTATTTAGGTAATCTGTTTTATAGTTATGCCACTAGGTTTGTCCCCTGATGAATATATACTCCTATTGACCAAGTTTGAAAATTTAGATTTTTTTGTTCATTCCAAGACGTAGTATCGCTTTAAGATGAATCAATAACAGGGTTCTTACAGATCTTAGCAAATTTTCCTGACATTTCAATGACTCTCCAAGCAGAATTTTCCATAACCTATTTTATAAAATTCATAGACAGAGGGGGTCTAAAGCTTAATTAAATTTTATCATTTGCCTTTAACAAGCTGTTCCTCATATCACAAGGAAAGGGCATAAGTACATGGTGATATATTGGATACAGTGATAATAATGAAACATGCTGACCAATATTAAAATCCATGACCACCATTGATTAAATAAAACAAAGCAAATGACATAAAGATTCAATCTGTGCTATAGACACTGGACAGGGAATTGAACACTCAATAAGTTGCTTAAGTCTTTAACAAGTTAAGTTGACAAAACTATTAGGCCTACTAAACTATGCACAATAACGGAATTCAAAAATTCTTCAGTTTTATGTAGTAATTATGAAATTAAAAATGAAATGAATGGAGTTTTACTTCCTACTTTTCTGCACCTTTATGGGCTAATTGAGGATGGGCAAATGCCATGCAGTGTGCAATGAGGGAAATTTTGCCAGGACAGTGGCATAAGCCTGCTCTTATTTTCGATTTCCAACTGTCGAGGAATCTTTAACGTGCACAGCCAATATCACACGGTTTATTGTCCCATCCGAACAACTAGACGCTTTTTCCATGTCAGCCCCTCCAACCTGCATCACTGACAGGGGGAAACTGGGTTGAAAAATCCGAAGGTACATATAAAATTAAATGGTAGAACCTACCAATTGTTAACATGGCTCTTAAAATATCTCCTGACATTTCACTCTTTAGAACTTGTTCTAAATCCTTCTTAGAGATCTTCTTATATTCCTCAAACGTGGCACGAAGCTGAGGGTAACTTCGACTTCCTAATATAACGTTAAACCGAGATTCATCAGTGCCCCATTTCTTCTCTCCTGCCTCATACATAGCCTTGGCGTCCTGGTGAGCCTTATTTCTATCAATCTGATTACTATCGCTACGATTAGCCTGAACTAACGTCACCAGCAGACGTTTAAAATGGCCAGACGTGTCTCCTATTATATCTTTCTCAAGATCTTTGTTGAATTCTAAAATATATCACATGACAAATTTAAATGAAATGGAGAATTTACTTTGAGACAATGAGATTGAGCATTGTCATGCCGTGTGCAATGGGGGAAATTGTGCCAATGTATGGTACATTGAAGAGCATTGCCATTATACAGAACTATACGAAAAGACATGTCATTTTGAAAACCCATCATTTTTTAATTTTGATTTAACTTGTAGCACTAACAAATTCAATAAGAAAGAAAGAAAAGAAACATCTATATTTTACAAGGATAACAACTTAGGTTCCTTGAGGATCCTTTCTCCCAGCTGGTCCTTGGCCAAACCTCTTGGTATTGATCTTTCCTGGATTATCCGCACCAAATCCTTAATATTGAAGGTATTACTAAGTGAATATGTATACTTACTTTCTTTATAAACTTTTTTAATATGATTTATCTGAGCATTAGATCTGGTACATAATATTTCTATTAACACATCTTCATCTGTTCCTAGACCCTACATAAATATATCAAAATTTCAGAATACAGCAAAGTACAGCTATAGTGCACATCCTGGTATTGGGTAGAATAAGTTGGGGAAATCTTGAATATCATTCCTAAGAAATTTCAGTTCGATGAAAATAAAGCTTGAGTTTTGATGACATACACATAGAAAATGATCCAAGAAAATCTAAATATACCCTCACATGTACCTATTTTAATCTGTAATAAATTCAGCAGGGAGAATCCTGATGACCATAAAAGAAAAGGGAATTCTGCACTTTTTTAAATTAAAAACTTAATTTTCAAGTTGGTGAGCCCCAAAGTGAAAAGTATATATTTCAAGAAGCAGATACCCGGTACTGTTTTTGCTGTGATTACCAATTGACTGTACTCATACCTTGATAGCCTTGCGGAGTTGATAAGCGTCAAATTCTGCTGGCTTCATACATAAACATTTTATAGTTGTACACAAATTACCACTTAATTCTCCTTCTAACTCTTTAACTAAATCCTGAAATTGTTAAATAAAATGGAATTAAGTACAGTACCAGGGGCACTTAGCACTCATCGATAATAATTTTAAACTAGGTAGGGGTGAGGGGGAGGGGGATAGGGGGAGCAGGTGTTTAAGCCACGACAGTCTCATTTCTTGGAAAGCAACATAATATCTGTATTGTTTAGAAATGATCAATCCAGTTAATTTGAAATTAACCAATCAAATTCTATTTAGAGATAAAAGCAAGATTTTCAGTATTACCTTTCCAAACATAGTTTTAAAAGCAGAGACTATTTCTTGTCTTTGAGGGTTAGTTCTATAGGATAAAACATTGATAATAGCATCCTCATCTGTACCTAAAATAATATACACACAGATAATCTTTAAGGCCTTCTTTTCTGCACCTGTTTGGGAATATAATGAGGATGGGCAAACAACATGCAGTGTGCAATAAGGGAAATTAACCAGCGACATTAGCTTACTCATTTTTCAACTATAGACAGCACGTGAACAGGATGTAGCACATAGGGCTTGGTTTATTTCCCATCAAAACGACTAGACAAAGCTTAGTAAAAGTTTTATAAATTCTTCTTCTTAAAAAGTCAGTCCTTTACTATAATCACCTTTCTCCTCTGAAACTGTTTTGTCCAATTTACAACAGGAGCTAAAAAACCGAAATAGGAGACTTACCTAGTCCTTTCATAGCAGCTCTGAGTACTTCTGCATCATGTTCAGCATTAAAATTAGCATATTCTTTAACTGTTCCTTCATGCTAAAAAAAAAAAACATAGGAATTATCGAATATATCTGAACAATTTTGCTATTACCTTAAATTATCCCTCGTATTAATATTGAAAAATAGGCCCCACATTTGCAAATGACCTGTCGAATTGGTTCAAATTTCTTCAATAAATGCATGAAATAGTCAGTCCATATCCAACCAATATTTTTTTAAATCTAGTAAAAATACAAAATAAACTTACATCAAAATTTTCAGTTTCCATGGCGAAATAAGGATCTGATTTTTTAGGTACAGGTGGTTTAACTGGTGGAGTTTTTTTAGTTGTGGTACTTTTATTTGAAGAATCTGAGGAATTTCCTGGGGTAGGTTTCTTTTTTATTACTGGTGACTTTTTTACTGTCCCTCCTACAAAAATAGACAAAAATAAATCCTTAATATGGTCCTGAAGGATTCTGATAGGTCCAATGGGCTTAAATACTTGTCGAGGTTAAAAAAAATTTGAATGCCCCAGCCATTGTGTGTGAAAGCATGAAATAGTACAATACAAGAAACATGCATTATACATGGGTGCGCATTATATTTGGAAATATACGATATATACGGTAGTTGAGTTATGGGGACAGGTTGTACTTACTCATAACCCCTGGTTTGGCTAAGACAACAGTTAATTTATATCCATCACCGACATCTTCAAATTCTGCTTCATGAATCTACAAATATATATTGATAGTATCATGTCTTTGGATATTTCATTCATAATGAAACACATCTAGCTTTTGTCAGTTTGTCTTCTTTTTACGAAAAGAAAGATTGTAATTTACCTTTCCTATTTTTGGTTCCGCTACAGCTAATCTGAACTTCGTGTTATTTTTAGCTCGATCGATCATGTGGGCATAAATATGTAACAGATTCTCTTTAAAATCACCTACAAGACAAAACAATTAGTGATCATCAAACGCTGAATAGAGAACTTTCAACTTGAAATTTCAATAGACAATACATTAAAGAGCTGCCCCAAATCAGGAATCCTAAAAAGGATATCATATCCAAAACACATTTTACTTCAGCGTAAAAAGACTTAAAAAAAAAGGTGTTCATATTGAAGTTTCTGTCTGATTTGAACAAAATATTCATGGATGTCTCTTCAACTTTTCGGATATGGGATGGGCAGTGTGCAATGAGGAACATATTGTCAGAACAGTCAAACTGTCAAGTGTATCTCATAATAACTATATCATACTAACCATTGCCAGCACTGACAGTATTCAACGGTGGATCTTTATAAACTGGTTTATATTCTATGGCAGGGGCGGGAGCCTGTGGGGGTGGGGTTTTTACTCTTTTATCATTCTGCTCATTCAACATCTTCCTTAAATCACCAATAGTCACACTCGAATCTTTCGGCATTTTACTCTGGAAGTAAAAATAAACTTGATGACTCATTCAATATAATTTAAGCTATGTGGACTCCCACTGTTAACAAAACCTAAAAGCATCCAGTTTGAGAAGAGTGATATGTCCTATACATTTTACATGCTTCAAAGAAAGAAAGATCTATATTTCACAAGAATAACAACTTAAGTTCCATGAGGATCCTGTATCCAAACTGTTCCTTTATCTTTCCCGGATTATCCATACCCATTTACAGCTGATTTGATTGGAATTATGAGTGAATGCGACTTATTCAAGGTCATCAGACTTTCACACCCCAATTGAGAACCAAAATCTCAAAAATTACAACCACCATTTGCTCGTATCCAAGAAAATGATGTCAAGAACGGCACATTAACCGAATCCCATCTTAAAACAATATTTGTACTAATTAGGTAGAAAATCAATGTAGATGTAACATATCAGAATCTTAATAATATGCACCAACCTGTATCATTTGTTCTGTGAGGTAGCCATATTGTACAGGATAGGGTTGATTAGGATTACTGACGTTAACTAATCCCTGCTCTAATCCTTGTAATCCCCCGGGGGGTGCCCCCCATACATTAATCTGGGTACCAGCATAGTTGGTAGGGTGGAATGGTCCATCTGGTAATGCTGAAAAACAAAAGGGATAATGTAGAAAAATGTCCAAAAAGAAAAATTGAAATGCTCTGGAGTTTTACAACCTTTTCTATACAAGAACATTATTTCTAAAATTGACTTATGTATCAAACTTATTTTGAAAATAAAAATAAAAGATTTTCACATCCTTTTTTTGTTGGTTTAGTCTTTGATAATGAAGACTTGAAACATCATGCAGTGTGCAATAGGGAGAATTGCCTACTAATTTTTCATTTCTTCCAATTTAAAGGTGCACCTTTTAGTACATCTGACAGAAAATAATTAGACAGAATTAATAATGATGTTATCTTAACCTAAGCCTAGATCAAACCCTAAATCTTCAGGTTAATAATCAAGAAAGAAATGTACTTACTGACTTCATTATAAGCTCCAGATTCATAATCAGTTGTAGAATCACCATTACTGGCCCAGGCTTCTTTCGGTACAGTTTTAGATCTACGTAGGGAGTTGGACCTCTGCTGAAAATAACGTTCAAATCAATTTGCTTTTCATAAGACAAATAATTCGATAAGTGCTAAACAGAATTTCGCAGTACTTGAAACTTTATTTTGGAATAAAATCCAAAGACCTTCGTTATAGGTGTTATAGAAGATACTCTCCTATAGAAGCACTGGCCTAGGTCACCTTTGCGATAAATCATAAAGCACTATTAGTTTTGGTGGAATTACTTGAACAACACCTATCTGAATGAAAAATGGAATGGTGCAAATCAATGCTATCAGTGTCCCCGATACACATAAAAAGTTTAGAAAACCTCTTTACCATCCCATTGATGATTGCGTTCAGATTAAAGTCTTGACTCAGTCACTCACCCCTTTTAAATTTTTCGATCTGCTACGTGGTCTTAATGTATTGTCTGTATCTGTGGTATCATATAGACTAGAATATCCAGTCCCATTATAGTCATCAGTATAACCATCGCTCTCGGCAGTCGTAGTTCCGGCATCCTCCACTGAAAATGTTTTTGTGACTACCACACTTTCTTGTAAACCATCTCTACGAAAACAACAAATGAACTTTGTCTTATTCTATGCCCATTTTAGAATTTTTGACAATCAGCGATTAATAACAAAATGGTAGATTGTCACAATTGATCAGGGGTGGATACTGGATTTGACGTTAGGGGGGCGCAGAAGTGAAGCGGAGCGAGTCGGAAAATTATTTGAGGTTAAAATAATCAAAATTATTGAAATATTCTTCTAGAGTGGGTGCAATGTAGATAGATATCTTGCCAAGCGAAGTGTGGCGAGAAACATTTGTGGTAAAATGTAGCGGACAACCCATGCTTTGCAAATTTTAGGGGGGGCGCACGCCCGCCACGCCCCCGCCTAAATCCGCCCAGGGGTTGATTGGGAAACGTGTAGTAAAAATTCCCAAATTTCTTAGCACAGTCTATAATACGCCCCATTCTAGTTGAGCCACTATAAATGGATATTGACTTTTAAGAACTTCTGCTGCAGATAGTTTTGTTCAAGGACAGACGAAGACAATAACTTGTTAACTTCTTGTAAAATATGAATTTTTTTACTGCAACTTTGAAGCAATGGCAACAGGATATGGTTAAACACAAATGCTACTAGGGCTTGCAGAAGACAAAAGTTATCCTTTAAATTTGAATGCTTGTTAATAATTCTTCAAATTAAAAATATTCTTACCTGCTAACACAAATAGCTTTCAGTGTTCTTTTACCAGATTTTAAGGTAAAGGGAGCTATATATTTAAATGTTGTTTCACGACCTGATATTTTACGTTGAAAAGGTAATGGTTTGCCTCCATCAGTTGTAAAAAATATTCTACAGCCTGGTGAATCTAAAAATAGACATTGAATTGTGGAAATCCCCTTTTTCATGTGCTGAATACAGTCCCATTAAGCATAATGTCTGTGGAGATCATTTGGGGTGGCTCAGAAAACTTGATGCATACTCTAAAAGCCTGATTTAATCAAAGCATACGTCCAAAAGAAATGACGTTTTACATCATGTTTTTCTATAGCTGTATGGGCTAATGAGAAAGGGCAAATGCTCTGCATTGTGCAATGAGGAGAATTTCGTCAGGACAGCAACATTACCTGGGTCTAGATAGTATCTTTGTATTTTTCAATCAAGAAGAAGGGTGTTTTAATCATTTTACTAATAAAGATTGTGCTACAAACATTACTTAAAAATCAAAATGTTGAAGACTAGGTAAAAAATGTTGAAAAGAATATTAAGAATTTTAAAAAAAGTTTAAAAATAAAATCTAAAGAAAGAGAAAACTTGCCTGTGCTTATTTCTATGTATGTAAAATTATCTATATGAGTACTGCGTATATCAGCGTAGGGAGGTCTTAATGGTGTTATTTTAGGGGAATCTAGCCCCCCTCTAATTATAGGCATTCTAATAAGCTGTTTTAAAACTCTAATTAAATATTTTCACTTAAATTTCTACAGATCTGAAAGATCAAAATGACAATTGATCAGAAAATGAAAGATGGAGTTAAAGTGAGTGTATTGTGAAGTCATGATAAATGTATGACATGTTAATCAAGAACACAAATTAGTGAAGTGATTTAAAGGACATTGTGGGTACCACACAAGATTGTTTTTAATACTGTAATGTGAAGAATAGGCTCTTACATTAATTTCATTTTCTAATTTGAAAATTGATAGACAGCCTTATTAAAATGATATGAGTTGGTTAAATGATTAAAGGACTATAGATAAGTATTTGAAATACAAAAAAGCAACCTACTAATATACTAATAAGTAAATTATTATGAATTAAATTTCAGAAACAATCTCTTAAAACCATAGGCATACAGGGCATTAGTTGAGCGGGGGGTCAAAACCAATTTGCCTGACAACAAAATATATATGCCCGACAAGTCGGCACCCCACCCAACCCCTAATTCCAAAAACTTCTCGCCATCTGTCTGATCACATCATTTCCGAACGATTTTATTCTTTTAAATTTCCTTCATGAAAATCACTGGGGGGTAATTGCTCCCCCTGCACCCCCAGCCCGTACGCCTATGCTTAAAACCAGTGAATCTGCTAGTTCCATTGAAATAAGCACAGTCAACAAACTTATTAAATAAGATGAAGAAGTAAGTAAAATTGCAAAAAAGTGGTTAAAAATTAAAGATTAAAAAATGAAGAATTTAATCTGTGAATGGTGATAAACATGCAGGTCTTTCGTTAAATAAAATATAATAGCATAATACATAATAACCAATAAAATTTAGAGAAAATAAATGAAATCAAATCACAATATACCATTTTCCATAATCTATTCTAAAGAAAAATTCAGATTTAAAGATTTAAAAATACATTCCAACCCTACCTGAACTTAAAGCGAAATGTGTGTTGATGTTGATTCCATGTGATGGTGCTGAATCAAAATTCTCTTTTAATGGTGTAATAACCGGAGCACATAGAGCTCCAGCACTGGGCATTTTCTTATCTGAAATACACAGAAATGGAGAAAACATATACCTTTTTACATATCTTTAAGCCAAATTATCATTTTTTTGACACAGTAGCAGGGCCACAGTTGAGACATTATTATAGCCATTTAAGTCAGTGATGTGATGATTTAGATTATAAATTTCTAGATTTCTAGATGCTGATGAAAAGATATACAACAGTCAACACATAAATACAAGTTCATACACAAGTTTTGTTTTTTTTTGCTCGCCAGTCTAACTTTTTTATTCTGATCACTTTATAATATAAATCTCTCACTTTTACTGTATTAACTAATCGGTTGGTATTATGTTTGAAATAAGGCAACATCATAAGAATTGTCATTGATATGAATCTGAATTACAATAATGAATAGAAGAGATACAAGTTCTTACAAGTTTAACTTTTGTCAGTCTCTTTCTTATTCCGATCAGTTCATGCTATAAATCTCTAAATTTTACTCAAAATTGATGCCTTGTTTTGTTTCCCCAGTTTTTCTAAGGCAGTTCCAGAAAAAAAAAATAGTCAAATAAAGGCAAAGAAGAAGATACTAACCTTTTTAAATCTGGATTGTTATCAATTGTTTATTTGTTGTTAGGCCGCCATGACACTCAACCGAAACCGGTTTCAGTGGCGAACACCTGCCGGATGTGACGTCAAAATTTATCCCTTTCCGCCATTGACGATCGAGGAGAAGAACACAACCATACATGTGAGTTCAAAATCCATCGACATCGGACCATAGATGGTCGGTGAAACCTGTCCGTTTAATTTTTAAGATGGAAGAACTATGGCTGGACACTGTGAGATCATTGATATTGCGTGAAATGGCAATCAAAGATTACAATTTAGGTTATATTCGTCGTCTGAGGACTTGATTGAAACATGTGGATCAATCATCTTGTTATGACTGATCTCATTTCTGTAATCCTGTCGATTAGTTAATTTGATAGCCTGATTGCCTTGAATTTGCAATGATGACAACTTTCCCCGTCGTAACGATGTATGAAGAAAACTTTGCTGCATTTACATGCCAAACATGTCTGAGCAAATTCAAGGCAACATTTTCCGTAAACAAAAAACAAAAACCTCAATGAATGTTTTGTAGAAAAGATGAAAAATTCTGCTGAACTGACTGATTCATTACAATATTTTTTACATCTTTGAACTTATTGTATAAGATAAAAGCACCACACTTCATACCTACTCACAGATCATTAGCGTTTAGCTACTTATTCAGTGCCCATAAATCAAATTGCACATTAAGCAAATGACTTAATTTGCAAAAAAAGTACGACAAACTCAAAAACTCATTTCATTGCTATTAATTAAGTTCTGTTGCTTTGTTGTTGGGATAAAACTAGAAGTCTTAAGATTAGATCCGACTCGAAATCGTTCGCTAAACATTTATCTCATTAAAAGATTTAATCTTGATCCATGAT
This sequence comes from Lottia scabra, assembly GCA_029955415.1. Lineage (NCBI taxonomy): Eukaryota > Metazoa > Mollusca > Gastropoda > Lottiidae > Lottia > Lottia scabra. Next base: position 3,206,261 of record JARJEI010000010.1, read on the forward strand.
AAACGTATTATCCATTTAATTTGCAGGATGCCTACAGAAGCAGTGGAGAAACCAATAGTTGAAGATAAACCAGAAGATGTTTCTGGGTCAGATGATTCTGATGGTGATGATGATTCACCTCCAGAGTTAGAAGAACAAGATCCAGCTACCTTAGCTCAACAAAATCAGGTATGCATAAGGAATTGGAAGAGTTTTACACCCGTCTTATGCATATAGGCACCGATTTGAAATGCTTGTAGGTTAGGCTACCATTAGAGTAATTTTCAATGATGACAACTTTCCCCGTCGTAACGATGTATGAAGAAAACATTGCTGCATTTACATGCCAAACATGTCTGAGAAAATTACCAAATGCTATGCTGAAATAGCTTCAGATTCGTTCTCTATTTTACCATTAATAAGGTTTGTTTAAATGTTTCTTGCAAATGATGAAATCTTTCCCCAACTAAACGATATATGGTGATAAAGATGCTGCTTTTTATAGCCAAACTTATCTGATGCAAGATTCCTAATTATTAATGATATGAGTTGATATACAGTTCTTCGGGTCCCGTGTGCTATTGTCTGTTTCCAATATTTCCCTCATTGCACACTGCATGGCATTTGCCCGTTCTCAATCAAGTATGACGTAAAATTCCATTCATTTCTCTCAAATAAGGTTTTTGTTAGATAGAATTGTATTTTGATGTTTTTCTGAACTGTATTTTGATGTTTTTCTGGAGAACAATTTGTAAAGATTTGAATACGGTACTGATGTGTATATTACTATTAAATGCCTGTTTTTCTGTTGTAGTTGGCACAAGCTGCTGGTCTAATTGAAGAACCAGTCAGCAGACAGAAGCAAAGTAGAAGTGAGAAGAAAGCAAGAAAAGCTATGGCTAAATTAGGTTGGTACCGGTATTTCAATTCCTGAAATTAGCTGCTTAGTTTGATTATTGGGGTCACATTTGTACAATGTGTGCACCTATAAGATTGCTTATAATAATAGATGTCTAGTTCTGAGAGGCCAAATTCGTGAAAATTTTCAAATTGTTTGAATTTAGTGTACTTGTAATTCTTGCAAATGATTAAATCTTTCCCCAACTAAAGGATATATGGTGATAAAGATGCTGCTTTTATTAGCCAAACTTATCTGATGCAAGAACTGTCATTCCTAGAATTTCATTATGCAGTCTTTACATGATTTGACCTAACCTTCCATTTTTCATTCCACAGGTTTAAAAGCAGTTGGTGGTGTGACAAGAGTTACCATCAGAAAATCTAAAAATATTCTATTTGTCATCAACAAACCTGATGTTTTTAAAAGTCCAGCTTCCGATACGTATATTGTGTTTGGTGAAGCTAAGGTGAGAATTAAAAGGATTGTAAAGAAGTTTTCTAAACTTTGTATGTGAATCAGGGACACTGATAGCATCAATTTGCTCCATTCCGATTTCCATTCTGATCTACCGAAAGCTACTATTGGTATCTATTCAGATCACTGGTACTGACGTCATAAAACACTTTAGTTTTAGTGGAATTGCAAGAACCACAGACGTTGCAATGGAAATTGGACGCAAATTGATGCTATCAGTGTCCCCGATTCACATACGAAGTTTAGAAAACTTCTTTACAATCCTTTTAACTAGATGTGAAATTTGAAATTAAAGAGTTGTCTGATAATGGAATTAATAAGGCTGTGTTTTGAGTGTTTTGGTAATAGGTTTCAATGATGACAACTTTCCCCGTCGTAACGATGTATGAAGAAAACATTGCTGCATTTACATGCCAAACATGTCTGAGAAACTTATACCATGACTTTATAATTACTATTTAATTATTTCCGTAGATAAATATATTTCTTCACATTTGAATTTATCAGACTCTCACTCTAAATGTTATATTTTGTGAACCAGGGGCCTGTTTCTTAAAAAATCTTAGGATAAATTTTGCCGTAACTTTGGCATTTTACAATGAATAATTCCACACTTACGTCAATTTTTAATTGTAAGATTTTTTGAGAAACAAGCCCCAGAACGTTATTTCAATACCCTTGAAAAGTGATTGAAAGAACTTGACAAGTTAATGTTCCTTGACTAAATATTTTGTATTTTAGATTGAAGATTTGAGCCAAGCTGCCCAGATTTCAGCAGCTGAGAAATTTAAAGCACCAGACAGTGCTGGTGGACTAGATGCTGGAACTATTCAACCTCCAATACAAGAAGAATCTGAGGATGATGAAGAGGTAATTCTTATACGCCCTCATCTCTCTATGAGGACGTATATTGTTGGCACCCCTGTACGTTCGTCCGTCCGTCAAAATTTACTCTTAAACGCTCTCAAAACTAAGTTTTTGACGGAATCGCATGAAATTTGGTATGTGTATACATATTTATAAAACGAAGATCAAGTTCGAATTTGAGCCATTTTCGATCATTAGAAGCAGAGTTATTGCCCTTGCTCCAAAATCTTGAATATGCCATTACTTAGTTTTAAACCGATTTTGATGAAACTTAAAATGGATGTTATTGGTCCTAAATCGAAAGGTTTGAGAAAGTTTAGTTTACTTCTGATTAAATTTAAGGCTTTTTGTTGGGCCTATATGGCTGTGGTCCACAACCTTTAATACTGAAATTCTTGTTCTGGGTCATTTCTGAAGTTTTGTGTGTATATTCACATTTGACAGGTTAAAAAGGTTTTGTCCATGACCTATAGCTATAGATTATTTAGCTGTGCTGAGTGCATAAAGGCCCTGGTTTGAATTGCCTGTAGGGTTTTACATTAGAGTAATTTTCAATGATGACAACTTTCCCCGTCGTAACGATGTATGAAGAAAACATTGCTGCATTTACATGCCAAACATGTCTGAGAAAATTACCTAACGCCTTGCCGATATAGCTTCCGATTTTTCGAAATTCAGAATTTAATTCCGAGTTGCTTAGTTTATAAGTTTTATTTAAACGTTTCTTGCAAATGATGAAATCTTTCCCCAACTAAACGATGTATGGTGATAAAGATGCTGCTTTTATTAGCCAAACTTATCTGATGCAAGAACTTTTCAATAATATTCAAGATGAATTTTATGCATGCCATTTAAGTTCTAAAGTTTTGCAAATTTGTTATTTCAGATTGATGATACCGGCGTAGAAGCCAAAGACATTGAACTGGTCATGTCACAAGCCAATGTTTCGAAATCAAAAGCTATTAAAGCTCTCAAAAATAATAGTAATGATATTGTCAACGCTATTATGGTAAGTACGGTATTTAAGATAGCCAATTTGCTGAAATTTCTCGTAGAGGAGGGCTTATTAGTGAGATTTTTTGATGGCATAACTGAAATACTTTATGGAACCACTTAAAAAACAGTTCAGATAATCTTGCAAATGATGAAATCTTTCCCCAACTAAACGATATATGGTGATAAAGATGCTGCTTTTTATAGCCAAACTTATCTGATGCAAGAACTGTCATTTGAACTGCAAATAAAACATTCATGGCCCCCAGGAAATGTAAATACTTCACTAAGATAGAAACTCTCATGTCCTAAAGAACATTAATTGATATTCGGTTCGCCATGATTTAAGTAAGAATCACTAGTGCCAAGTCTTGGTTCAGTACAGTGCTAAATATTGTTAATGGGAGATCTTGATTATTGCAGTTAATGTCTGCCCTCATTGATAAAAAAAAAACTTAACTTCAAGGGATGTTTAATGTTTTTGGGGGTATTTTGTCAAATGGTACCTTTCTAAATAAGATTCAACCCGGTTTCCCCCTGTCAGTGATGCAGGTCGGAGGGGCTGACATGGAAAAGTGTCTAGTCGTTCGCCGTTCGGATGGGACAATAAACTGAGGCCCCGTGTGCTATTGGCTGTGCACGTTAAAGATCCCTTGACAGTTGGAAATCAAAAATAAGAGCAGACTAATGCCGCTGTCCTGGCAAAATTTCCCTGATTGCACACTGCATGGCGTTTGCCCGTCCTCAATTAGCCCATATAGGTGTAGAAAAGTAGGACGTAAAATTCCATTCATTCTAAATAAGATAATTATTTCTATTTCAGGAGTTAACGATGTAAACAATTGGTTTGTATTTATCCACTGCCTGTTCTGTCCTGTTGTGTTTTTATGTAAATTATTTAGCCTGTGTATAAACATCCTATCCATCATGGATAATAAATCTTTTCATATTATATTGTTTTTTATTGGTCCCAAGTTGATATTCTCCTTGGAAAATTGTGGTCAGATTGAGATGTAACAGGTTGTTGAATAATGTCTGATTGGCAAAAAAATAGATCGTATTTGCAACTATGTTCTAAGCAACATACGAGCTCGAGATCATCTAAGAAAACAATGATGGCATATTATATTAGTTTTGAGTCAGTGGTTCTTGACATGAGGTGAGCACATTTGTCAAACGACCTTCAATGTCGCCCAAACCGTAGCCTTGCCTGTTACCCATTTGAAAGGAACTTATGCTCAAATAAGCACACTGGGAAGAAAGATATTTGTAGGTTCAAGGGAGGTAAGTGTAGTAAGAACTAAGAAAAAGCAGATCTTAGCGAAATTTTGTTGCAGATGTCAACTGCATAGCTAATCTGAAATGATTTTAATATGGACAACTACACTCCATGATGACTTTACGTAAGATAGGAGCTCCGATTGTTTCTGCAATTGATAAAAATGAACAAGACTACTAGTATCAAATATATATATATACAAAAAACAAAAATTCCCAACAATTAAGCGTCTGTATTGTCGGCATCCGCAGACGGCCTGTTTTTCATTTCTGTGTAGGTCGCTGCTATATTTGGATCTGTGGTCAAAGGATTAACAAACCCTGTTCCACCATCAGTTTCCATAGCATTTGGTAATCCAGAATCTATTTCCACCTGAAATTTACATTAAACAGTCATAGGCGTTTGTAATAACCTTAAGGTAACAGGGCGAAGAGCGACAGGCCCGTAGGAACTGGGGGAGCAACTGCACCCGATAATTCCGGCAGCCATACCCTGCCCAATTGATTGAATTCCGCCCAATCACCCTTGCGAAGGAGTTTTGCCAATTTAAACCCCTATGAAATTGCTCCCTACGGGCCTGTCGAGGGCATTGAATTCCGCACAATCACCCGTACGAAGGAGTTTTGCACAATTTAAACACCCACCCCATATGAAATTGCTTCCTCGCAGCCTGAGAACCCAATCTCCATTAAGTGGAAACGAGAGTAGAATTACGATTGGAATTATTCAGTTTCCCAATCAATAATTTAATCTGGCGAGCTTTGACCGTGGATCAATTTCAAGATAGAGACGCTTCACCAAGTCGACTGTATCGGATCTGTTAGCATTGAAATGGAACAACCAACCGTTTGTGATCGGTCGTATTTAACTTGTGTTCCTTGACCAGCCGTAGCCATAAACCTTCGTTTGAGTACCACACCAGTAATAACGGCTACCAGAACAATAACTGCTATAATTCCTATAGCTATTCCTGCTATTGCTCCACCAGACATAGAAAAATCTGTAAGGAATTTGAATCTCATAGAATTATTGTCAACCTCTGAAAACTTATATTTTGAAAGAGCTCACTGAAATTTTCCTTTGTTAAAATGCAAATATTGTTGGCCCCAGAGGCCTTCAACACTTGCCCCCATCGTCATTAGCTTATACAGGTGCTCCCAACCTCATTAGCTTATACAGGTGCTCCCAACCTCATTAGCTCATACAGGTGCTCTCATCCTCATTAGCTCATGCAGGTGCTCCCATCCTCATTAGCTCATACAGGTGTTCCCAACCGCATTAGCTCATACAGGTGCTCTCATCCTCATTAGCTCATGCAGGGGCTCCCATCCTCATTAGCTCATACAGGTGTTCCCAACCGCATTAGCTCATACAGGTGCTCCCAACCTCACGAGCTCATACAGGTGCGCCCAACCTCACTAGCTCATACATGTGCGCCCAACCTCACTAGCTCATACAGGTGCGCCCAAACTCATTACTCATATGGGTGCTCCCAACCTCATTAGCTCATGCAGGTGCTCCCAACCTCATTAGCTAATGCAGGTGCTCGCAACCTCATTAGCTCATACAGGTGCTCCCAACCTCATTAGCTCATACAGGTGCTCTCAACCCCATTAGCTCATACAGGTGCTCCAAACCTTGTTAGCTCATACAAGTGCTCCCTACCTCATTAGCTCATACAGGTGCTCCCAACCTCATTAGCTCATATATGTGCTCCCAACCCCATTAGCTCATACAGGTGCTCCAAACCTCATTAGCTCATACAAGTGCTCCCTACCTCATTAGCTCATACAGGTGCTCCCAACCTCATTAGCTCATACAGGTGCTCACAACCTCATTAGCTCATACAAGTGCTCCCAACCACATTAGCTCATACAGGTGCTCACAACCTCATTAGCTCATACAGGTGCTCCCAACCTCATTAGCTCATATAGGTGCGCCCAACCTCATTAGCTCATACAGGTGCTCCCAACCTCATTAGCTCATACAGGTGCTCCCAACCTCATTAGCTCATACAGGTGCTCCCATCCCCATTAGCTCATACAGGTGCCCCCATCCCCATTAGCCCATACAGGTGCTCCCATCCCCTTTAGCTCATACAGGTGCTCCCATCCCCTTTAGCTCATACAGGTGCTCCCATCCCCTTTAGTTCATACAGGTGCTCCCATCCCCTTAAGCTCATACAGGTGCCCCCCAACCTCATTAGCTCAAACAGGTGCTCCCATCCTCATGAGCTCATACAGGTGTAGAACAGCACGACGTTGAACCCTATTTCATTTCAATGCCTGTTATGACTTTCAATCGGTTGTTATTATTCCAAACAGATAACCAAAGCTATGTGGATTTAATAGAACAGATTCAAATCATCGTGATTGTATTTGAAATTCTGATGATCTTAAGACTTACTAAATAGACCCGCTTGACTGACACGATCTTGACCTAGTGCTGTAGTACAATACATGTCATTCCAGCCGTTTTGACACTGACATCGGCCCTGAAATATCAAAAAATGTATTAATTTTAATATCCCGAGGATCTTTTACCAACCATGGCGCGGCTACGAAAATCAAGCCATTACATACATCAAAAACTCTTGAAGATTTAAGCTATCGGAAGGGACTATAGTTGACAAACCAGTGGCGTAGCTAGAGGTTGGCCGGGGTGCCATTGCTTTCCCATTACTGATATCTGTGGGTTGAAAAACAATATAGCTTCAATTAGCCTTCCTGCAGTGTGTCAAATAGCTAAAATCTCCGAGCTTCCGGGGGCTTCGCCTCCTAAACCCCCACCATGTGCCTGGGCCTCACCCGTTTTTCGCTCCGCTTTTCGCACTGTCAATATATTCTGTCGGTTCATCTTAAGCATTGCACCCCCAGTTTCGACAAACATAAACAAAACATTGTTATCCTGAAATTTTAATTTAAAATTGATAAAATTAGACATCTACTCACATTACTCCCACAAGTACCGCCATTAAGACAGGACCAAGCCTGACATTTACAATCACCAGTATCTGGTAGACAACCAACAGAACATGATGGTGAACATTTATTGATACAGTTCTTACCCCACGTATTACCAGTACATCCTGAAAAAATATCATGGTGCCTCTTTTTATAAACAGTCTATTGCAGGCCTTCTCAAATAGTGGCCCATAATGAGTGACCCCTTCCACTAAAACGCTCTGCTAAGCTCTTTTTGGCCCTTATATAAAATGCATTTGGCCCTTTACAAAAATTATTTGAGAAGGCCTGGTCTACATGAATATAAACTGGGTTGGGTTTAGTTAGCAGCATTAGGTGTTCCCGAGGAGTGAACATTGCCCGCCCTGCCAGCGAACTCAAAAGCTTAATGCTGATATATGTAGGTTCTAGAAGAGCTTCAGGAACCACCAGCAAAGTCATCGTTCTCTGATGGTATCTTACCCTGACTGCAGTTAAATCCCTTAAAACCATCAGCACAAACACAGACTCCGGAAGTTTGGTCACAAGTAGCTCCATTAAGACAAGTACAGGTTAGTTTACACCCCTCGCCATATCTCCCTGGTGGACAAGCTTCAATAGAAACAAAGAGATTCGTGATTATACTTACTTAAATAACAAAAATCCGTAAAAGCAACACAATTTCGTTAAGCAAAATATCATCCAGAGCATGACAAAATCGGACGCAATTATAGTATAGTAGTGGACTTCCCAAACAAAAGTACTATCGGGTGTTTCGTAAAGTGTAAGCATGGTCTGCTTCATATAAGGGGCTATGATAAATTTAATGTTTATGTGTAAGTAGGTTTATGCTTTGTCGAATGTTGATTAGTGCACCTTCAGGTCCAAAGAGTGGGAGCCGCGGCGAATGAGTGAGACAACGGGTTCAACCGTGACATGGCTGCGCAGACTTAACGGATCTAAATTGACAACCTCGGTTGATGAGTATCATCCGGAAGGTATCCATACAGAATCTCAAAGATCCCAAACAATTACAGAGGTCTCTTTCCCTAAAGATCAAATGCCGAACTAACTCGCTCACTCGCCACCTCGTGGGTCTCACGCAGTTGCCTCCCAAACCGTACCAGCAAACTGCTAAAAGGTACCAAAAGATTGCTTACATTGGTCACAGTATCTACCAGAATACCCAACTGTACAGTGACAACTACCAGATACAGTATCACATGTTGCACCATTCTGACACTGACAAATTTGAGCACATTGAAATCCGAAATAATTTGGTTCACAATCTGAATAAAGAAGAAAACAATCACTGAAAAGACACTGGAATTCGATGGCGTCAAACACGGTTTGGTCTCATTTTTCAAAAGCCCATGACTGTTGGTGATGCATGACGAAAACCAGTATTCGATTTTTCAATTAGGGTAACAAAGAAAATACCTGTCGAGGGAACAAATTGTCAATCAAAAATGTCTGGTAATTATTGTTCCATTTCCTAACATACCATGGGAAATAACGATAGCAATCTGGATTGTCATCTGAATCCTCGTGAGCGAATTGTTGAAGTCGCTACGAGTGCTAAAGAAAGTTGGTCTGGTGTTCATTTAAGATGTCCTACCTTGTTTACAGTGGTTGCCTTTCTTTCCAGCAGGACATTCACATCTTCCGTTTCTATGGTCACAGTGGTATCCGTTACAGTTACAAGGATTTAAACAATTTTTACCCCACAACACATCTTGTTGACATTCTGAAAAGACGTGAAGATTACGATCTCTGGTATCGATTTGGGAACAAGAATCTGAACCAGTTACTTCAATCTACTGTTGAGCCGACTTTGACCGGTTTTTGATAATCCAGAAACATCGAATGTGCATAGCACATACAAAAATGTAATGGGGTTTTACGTCAATAGTCATATCTGGGCTACTAGGCTATCGAAGACCCAGGTACATGTATATTAGATTTTGAAGGTCCTTTAAGTTTCGGAACTTACGTTTGTCACAAGCTGTTCCGGTGTATCCTGGTAAACAGTCGCACCTTCCCGTCACACTGTCACATACTCCGTGATTGTCACACAGACACGTCTGACTACAATCTCGACCCCAAGTACCAGCTGTACATGCTGAAAATGAAATGGTGCACAAATGCTAATGCAAATAATGTGTAAGCCACTGAATCTCTTAATTGTTACGCATTCTATGCTGTAGATTCTATTGCTTCACCTGCGTTAGCCAAGAACTAATCTAAAAATAGCTTTGTGACCCACAAATTGGACACTTGTAACCCCGATCTAAATGGATAATAATGGAACCTTAACAACTGGTGTCAAAGCGGTTTGTTAATTTGAAAAGGGGTCTTTACTTACGTTGACTACAGCTCGAGCCTGTATAACCCGGATGACATGAACAACTACCATCTAGAGGACTACAGTAACTGGTAGTACTGTTACACTGACAGTTGTTACTACAATCCTGTCCCCATAATCCCTGAACACAACTCTGTATACACTTTACTGGAAGTATAAAAGGAGAATGGAATGACACAATAGGAATTACCAAAATTACCGAACCAACAGCACAGTACCATCCGGTTGAATCAATCAACTACCAACACTACCAACAACTACCTAGTTTGCGATATCAGCTGCTGCTGGAAGCGAACGTTAACTTGTCATCTACCAACCAACACCATAGGAATCGTGGGTTTGGAAAACCTTCAGGGTAAGATTCGTTTTGATACCAATGTCAGTACTTTTGAAAGGTGTCCTATTTATCTGTCTACAAGAAGACAAATATGGACAAGATCTCTTAGTTGTCCAATGTTTCAAATGATCAAATAATTGATATAACGTTGATGACAATTATCTTGACCATGAGGAAGATAATGATGATGCTGATAACGATCATGAAGACGATGCCGACGATGATGATGCTGTTGGTGACGACGACAACGACCTCTGTTGCTGCTACTGAAAATGGTCAGAGTGATGAATACGCCGATAATGAAGATGATGATGTAAGTTAGAAGACTGACAATTAAGACGCAGATGCTGACACTTAGGATGATGTTGCTTTTTCTGCTGATCATGAATTAGCTGTTGCTGCTACAGCAAATGTTACTTGTGATAATGATGATGATACTTCTTAAGATGATGATGATGAAGTATTTGTTATTATGATGATGATGATACTTGCAATGATGATGATGATGATGATGATACTTGTAATGATGATGATGTTACTTATTATAGTGATGATGATACTTGTAATGATGATGATGATGATGTTACTTGTTAAGATGATATGATGTTACTTGTTAAGATGATGTTATTTGTTATAATGATGATGATGCTGGCGATGTTACTTGTTAAGATGATGATGATGATGTTATTTGTTAAAATGATGATGATGTTACTTGTTATATTGATGATGATGCTGGCGATGTTACTTGTTAAGATGATGATGATGATGTTATTTGTTAAAATGATGATGATGTTACTTGTTAAGATGATGATGATGACGATACTTGTTATGATGATGATGCTGGCGATGTTACTTGTTAAGATGATGATGATGATGATGAAGATGTTATTTGTTAAAATGATGATGATGTTACTTGTTAAGATGATGGTGATGACGATACTTGTTATGATGATGACGATACTTGTTATGATGATGATGTTACTTGTTAAAATGATGATGGTGTTACTTGTTATAATAAAAATGATGATGATGATGATGAAGATGTTACTTGATGATGATGAAGACGGATACTATGATTAATATTACCTCCAGTAAAGCCAGGTGTACATGTGCACTGTCCATTAATCTTATCACAGCCTGTAGAGTGAGAGAGGCAGTCGCATTTATTTATACACCCTGGACCCCATGTTCCACTTTCACACTGGAATAAAATACGGATTGTCGTTTTGTTATAAAGGATCAGTTTGATTTAATGATCGACAGACATATCATCGATGTTCAAGGTTTCCAAAATATGATGCAAATTTCCTAATCAATCCAGGGGTGGATCTTAGATCTTAGAAGGAGGAGGGGCTCTGAAATATAACATGCTTCAAATTCAACGGCACCGCGAGCTGCAAATGTGTAGAGGGTTCTGACATCAGTCGACCAAAAATAGGGGGGGGGGGGGGGATCGAGCCGGGGGAGCCCCCCATGGATCCGCCCCTGCAATCGTGGAAATTAAAAAGTGTATCTTGGGATTCTATTAAATGGCATAATACTCAGCCTATGCACTCTTAACAACGACGACCTCGAATATTATACGCAGATTGTCATATTGGATATATAGTTCAGCCAATCACAATCATTCTTCAAATAGTGTTGTCTTCTGCGTAAATATCAGCCAATCAAAATCACCAAACAAATGTTGTTTTTCTTGCCAATTTACCGGGCAAGATGACCATCTGTCGTAGTCGAGTTATAATTGACGAATGTTGAGCAGAATGTCAATGTAATAAATTATTTATAACAGCTTGAGCTTAGTCAGAGTCAATCATGAATCATCATGATTTCAATCACAACCATGAACAGGGGTGGATCCAAGGTGGGGCTCCCCCGGCTTGAGTCCCTCCCACCCCTCTCGCTTTTTTGGCCAACCTTTGTCAGAACTCTCTAAAAAGTTTCGTGCCTTTGGATTTGAAGCATGTTATATTTCAGAGCCCCCTTTCTCTAAATCCTGGATCCGCCCCCGATGAAGAGAGAAAACAGTGAGCCTACCATTTTATCACATAATGGACCCGTAAAACCTGGATTACATTCACAACTACCATCCACATTATCACAACCACCATTAGTGGAACATCTATAAAAACAATCTATATTAATACTTCCTTAAAAAGGGTTCAGATAAAGGACATGGGATACAGACTTGGCTTGTCGATTTGTATGGGTGTGGCGACAGGCAGGGTATGCTTACTCTTCTAGTCATCTCGTACCACTTTTCATTATGATATACTTACTCATGTATGATTGATATAATTCCTCATGTGAAAAGTTCATAAGCTGTTACTTTTGTTTCTTCAAAATGTCTTTTAGAATTTCGGGTTTCGTTTTGCGGTTCGGATCGTTAGTACCTGGTTTCTTTATTCGGGTTCTTGGGATGAGATTAGTGTGTTTGAATGGTAGAATACGTCGATATTGGCAATATAGTGATGGAGATCGTTTGGAATCTCATAAAGATGCAGAATACAGATGTAGAATAAAATTCATACTTGCAAGGAGTTTTACATCCATCACCATAGAAACCAGTAGGACATGGTTGATCACATTGGACACCAAGATATCCAGGCGTACAGATACAAGTTCCTTGGATTGGATCACATCCAGAAGAGTGAGCACAATAAGGACACGGTGTTTGACAATCTACACCGTATGTACTATTCTGAAATAAATAATGGGTCATGGGGTAGCCTATACTATAGACTATAGGGCAGTGGTTCCAAACCGTGGCCCAAATTTATGAAACTCTCGGAGCCTTGACCCTCCGTTCATTAACAATTAGGAAATCAATGGTCAAATCACAGATTTTTTTTTTACAGATACAATTCATCAAAGATAAAGAAAAGATTTTTTAATTGAATTTACAGAGCCCCATGGCCCCCTGACAAATGCCCAGGTTGGGAACCACTGCTATAGGGCATACATGTTATTCTAGACGACACATTTATAGATGGGTACAGATAATCAGAAAAGGGTCAATGCCAAGAGGTTTGGTCAAGGTCCAGCCGGTAGAAATGATTCTATAGATGCTTCTTTCTTTAACAGGAAAAATTTCTCGTATTTGAAAAGAAAAAGAGGAGAACATTAAACATATCTTACTGGACATTTCATGTCGCATTTATTTCCCGTAAAACCAGAACTACAAGCACATGAACCATCAGTAAAATCGCATACACCATTTTGACACTGGCATACACCAGTACATCCGTTACCGTAATGATCTGTAACGAAAATAGACAGGGGTGCAATCGTATTTCAAACCAAAAGCACTCACACTGATATAAATGGTAAGCAAATTAGGAATGGTTAGCATATTTCATCTACACGTTGTCACACAAATTCATTCTGACCTGAGATATAAATCGTATATGTAGGTATATATCTTCAGTAACCTAAGATCAGCAGGCAGTCACAAATTATACATTCTACAATCCATGTATTGAAATACTGACAAACATGAGTTCTTACTAGCTGTACATTTATTGTTACAAGCTGGTCCAGTCCATCCTTTTGCACAGGAACAACTTCCGGTAGTTCGATCACAAACCCCATTTACACAATTACAAACTGTACTGCAGTTAACACCATAGAAACCCTTTGGACATTTACCACAATTACTACCCTGTAAACAATTACTTACATTAGTTTACTATACGAAACTGTCATCACCTTATAGCTAAGAAGTTGCTTTATGTACATTATATTAGCGCCATGCGACCCTGCCATTTGAGTACAGTTGAGCATTTATTTGTCTTATTGCAAAAAATAGCCGATTTTGGTATTCAGCATATCGCAAGTCATCACAGATCTTAACATGAAAAGCGCAACCTTAGATTGAAGGATATTTTACGCCTTACTATTCGGCACCTGACTGGGCTGAGAAAAACTGATTACGGAAGTGTACAAGTGGGCATTAGCCTTCTCTCTTTCGATTAGAGATAAGCACAGCTTTAAAACGTATTATCGGTCAGGCATCAGCACAAACCATCAAATCATGACAGCTCTCACTGAACACCCTAGTCTCTTACCTCGCATATACATTTTCCATCAGCTTTACTACAAACATATCCTTGAGAACATTTTGAACACGTCTGGGAACACTTGACGCCATATTTACCATCAGGACAAGCTTGTTCACATTGAGATCCTTGAATTCCTGCTAAACATGTACACTGACCGCTCACCTGTTGGTAAAATATCAAGGAGATCAAAGATAAAGAGAGGAAGGTGCAGCAGGATAATTTAATGATCTGCAGGGGGCTATAATTAGATGTGATGACCATGCCATTTGAGGATCACAAACAGCTAGTTTCTTACACCAATTGCATACGGGTAACTCCAAGATCATGGATTGTAGTTTTAAAATTTTTGCAAATGAGTCTAAAACAAACAAAGATTCTTCATTTTTGCGTTTATTACTCCACTTCATATACCAACAAAACTAAAAACTTAATCAGATTGTGAAGTATTTCATACAGTGAAAACCCTGAAGACGGCACACCCTGAAGACCGGTTTCCCTGAAAATCGGCCAAATGTAAAAGTCCCGATTAAAACACTCTATGATTCAATGAATTTTTTTACCTGAAAACCGGCCAACCCTGAAAACCGCACATCGGCCGATGTTTGCTGTAAAGTTGGTCAAGATCCACTATAAAAAAAAACTATGCTATTTCCATTGTGTTGGTCACAAAATCTTGAACATTACTTACTAGGTCACATGGTGCTCTATTATAACAAGAACAGACTTGGTGACATCCAGGCCCATATAGTCCGACTGAACATGGTTTCTCACAATGATTTCCCTGGAAGCCTGCTTTACAATTACACGTTCCTATAACTGGATCACACCCAGTAGCTTGAGACATTACACATGGACAGCTCTGTTGGCAATCCTGACCATACCTTTTGAATACAGAATAAATGGAGTTTAATTCACCTGATTGAACTAACCAAGGTCGTGCATTACGGGGGAACGACAGGGGACGTGAACTCCGAAGGGGGGTGCGGACATAATTTGATTAGTTAAAAAGCTTTTTTAGAGAATCGAAATCGATCACATGAAAATCACAGTAGGAAGTCCTTGTTATCTACTCAAATCCCGAAATATATTTCAGAATGCACCAAAAATTGATGCCATTTTCCATTTTGTTCTCTAGGACGAGGACCTTTGGGCTTGCGACTGCGGCGCTTCGCGACGTACTTGGACTCTACAAACTATCCTGGTTGCGCTCTCCCCCCCCCCCCCCCCAGAATTTTGGACAAAACCACGCCCTTGGAACTAAAGACGACGGACAACGTCATGTAGTGTGCAATAAATTGTCCAGAATGTACAATGGAATATATGAAAGATAATCAATAAACAAAAAACATAGTCCTCCGATACATTGGTAAGTTAGTCTTTAACACCTTATGGGGCAAATTCAGTAAACTCATTAAATATGATACTTCTACTTACTTGCCGCTAGAGCATTTTAGATTACATGCCAAACCAACAAAACCTGGTTTACAGAAACATTGTCCAGACACACCATCACATCCACCTTCACCATCACAACTACAGGTCTTTTTACAACCATCACCCCATGTACCATGTGGACAACTCTATATTTAGATAAAAAGATTTCTAGCCGTTTTGTACAGATACGAACATCTATAGCTCATAATAAAGATACCAAGTACTAACGGTCCGAACCGCAAAACGAAACTCTAAATCCAAAAGGACATTTTGACGAAAGATAGGTAACAGCTTATGAACTTTTCACATGAGGAATTATATCAATCATACATGAGTAAGTATATCATAATGAAAAGTGGTATCAGGTGTCTATTATACTATAATATGGCAGACTCTGGTTAGGTTTCTCTGGAACCATAGTCCATGGGAAAACAGTTCCCCAGAACCATCAATTATCAATTGCATTCCGAAAAAGAACTACAACATATTCTGATATTGCTTTACTCATGATAAACAAATCTAAATCTTTACAGCAATTTTTTTTACCTTTTCACACTTGCTGCCAGCAAGACCTGGACCACAAGTACAGACACCTGTTAATCTGTTACAGCCACTACTAGAACAATCACAGTCATACATACAGTTAGGTCCATAGTTATAGGGATCACACATCTCCGAACAGAAAGCTGGAAGTAAGATAACAGGGAAATAAGTTGTATAACGATGTTTATAATAATAAAAATCCGTACAAGCAAAACAAAATCTCGTCCAGAGCATGACAAAATCGGGTGCAATAATTATATAGTAGTGGACTTCCCATACGAGAAGTACCATCAGGTGTCATTATAAGATCATTATAAACCAGTAGTATACTATATAACTATTCTGGATACCAAACTCTGTATTCTTTTTGGACAAGCAATACGTGTAAACTGGTTCCGTATAAAAAAAACAGTGGTGATCTACGGATGTACTATGGCACTCATCAAAAAATGTAATTGATTGTAATGTCAACGTATTATAAACTAAATGATATTGTGTCGCCTCCAATCTAAACCTCATTGATTGCAACTTACGTAGTTTGTATCCTGGATCACAGTTGCATTGACCCGATTCCGGTGAACAGGAGCCTTGAAAACAGTTACATTTCTGAGTACATCCTGGTCCATAGTATGTTGGTGGACAAGGTAGTTTACAGTCAATGCCGGTCCATCCTGCTGCACAACTGAAAATTACCGAAATACAGAAAATCAGAGGCTTATGAGGACGGGCAGACGCCATGCAGTGTACAATGAGGGAAATATTGCCAGGACAGAGGCATTAGTCTTCTTTGTAAATTCGGTTTCCAATACTAAGCCAAAAGAAAACGTTGCCCAGATACTGAGCGACTTGTTAGTAAAGAAGCCAAAACCAAATTGGAACTAAATTCTAGAAACAGGTCAGATAGTAGTATTCCTTGTAGGTTAGTGATGTTTCTGCACATGTTCTGATACACTAAAATCTTGCTATAACTTCTATCTCGAGTCCTGGAGAGAATGGTAAAAGATAGGACTATGAGACAGTTGAACTTACCGACAACTACCATCTGATGAATTACACTCTTGTCTCTCTTTACACGAACAAACTCCTGTTAATACCAAAAATCAGCACACATTAATCTATTACTTTTTGAATGTGAAACTGGTAGTCGAGCTTAAAGGGATATGTTCACTAACTGTTCGACCAAAAAACTTTTAGTCTCAGAACCTGGAATTTTTAAGCTAATCTAATCCATTATGTTGTCCTAAGTCTTAAATCGAACATCGGAAATGCTGAACATTCCCCTTTAACAGTTTCAAATAATTCATTTTTTTTGTACCACATGGCCATCGAAATAATCAGCATCCGGAATTGTAAAAATATTTACAATATCCTGGTTATGCTTGTCAGGGATATTGCACGAATAGTCGGCTACATGTATAGTGAAAAAAGTAGTAAGTAAAGGTTTTCAGAAACCCCAAATCTGCGTTCAGGAAGACGAACAATATTCCCTACCTTTACAGTTTTCACCGTACGACCCCGTCGGACAAGGCGAGTTGCACTGATCTCCCATAAACCCTAGTTTACAATGACAGGAACCATCTATACTGTTACATTCTGCTGTATTAGTTATGTTACAGTTACATTGATTACGACAACTTAATCCCCACGTGTTGTTCTGACACAACTGAAAATGAACCACGATCAGAATGAGTTTTTAACGAACTTTTTCAAACTTTGACATGCTTCTTATTGACCAAACTCTTAACTGTTCATTCTTTGATACTAATCCATATATTAGATAATTAATGGTGAAGATATAT
Organism: Lottia scabra; assembly: GCA_029955415.1. Lineage (NCBI taxonomy): Eukaryota > Metazoa > Mollusca > Gastropoda > Lottiidae > Lottia > Lottia scabra. The sequence continues at coordinate 3,224,235 of JARJEI010000010.1, forward strand.
CAGCCTTCATAGCTTAAAAGACTCCGAACTTATATCATTAAAACTTCTACTCATGATAGCACCTTCACTGGAAGCAATTAATATCCTCTAAGGGCAGCCTTGGTATATAGCTCCGATGGTGCGGCCTTGGTATATAGCTCTGATGATGCAGCCTCGATATATAGTTCTGATGGAGTTATAATACTGTTTAGGCTAATAATGTTTTTATCAATAAAATCTTGCCTCAATAGCATCACCAAACATACGATCCTAAACAAGTCTTCACGGTATCAATGAAACTCAAAAGCAATCCAAGCTGTGATCGCTGTGGGGACTGGGGACTGAGGACACCGACGATTTTTAAATATATGGGAGGATCCTTTAACCCTCCTCTTCCGCTTTTGGGCCGTTCGCGGCTTCATCTACTGTTTCATTTTTAAATAGATCAATTTGCGCCCCGAAAGGTTATTCATGATTATATATAGATTTGGGCATAGCTGAGAAATAATGTACTCACCTGGTCACAATTACTGCCTATCACACCAGCTGGACATTGACAATGTATTTTATAGGATGTTGATTTCTTACTGTCTAAATCACATTGTCCCCATTTAGGCTGAAAAAATAACAATTCATTTGGTTCAAAAATGCAGATAATCATTCATAAGCTAATAGATTGGATGGAAAAGAAAATCTAATGTTGGGAAATTTGGAAATTACTGGAATGATTAATCTCCATCTCCACTTGCAAAGCCAGGTATACTCAGCTTTCTGGAACACCTGATGTCACTGGGTTTGTCATCTCAGTACCCAAGTACGTTAAAACATATCTCGAAATCCATGTAAACACATTGGCAAAACAGTATTGAATGTACAAGCTAATGAACTTTTAAGGAAGTATAACTCTTAAGTAGGCTAAATATGTTCGTTCCCATTACGAAAATCCTCAAAGATAATATTATAATTCAGCATATTTATTAAAGAAACACTAAGGAGTGTTCACCTTACATTAGAAGTATCAGCATCAGCAGTAACACACCATGGATGACACCGTTGTTTGACACCATTATAACCAATAGCTAAACTCATAGGATGAGGTCCATATATAGCCATTCGAAGACTTCCACCACAAAACTGAAGTTTATCACCAGCGCATGGCATTTTACAATCACTGCAAAGAAAGAAGAACAATATTTTACTGGGTTAGGTCCCTCAGAGAATTCTATCTACCAGCTGATCATTAGCATCTGTACATTGGTCTTATATGTTTAGATGCTTGTTTAGTCAGACATGAATTGGTCTCGTTGCACCTCATGACCTTTATAATAGTGGACGGTGTCGCGCGCGAAACAGACCATGCTTACTCTTTTCGAAGCACCTGATGGTACTTTTCGTATGGGAAATCCACTGCTATATAATTGTTGCAACCGATTGGGTCATGCTCTGGACAAGATTTTTGATTAACGGAATTGTTTTGCTTGTACGGATTTTTATAATCCAAACCAATCCAATGTTGGAATTTTACACGTCAACCAAAATAAGAACCCTCTATCACCATCATAACAAGTGGTCCAATGTTATTCCAGATGGAGATCTCAAGGAACTTACTTATCTGATTTCTTTAGATTCCAGTCGAAAGCATTATCACAGAAACATTCTCTACCATATTCCACGGCGGCGTATCGATAGTTACCATTTCTGCAAAAAAAATAAAAAAAATACCAAATTTGTAGGTTTAAAAATGGAAATAATACTGTGTATATCAACTAACAAACGCCAATAGCAAAAGCAAAAATTAAGCTATTACTTGCAGAACTAGCGGAAGAGAGGATGCTTGTGTCAGAGCATCACGAACCACTGCTATGCAATAAGTATCTCCAGTGAAAATTGTTATCTGTTTCTTGCAGAATTCCGGACCAAATAGTGTAATTTTACGACTTTTTAAGTTATACTCGATTCCATAAAGATGTATATGTATGTCTCAGAACTCTGGAAAAAAACAGCTGAAAAAGTTTTGGAACCCAGTCACAGACGAGTTGCTTGCATGGAAAGCATTTACAAAAAAAATAAAGAACGAACCTGCACAAGTTGATACAAAATTTTGGAGTCATCTTAGATGATGTCGACTGACCAACTTGGCGATAGAAATGTCTATTTTTAGAATCATCTTGGAAACATCCCCTATAGATCTCGTTACCATATACTGTTGTTTGGGGAATGATCAATTTCTGACCAGGTATGGACAGATCCTACAAGACAAAACAGAAGATAACAGAAAATGTACGTTAATGCTAATGCGTCCATAGATAAGATGAAATCAGAAATACCCGAGTTTGGAGACTGTTCTGAAAACTGATTTAGTGATGACTGTTACTTCTGCCCACTGTCCTAGTTTTGGGGAAGGGATTTTCTTAAATTTATTACAAAATAAGATACAAGGATGGAAGCGATAAGTTTGATCTACCTTGTGGGTAAGACACGGTCAAGGTTTAAATTGGTAGCCGATTGGCCGATAGCATAGAGGATTTTTATAGTGGATCTTGACCAAATTTTCAGCAAACATCGGCCGATGTGCGGTTTTCAGGGTTGTCCAGTTTTGAGGTAAAACATTCAATGAATCATAGAGTGTTTAAATCGGGACTTTTACATTTGGCCGATATTCAGGAGAAGCCGGTCTTCAGGGTGTGTGGTCTTCAGTGTTTTCACTGTACCTCCAACCACCCAGTATACCACCAAGTATATTCTTACTTTGTATGACGATGTAGCTGTAATGGTCTGTAAATATCCACTTTTCCCTTGTGACACATAACCTTTGAAGATCTGAGCATCAACGTGTATTCTTCCAACTCCACCATCACCACCACAACCTCCAATACCACCTGCACCACCTGAACCCCCGGATGCCAACACACGGTCGTGTCCAATATCAACCAATTGACCAGAAATATACACACTACCACCACTTCCTCCGCCACCGGGTCCTGAAGCATCCCAACATGATTTGGTGGAACTTCCCTGGCAGTTCTTTGAATCTGTGCATGATGTCGGACAAGTTGAGCATCTGGAAAGAAATACTGTTAATTCTGAAATTTTGGGATCGCCATTGACAAAGTGTATGACAAATGTACTGGCTCTTATAAATCTCGAATCAGTTCATGCTTTTCTGAAAATGAATCTTCTTCAATCCTTAGAATCCTTTAAATAAACCGCTTCCACTATGTGACGACAGATTATCAGATATAGTATAGCTTCCAAGAATCAGAACATCATGACTTTGGGAAATTTGAGATTAAAGAAACCAAGTACTAACAATCCGAACCGCAAAACGAAACTCGAAATCCAAAAAGACATTTTGACGAAATCCTAATCCTAGGAATCTCTGAATCCTAAAAGACGACAGTCGATAAGATGACAGGATGCTGGATACGAATGCTTACCCAGAAGAAGTAACCACATCTCCCTGACCGGATTCACCAGATACATTGATAATACCAGTTACAGTGACAGTTCTACTGGCGTATAGACCAATTATACCACCTCCATTTCCTCCTCGTCCACCTGGATAGAATATCGATATTCATGAATCATAATGACAGAAACTAAAGTCATTTAAAAACAATCACAGCACCAAATGGATCTTTTCTAAAGATCCTTGCTATCAGCTTATATACATGGCAAATACACCATTTTATAGTATGTAATATGTATAAATTTTTCGCCTGTAGCTTCATTTATCCAATTAATTACACTATTCAGTACTTAAAGGAAAGGAACGTCCAAACTGATTGGCGATCCAAGATGCTGAAGATGATACTACGGATGTTACCTTTAGGAGACTTGGTGAGATCCTTAGCATTTCCTCCACTTCCTCCACCCGATCCTAGATAAAGGGTGTCTAATTGGTTTGTACCGTAGGTGGTACCATACACAGACCATCCAGAACCAGAGTTCTTCCGTTTGTTAGGAGCTTGCCTGAAAATATGAAAACAATGATATCTCATCTATGAATTCACGTGTATCAGATGATGACGGATGTCAAGCTCCAAGCAGATCATACTGGCTTTTTAGAAATAACCGATGGCAGTTTTCTTTGACGGAGTACGCTACCAGTACTATACAGCTGTTGCTCTCAAATTTGCAATCCTCTGGATTCGCATTTTCTTGTATACATTTTCATTTATTTTCAAGATAAACACTCCATGCGATTCAAAAAACTTTTACCCGTTGGTTCCATATCCTCCGCCAGCTCCAGGTCGACCATAACCCTGTCCATTAGATTTCCCACCAGCTCCACCCCCGCCTCCACCTCGATTACCAGTTGTTGATGCCTTTCCTTGCCCTGAAATGATATTGAAACCAGCACCATGTTCAATAAAGCAAAACCTTTTTTTCTGAACAAGGCCTGTGTAGCAACCACTTTTGTAATAACCACCGCTTTTGTAATAGCTCACTACTTTTGTAATAAAAGTCAACCGTTTTTGTAATACTTACCAGTTTTGTAATAACATGCGCCCATTTTTGTAATAAAATGAGGTCACCACTTTTGTAATAAGCTCGCCAGTTTTGTAATAATATCAAGGGTCACCACTTTTGTAGTAAAGCTTCCCCAGTTTTGTAACAACTAAGTTTATTACAATATAGCTTGGCAGCTAAAGTAATATATGCAAACTGGCGGCTTTGATATCAAACAAAATCAGTTACAAAAAAAGAATAAAATATTTTTAAAGGAAAATAAATCGAGTGTCGAAATGAAAATGAAATATAGTTTTACGTCCTACTCTTTTGCACCTAATTGGGGTAATGAGGACGGTCAAACTCCATACAATGAGAGAAATTTTCCAGGTCAGCGGCCTTTCAACTACTGTAGAGTGATCATTAAGACAGTCAGTAGCACACGGGGCCGCTGGAAAGAGCAGCCTTTTTATACGCTCACATGAAAAAGTGGACGTATATTGCCGTCACCCCTGTCCGTCCGTCGGTCCCTCTGTCGGTCCGTCCGTCTGTCAACAATTTCTTGTGTACGCGATAGAAGCCAGAGTTCTTATCCGATTCGAATGAAACTTGGTATGTGTATTCGTCTTGATAATATCTCGGATGAGTTCGAAAATGGCCTAATTCCAGTCGGCGATTTATGAGTTATTGCCCTTGACTTAGTGTAAAAACGTTAAAATTAACCTGTGTACTCGATAGAAGCTAGAGTTTTTATCCGATTTGAATTAATCTTGGATACAATCTCGAATGAGTTCGAAATGGCGCAATTCCAGTTGTTGGTTTTTGATTTATTTCCCTTGACTTGTGTATGTGATAGAGACCAGGGTTTTTATCGAATTTGAATGAAACTTGGTACATGTATTCATCTTGATAATATCTTGGATGAGTTTGAAAATCATGCGTTTCTAGTTGTAGGTTTATGAGATATTGACCTTGACTTTGTGAGACAAACGTTAAAATTAACTTGTGTACATGATAGAGTTTTCATTCGAATTGATTCATCTAAATATCAGCTCAAATAAATGTGATGGTTCAATCAACTTGTTCAAATATTCAAATTTGCTGAAGTGGGCGTATGTTACCTTGCCTGGCACTATCTTTATTGTTTAAAACAATTTCAAGTTCAAGGTCACCTGGACATTTTCTATTGCATACGGTTGTTTGATCCTACTATAGTGCTTACGTACAAAGCTAATCGGTTATTAAACATTCGAAACAAAACTAATAAAATACGAACGAAAGTTGGATCTAATGACTATTTCTACTTGTGTTTTCTAGTAGTAGAATTAGTGTGTCCTAAATTTTAGATCCCCAAATCTTATCCAATTTAGATGCTGGCATAAAGTCTGACCACTTTTGTAATAAACTACTATCGGTTACCCGCTTTTGTAATAAACTTGGCTGTTACAAAAGCGGGGAAGCATTACTACAAAAGTGGTGACCCTTGATGGTATTACAAAAGGTGTCGAGCTTATTACAAAAGTGGTGCCCTACTTTTATTACAAAAATGGGCGCATGTTATTACAAAACTGGTAAGTATTACAAAAGCGGTTGATTTTTATTACAAAAGTAGTGAGCTATTACAAAAGCGGTCGTTATTACAAGAGTGGTTGCTACAGCCTGTAATGTTAGTTAAAGGTGTTTGGTCGAGTCGACAACTGAACGCGGGAAGGTTTACTTTTTATTGGAAAGAGCTATTTATATACAATATGTGTTCCACGTATTCCCAAATAAGGTTTTTTCTTATATATTGATGCGATGTGAAAGCTAAATGTACCAATGACGGAGTTTGATATTTAATACTAAAAGATTTAAGATTTTAGACGTTTGTGTTGGAGTGGATTGCAAGAAGCACAGACTTCTGATGGAAATATTTGCTACCAATGACGATACACATGAATGTCTTTACAATCTCCTTAATACTTACCGCTGTAAGATTCTCCCTGGAAACCATTATCAGAAGGATTAGCAGGAACTTGGCCACCTCTATAACCAGCACCGCTACCATCCAAAACACCTTCAATACTAACATCCTGTAATTACACCAGCACTGATGATGCGAATGAAATCGTCATTGTAAAGGGTAAAATATTAGGCCATACATGACAGATGAGCATTGAGATAAGATGTTACCTGACAGTGATCTACTGGAAGATACTATTGATATCCATGCAGATCACTGGTAGTGACGTCTTAAAACGCGTTAGTTTTAGTGGAATTGCAAGAACCACAGAAGTCGGAATGGAAATTGGAATGGCACAAATTGATGCTATCAGTGTCCCTGATACACATACAAAGTTTAGAAAACCTCTTTACAATCCCTTCAACAAAAAGGGGACGTTAAACCATATCATGTTGTGAATTTAATTAGTTAAATGGGTTTTTTTATTTACCAGTGCGTATACTTCAAACATGCCACCAGTGGAGCCATCATAGGGTTTGACTAAAGCAATAACTCCTTTTGGAACAGAAAGTCTCGAAACGTTGCAATGGATTCCTGAAATACAAAATATAAAATTTAAGAAAATAATTTTTTCATCTAAAACGGTAGAAGAAGAAGTAGGCTACAGCATGAAGGTTACAAAGAGAAATTCGACATAAACCTCACCTCAGTCCAAAATCAAACTCCATGAGCTCACAAAATGAGTGCATTGACAAGAGCATAGAACTTTTCCTGGGCAATTGAAAGGGATCACACATCCGTAGAAAGATTGGGAATTTTTCAGCCAGTTTTCCTCTCTTCATGAACAATGATAAGCTTAACTTTGTAGAAAGGGGACCCATCAGAGATCTTCAATATCAACAGTGCTTCCTTAAGATACAATTGTTTTGTATTACCTGAGAGCATCTGTGAGTGTTGGATTTCCCAATCATCCCCACCATGATCTATTCCGTTACATGGTAAATTAACATCATGTCCTAGTTCATAGTGAGATATCAATCCCCCATACATAGCTTCCATCTACAACAAGTCACAAACAATAAAGTTGTGTATGCGTAAACAAGACATTTCATATAGAGTATAGAAACTATCGTGTCAAACGACTGTGATTCTTGAGAAGCTTTTAAGAGTAAGAGGTTTCCGAAGACAGCATTTTATAAGGATTGAAATTAGAGTAATGCAAATCATTCCAGTAGTGTAACCATTGAATAAATTCACATTTCATCTTTGGATACATTGACATTTGAGATGTATATTTGAACCTTAAACTATGTGAACCTCCAAAAGTTTGCCACTCACGGATATAGGACACATTCTTTTCATTATCAACCTCCTTTATGAAATTCCTAAATCTGCCATTGTCATCTAATTTATCAAGCAAGCAATAACACAATCGGCAATCCTCAGCTGTAAACCATTATCTGTTGCAGAACGCTAGCTTAACTTTCACGGAGACTGTTAAACAACAACAGTATAAACTTACAGTGGAGTTGATGCTGTTAACATAACTCATACTCATCGTAACTTCTTCTGTTAATAAAGCTCTGTTCCAGATTTTAACTGATTTAATATTACCTTGGAACGTTTCTCCAGAACAGCACTGTGATCCTCCAATCCTCAGACCAGCAGTGGTTAAAATTCTATACGGTTGAACCTACAAATTATGTTCTTCATGTGAGTGAGATGTACCTTTTCAGATTCCCTTGTTGTTTTGGAAATCTGGTACAAATAGACTAGAATAGTTGCTTTTGACGAGGACGTTGTAGAATATTCTCGTTCAACTGCCTCTATCACTGTTACCGTAAATTTTAATCTGGAGAGTTCTAAAAATCATTTACATTATTTGGGTGTTTGAGTTGGTTTTCGCGACAGATTTCTATAGTTTTTATTGTTGAATATCAGTGTTCTATAAACTGATCGATACTTACCAGAACCAGGTTACTGTAAGAGCCAGAAACATCGAGTCTCATGTGGGTACCATTATTACTAACGCTGACTAAATACCATTGACCAACAGAGTAAGCAGAACCTTGTAACGGGGATGAACAGGTAGCTTTAGTGACAGGGTAATAGAAAGCATTGAAATGACCATTTTGAACATACAGACCAAAATCTCGACACACACTCACACCACCAATTATTGTCTGAAAAACAAACGCTATACATCTGAAATCTATGCATGGTCCACACAAATACTGTGGGTATGGAGTTGCGCCAGGCCTTCTGGAACTTTGGAGGTCTGTCTACTTTTGGGTTTGTGAATCCCACATCCTTTTTAGAATAAAGTTAAAATTACTTAAAGGGATTAAAAAGAGGTTTTCTAAACTATGTATGTGTATCGGGGATAGCTTCAATTTGCGCCATTCCAATTTTTATTCCTACGACTGAAGTTCTTGCAATTCCACTAAAACTAACGCGTTTTATGACGTCACTGGCAGTAATCTACCGGAAACTACTATTGATATCTGATCTATTGCCCCCGATACACATACAGGTACAAAGTTTCATTCCACGAATGAACGACTATAAAATGAGATGAGTTACCCTTCGAGTTTTGTCTATTTTAGTTGGTTTGACCCAAACAGCTATAGTATAAACTGGGGCTGGACTCCATTGTCCTAAATCTATATAATCATTTTTACCATCAAAATATGTGGCACAGGCGAACGGCGGTCCAACCTGAAATATGTTAAAAGAATCAGCACGATTTTAGGGCATTGCTTCCGGAAAAAAAGCAGCAAGAACAGTACGGCATTATTCTCGAAAACGTAACTTTCAATGATTTTAGCGTTCTAGACATCTGATTGGTCAATCATTAAAATCGATTTTAAATTATAAAAGTGCTATTATCCAATCAGATTTCTTAAAATCGGGATTTTATCTAAGTTAAGTTTTCGAGAACAAGGCCCCTGAACTTTTCAAGTCCTTACTACCAACTACATGTATATAACTGGTTATTTTGTTAAGGAACTTTCTCGGGAAATAGGTGCGTCATGGAATTATTTAGAAGATGAGATATAAAAGCTGGATCTCTTCACTAGAGAAATGCATATGTCATATTTCTTCGTGTTATGTCGGAATACGATGGTGTCAATACGTACCCCGTTATCCTCGACACATCTACTATAAGAATTATCTTGATATGTAAAAGGGAAAATACAATGATCACCAGCTAGGTCACCATTATAAGCTCTGATATCACTAGATGGTACTGCTTGACAATCTCCTAAAATATTATAACTTAAATGAACGATTGTGTTGCCTGGTCCAGAAGCGATCCGCAGTCTTTTTTTTACAATAATATCAAAACAAAGGTTTGTCAAAAGTTTTTGAAAAAAATGCTACATAATATAATTTGATTATATAAGAGCAAAACGATCAGAGCGTCCTAGGGGTGCTCACAATTGACTGCAGATTGGTGACAGCTGGTTATCAACAAAAAATGTAAGGACAAACACACCGATCCAGAGGTAGCCTACAGACCATGCTCATAATACTCAGTACCGACGTGTCAGAACGCCTGCAGGACCGTACCCATGCGGTTTTGTTTTTTGCAATTTCAAATTCAACGCTATCACATTATTTAACCGCCACCCCTCAAATTTTGCCTTAACTGAATAGTAATTATTTTACCTGCTTGACACGCTGTTTTGTTATATTTATCTTCATATACACTACAATAATCAAATGTTTGACATTGACTACCTGTATATCCTGGTAGACAACTACAAATACCCGTTACTTTACTACATACTCCATTATTCTCACAACCACACTCGTATTCTAGAATTATTGAAAAAAAATAGGGCATTCAAAGAAATTGGAAATGAAATCCAATAAACTCTTACCTTTCTAAAACTGTTTTGGCTAATGATGGCGGATAGAGCAAATGGAATTTGGGATATATCTATATACTGTATAATTTCGAATGTAATGCGCACCTATTCTAATTTGTTATCTGCAACCTGACATTTCATCTTATATCTCGATATCGGAGAGTTTATCGGAGGTATTTGAACATAGAAATAGAATTTGTCAGTTATAAATCTTATTTTATTTGCAAGTTTCTGATAGTGAAAAACAGTTTATTCCTTTTAAAACATAACAAATCCGGAACTTACTTTTACACCTAGCTGTAACTTTACAAGTGCTACATCCTGTCAATGAACAGTGTCTATTGTTTGTATTCATAGATCCCTGACCATTACCAGACTTTTTTTTTTTACTGTTAAAATTACAGAATCAAAATATGTTATAGATATACAACATGTACATAATAGCTTTTGTAGATACCTTTTTGAAAGGAAGTAATGTACAAATAATGTGAAGTGTGGGTTTAATGACATCAAAAGTTTTATGAAACGGAATTTCGATTGCAATTCATTAAATTATAGATACCAGATCGCCATACATTGCTTTTCAGGCTACATGTTTTCGCCATAATCAAAGCTTCCGTATTCAGAATCCTGCTTGAATTAAGTTATAGAGACAAATACGCCATGCAGCGCGTTGGAGAAAAAAACAAATCCAAAGCTGCTTTACAACAATAAAGTGATACTAGGTATTATTTTTCATAACTAATGATTATTTTCGAATTAGTATAGATCATAACATACCTGTCCCAATAGTTACACCCAACTATCTCTGTTCCATAAGGACAATTAGCATAAGTTGCTGTACCTTCTACATTAAATAATATCACGTGACCTGGATCATCATATCTACACGTTGTTTTCGGCTGAAATTAACAGAGAATATATTTTGCTAATTTGAATTTGCCTTTTACAGTTTCTCGTTGAACCGTAGCTAAGATATAGTACAGTCCATGTGATTGTCCACTCTAAGGATCGCATTTTGCTACTACACACCCTTACAGAATGTCACATACATATTTATATGTCACTGACAGTAGTGTTTGTTAATTGATATAATGGTATGTAGGTTTAACATTCACAGAACTCAATGGGTAATGAAACTAAATAGTATACAGGTAGCAAATAAGGTTCTGAAATGTTAAACTGTTGATGAATATATATCTATATTTGAAATACATGTATATACTTTACCTTCCCATTGGAAGCCACACAAACATCTCCATCAAACCGTGCTCCAGTACATTTATCACAAGAACATTGCTCAGGTTGTAATCCTGCAGGACAGTCCGAACCACTAGCTGTTACAATCGCTAAAATGGATTTGAAAAAGTAGCACTTGAGAACTGTTTGACACAACGGATCCCAATCGCTGCTGTAGCAGAAATTACGACCAAACATTATCCCTACCTCATTGGAACCTCGAATGTTCTATTGGGTCAATACCGGTTTTGCAATAAAGCAAAATAATATTACTTCTCGACAATTTCCTGACGAATGGGGTCCTGGTTTGACATGATGTTATATTTGACGCAACCTATGTACTAATCCATCAAATTTGGCTATATCGAGTTCTCCCAGACGTGATATACATGACACCACATCCTCATACCACGTCTAAACGTTAATCAACTTACTTTGTAAATTCTCACACAAGGTACCAACATAGCCTGGTAGACAGGAACATTTAAACTGATCTTCTGTTAGAGCCACACAGATAGCTTCATTCTGACACGGATTTCTGAAATACAATCAAAAGTCTCTGCTTGAACATCCACTTATATATATAAGTGATATATACCACAAGACTGATTTGCATGAGTACCACTGAGGGCTCGTTTCAAATATTTTCTGATATCCATCGAGGGATCTTTGCCTTCTGTCCTTCAGATTTCAGTTTGTAGCACAACGTATAACTAGATGCCTTTCTTTGTCTTATCGTATTATTTGTGTAAAATTCGCCTGAGCAATCCAAAGTTCCTATCTCTATTTATGGTGTTTTATATTGATTAGGTCAGAAGAGATTAATTTATCTTACTTCAGACAAGGTTGTGTTTTCGCCAACTGTAAAGCAAAACCTCGCTGACCATTAACAGTCGGGTAACAAGATCCGGGATAACCACCACAGGTCCCCTCCACGACTTGATCAGTTTCTGTAACAGATAGTAAATGGTTCTTTTTCTTTTAATTGTAGATGGTAAATAGGATTTATAAACTTTTTTACTTTTTATTATTAGTATTCACAAATTCACAGTAAGGGTGTCTAAAGAGAAGCGTTGCTAGGCAACAGTGTGACGTCATCATATTTCTAAGAAACATATTGGATCTGACATCTCATCCATGAAGGCATCCGTTGCCTAGCAACAAGTCCGTTGTCAACGCGTCCCTGTAGTTACCCACCTACTACTAACTTGATATACTGTATTAAAAACTGATTGTTGAGAAAAAAAGCTTTGAAAACCGAACTGCTTTTGAAGAGTGAATTGGCATTGATGTTAAAGACTACATTCTCTCCACAATATATACAAAAATTAATATATAATTGAGAAACAGGATTTGGAGAAAACGATTTTATTACCAGACAACTGAACTCTGCGATTAGGTTTAGGTTACAGTCATGTTCCTTTAGCAACGGCTATCATTTCATTTCATTACATTAATGCCAATGTCTAACGTTGCTGAAGGAACATGGGTTACAGTATGAGGTAATATAGAACAAGCCATGGAATAAATAATTACTGTGTGGAGGGGAAAACTAGTGATGAAGCTGGCCCAAGCCAAGTGTGAGAAGCAAAGGCAATAGAAGTCATAATACTTGTAGAATAAACAGATATCCTATAAGGACCACCACATCTTCCAGTTTTATCACCGCCACCACATTTCATATTACATTCTGATTCTTTTGTTATACTATATTTATTATGACTATTACCACAAAAACATTGTCGACTATACTACATGGAATAAATACACATCAATTATTTGTTGTCTTAATTACATATCTAATTATTTCCCTTTGAATTCATAACCTATAACCATAGAGTTATATTGGAAGGTTGGACACGCTATGATTTGATCTGCACGAGGTGATGATGACTCTACAAGAAGCTTCCAATAAGCTTATCAGATTCAACTCAGACATATGGGCGCTCATATTTCTACACTTGTTCCATATTAGCAAATTAAGAGGCGTTAGGCGTCATGGAAATACATGTTTAACGCATAGTACAGGATTTTGAGAACTCATTGGACAATTCTCTTAAGATTCAGTGAAGCATTCGTTGCAGACATGTAGCGTTACTTCCATCGGGACCTGCATTATATTCAACGTTACGGAAACTGTTGATGCTTGTCGAATTACTTGCCGGAGCATTGTTTGAGGAGTTACTTGTCAGGGAGAGATGAAATGAGCTCAAAACATACCTCGGCTCCAGCATAGCTGTATCCTATGGCTTTACATTTCTGTATACATACAGGTATTGTTAACTTGGGATTGTCATATATCATTACTGGTAACAATCTATCAACCGAATCTTTATAACATCCTATATACGCTAAAACAAATTACATATTCCAAATTTTAAAATGGTGAAACTTAGACAACAATGGAACCTCGTTTATCCGCACATTTCCGTTCCCGATAAATTCGTGCGGTTTATCGATATTCCGGATACAATACGATGGACTTTTCTAGTCCAATATACACTGAAACAAATTACATATCCGAAATTTCAAAATGGTGAAACTTACATTATTAGCAATGATGACAGACTGATAGTCGCACAATCAGCATTTTCGGGGGTTAATCAGGGCATTGAACCTTAACTAAATATAAATAGTCTTCCGAAAAACTAGAACTGTGCGGAAATTCTCCCTTTCAAACATGCCACTAACAAAAGATTTCCTTTCCAGTTCGATTATCTTCAACAATAAATTAAGACTTGATCAGACTAGAATTGAAACATTGGTAAACGTGCGACTAAAAGCCAGCTACTTAACATTTTATTGCATTTTGGCAGATTTGTTTTGATGTCGTTGCACCTCATGATTTTGACCTTTATAGTAGTGGCGGGTGTCGAGCGCGAAGCAGACCATGCTTACTCTTTTTGAAACACCACTACTATATAATTATTGCACCCGATTTTGTCATGCTCTGGACGAGATTTTTGATTAACAGAATTGTTTTGCTTGTACGGATTTTTATTATTCAGGAGTTCCGGGTGTCACTGCTTTCAGAGTGTCGATCGGTTGGCAGGGGTTTCGAACCCACACTTCTCGATATTACAAAGGGTTTCAGAGGAACTGAATTTGCTTGCCAATTATATTAACACATTGATTTTGGAATGAGCTTATTTAGTCGGCAGGGTTTAGGAACTCGAAATCAAATCACCGGGAATTCGAACGCATAGTTCCCAATGTTACACTTATTTACCATAAATGTACTTACAGGTTGTTTGTATGTTGGCTTGACCCGTGGTTGACCCATCTGGAAACTGCCCAGTCCATTTCCAAGCCACCGAGTCATCAACGGAGAATGGTGTCCCTGCTAAACTTATCTTGAATTTTCCTCTTGCCGGACATTTTAGGTCGCCGAGAATTGATCGCCTGCACAACCGAAGCTGAAATCATATAACACAGAAATCTGCTTCATTCATTTTGTCAGTTTGTTTGCGTCTCATGATTTATTACTGATTTTGCCCTTTGATGAGATTTTTGATTAACGGAATTGTCTTGCTGTTATGGATTTTCAACTAAGCTTGGTACTCCATTGGTCAGGTCATCAAGCAATGAGTGTACTCAACAGCATCTTTAGCATATCTAACTATTAGACGCGACGTTGCACACTTTTTAATGCCAATCCTTACGACTACGACCTATGCCAGAATACATCTCCCCATGCAACATGCGTTCGGATCTCCAGACTAGTCAACGGAACCGTCAGATACCTACCATATATGATTGGGTCCTATAGTATGACTGAACATGAAGTCTTTGAGATCTATTTTTAGATTTAGGGGATCAATCTTAATTTTGAGGAACTCTGTTCTTCCCCATTTTGGATTAACCTGTGATGGTACGGCAATGCCACAATCCTTCACGGAACCTGAAAAGCACGAAATAGTTCAATGATTTTAAAGGTGCCTGGGTTTCGAGTGTTGGACAATTCCCAATGAAATTAACTTTTTGTTTGTAAGCAGATATTATCATGCAAGATGCCGAATCGTATCTATTTTTGAAAATGGGAGGAGTGCTGGGGCATGTTTCACAAAATTTTAACTAAGATAAAATCCAGATTTTAAGAAAACAACATTTAAAATCGATTTTAGTGACTGGAACACTAAAATTATCTTAAGTAAGGATTTTGTGAAACTGGCCCCTGAAACCTTTCAGAATGGAGAGGTTTGTCTCAAGTTTCTGAGTATGATTGTATGAATCCATGATGGAATGTCATTTGTATTCGACATTCCATGTGAATCCAACATGTCAGAAATTCTTTTTAAAATCCAAACAATAGAAAGAACAATGCAGGAATCAATAATCTCAGAAGGATATCTTATCAATAAATGATAGTGATTTGGAATCGTTGATCTGTTTTGATTGTTTTTTTTTTAAATTCATAACAGGTGACATATCATGGTATGAACGTATATATGTCAATAGGCTCTACATCAGTACCTACGTCAAAGGAAAAATGTGTTGTTTTTCGATACACAATGCAGTGCAAGATGTCGTATTTGTTTGGAAGTATGCAACAGATCAGTAGAGGGATATATTTCTCACTTACGGTTGAAAGCGATACTACGTCTTAGAATGAACAAAAAAAAATTAAATTTTCAAACATTTATCAATAATAATCTGTCATTGTATGGAAAATTACATAGTTTTATTTGTTTGAATATATACTCTTTTTGACCAGGTTTGAGAACTTTTTTGTTCATTCTAAGACGATATTTCATTATTATGACAATATTTTTATGTAAATCCGCCTCAAATAATTATGTATATTTATAAACCTACTTACCAACGCTCTTATAAACACTACCAAAGTTATTCACTCTTCCTGATCTTAATGAAACGTAAGCCTGAGGACCAGAAACTAAATCTGAAAGCGAAACGTTGCCTTTTATCGCTAAACTAAGTTAAACTGTTGTCCCATCGGGAAAGGTATTGCAAAGATTACTAAAAAGAGGTTCATATTATGCATTTTGAAAGTGAATTAAGGTAATTCCAGGATCCACAAACGTCTGATTAAAAATTGCTCACAGTGTCCTCCCTAAACCTCTTTAGAATCCCTTTAAAAGCAGGGACAGACTACTGCTACCGGTTTGGTCACCGGAAATGTTTGAGAAAGCGTTTTTTAAAAACGTCTGCCAACTGCAGTCTTGATGGAGATATTAGGGCCAAGGCAAACTTTTATTCAAATATATGGTTTATAAAGTATGTTGTGCTGACGCCAGGCAGGGTATGCTTACTCTTCTAGACTCGATACAACTTTTCATTTTGAAATATTTAATAATTTATTGATATATGTACTTCCTCAAATGAAAAGTTCATTAGCTTCTACCAATGTGTTTACATGGATTTCGAGATTTGTTTTCGACAGGGATCGTTCGTGCTTGGGATTTCTAATTGAGTAACAGAGCTGATCTAAATAAATCATTACTTACGTATAGCACAAAACAATGGAACTGCTAGACGCTCACTAATTTTTATTGTATATTCACCATCAGTTGGAACTGATCCTACAGCACGAGATACAGCATCACAAGAGTCATATACCTGAGATTCGCACAAACCAACCAATATTGTCAGAGTTAGGACCAACATGTTCCTGATGATATTCATTGCTTCAAAACGTTTCGTTAAATCTAAATCCTGTGTCAGTTGTTCTGTTGAACTTGTTACCTTTCAAGTGAACATTGCTTTAACGCGGCACCAGTCCCTTCTGTTGAATAGTTACTTGTTAATTTTCGACAACCCAAAATCTTTCAATTAGTGAACACTGCTTTAACTCTGTACCAGTGCCTTCTGTTGAATAGTAATTTGTAACCTTTCAAAATCACTAACCTTTACAATTAGCGAGCACCGCGTTAATCATTTACCAATGAATTATGTTGAGTATTAACTTATTACCTTTCAACGACAACAACAACAAATTAGTGAACACTGCTTTAACCCAGTACCAGTAGTTTCTGTTGAATAGTAGGCCGAACTTGTTATTTTTCGACAACCCAAATCTCTCAGTTAGTGAACACTGTTTTAACCCTTCAGTTAAATAGTAACTTTCAACGACAAAATAGTGAAAACTGCTTTAACCCTGTACCAGTACCTTCTGTTCTATATCATAACTGTTGATTCAGATACGACCAAAACAACCTCGACCTTTCCGAATATCTGGTTTATAGATTCCTGAAATCACATTTTTCAGATGCTAATTATCCCAGCGTTTCATTTGAACAGTTTTGACAACAATAACGAGATAAATATAACTGATTAAAAAGGTGATAATTTGAGATTTGAAAGTTTATCAGTTTTGATATTACCGGTGAAATGAACATGGTACAAATTTATTGATAATATTTATTTATCGGTTATTCCTACTTATGTTTTTTAATAATTTCAAAAATATTTCAGTTAGGTTCAATTCCTACACATAAGCGATATCTCCTGCCAAAGGATGTCCTTGGAGAGCAATTGAATGTCATCTTGTTATCTGGAAATCCAAGTTTAGATCGCAGCATAGGTCGAATTGAATTACTAATCCCATCCCTCAAACCAACCCCCTCTCCAGATGCAGAGATAGTGTCCAAGTGAAATCAATGGGTAATCAAAACCATTAGTAACGAAAGGGGAAAGGAAGGCCTATTTCAATGCTAGAGCCAATTTTGATCGATGTTCATTTAATTGCATAATGATGATGTACACTAATTCTCTGGCTTCGTATTTTAACTTAGTCAGAATGACTTCACACAACTTCTGATAGCAAATGCATAAGATTGTCTTGCATTTTAACCATTGTTCGTGGCAATTGGACCTGATCACCAAACCTATATGTACTAGAACCAATCCTATTCTGTTGCATTGCTCAATTATTGATGAAGTGTGTTTTGGAAACAATAGGTAAAGTTTATATCGCGATATAACTTTGATAACAATAGATAATATAGCCTATATATTTATACTGTATATCAAGGCCAATTGTTGATATCAGCCACGTCTTGGTGTTAACTTGGTGATATCTTGGATATTAAGTGCACAATGGATTCGTTATCACATGCGTGGATAATATCAATAAGACCTTCATTTCGAGGTCTTAAACATTGGCGTTGCTGCGTTTAAAGGATTGTCGCAATTTTAATCTTCTTACATGCCTGGTGCTTTTAACCCCCTTTGACACTCCATCTTTCTAAAAACTCAAATAGTCTTAACAATAACATTTAGAATTCCGTTTAAGAGTTCTAGGATTAAAGGACAACTGGATGTGATAAAAAATAAATGGGGTGGGGGGACCAGATTAAATGCCTTTTTTGGAACGAATGGTCTTTTTAACAGGACCGATTATAAACTATGGAAATGTAGAGGAAGTAGAGGTGTTATTTCTTATATTTCCGTCACTCTGACCAACACCAATGACAGTGAAACCAAAATGGAAAGTCACACTATAGTTCTCTTCTGTTTGAAGATACCCGCCCCAAGAGATTTGCATCCCCTCCCCCAACGACCCCGTACCTTTTGAAATTATCACTATCAGTCTAATTAAAATCAGACCCTAATTTCATTCGTTCGTTCGTTTTTTTTTAATCCGGTTTTATAACAACTACATTAGGGTCTGAGAACCAGGCGTGATAAGAAACGTTCACGTTAACTTTCACCTAACCTTAATGACCTTTGTTTTAACCAATCAGATCTCAATGAACGAAATTAGGGTCTGATTTTAATTAGACTGTTATCACTATGCACCTATCCATGCACTTTCTTCTAACCTAATGTCTCTTTAGACACGAAGTAAAAGCTACTTCAACTGGTGTAATTGACGTGTAAAAATGCTGTCGTGTAGAATTACATGTTGTCTAATTTAGTTTTGATAGCCACTTGATTTCTCTATAAGACAACTTACAACTGTTGGCGAAATCAAAAAGTCATTTTAAAGTCGACTTGAATCAATTGTTGATTAGAATTGATTATAAGGAGAAATCTGGCGGCTATTAAGAGGTAAAGGTATAAATAATTGATTGAAATGCTACAGATGTTAGTGTATACTATACACGCCATATTACAAATAAATAGTCAATAGGTGTTAAATATGCGTTGAATTGTAGGTAAAGGCGATATGACTTCGTGAAGTGTCCACCTAAAAAGTTCCTAACCGAGGCCCTGCGTAGCTTCAGACGATAATTAAAGATCCTTCAACACATATGTTAAGAGTGGGCTAATACCGCTGTAATGTAGTACCTGGTAAAATTTACCTCTTTGTCCACTGCAAGACGTTGCACTTCTTCATTAGCCAAATGAATATTATTTTATTGAAGTAGGCTTAAAGGAAATATATAAGAAAAACTTGTAATGCACTTTAGATCTATCTTAAATCCAACTAATTCTTGGACTCGGAAACATACCAAATCTAGAGAAATACAACAAAAAAGCTTGGTGGTCTAGATACACGAACAGAAAAGCAAAGTTTTTTACTTCAAATTACTCCAATTGGTTCATCGTTAAGGCATTTAATTTATTTAAACGCTCTGTAACAGATGATATACAAAAACTGTTGAGAGTAGTTAAAGGGGACCAGTCTTCATTTTTATTGGTTGATTTGGGTCTTGAATATATTTAAGTATCCTTCAGAAGCACTAGAAATGCATGAAAATTGCGTATTTCCTTCAAATATACCTTAAATTAGACATTTCTCCTTCTATTTCTATAGATGACTTTTCTATATATTGCATAGTATCGATAATGTGTAGTAGGGCATTATAACTTTCAAATGCTAATAATTATGGATGCACATGGATTTGAAGGCTCAAATTTCAATGGTGAGTTGTGATAACCAGTTAACTAAATTGCTGAGCTAAAAAATCCCCGTTTCTGAGACTTATCCAAATCGACCCGCAAAATTGAAGCCTGTGCCCCTTTAAATTAAGCCTCGTACATGCGACACAAATTTGCATGTTGTATAAATTTGCACACCATGCAAATTTGCCCATGAGCAAATTTGCTTTTGTACAACCTCCGGACTTGGTGCAAATTTGCACAGTATGCAATTATACACATATGTGCAATTGCGTACATGCGATCATTTTACACACACCTATGTAAAAATGCATATTTTAGCATATGTATGCAAACAAGGTCGCATGTACGAGGCTTAAGATTACAAAAGCTTGCTCTTCTACTACCACGGCTCATTACGCTTGTATTTAATTCTATTACTACCATAAAATAAAATGGAGTTTTACATCCCACTTTTTTGCATCTGTTTGAGCTTATGGGGAATGGTAAACGACTTGCAGTGTCTAGGCTAATTGGGGGAACTTTTGTCATAACAGCAGCATTATCCTATACTTTCTGTCACTTTCCGACTGTCAGAGCATCTTTAAATATTGGAACCATTGCTTTGTTTCAAGCACTGTTCCTAACACAAATTTATATCAATTTAGTAGTAGGCTAGGCTTAATATTTTGGGGGTAATGACGTCATAACAAGTCCCCCTTAAATAACGTTGAGGTAGATGATCTTTTTTCGGCTTATTTTTTGAAAGCTTTCACTCTACTTGTGACCTAGGCCAGTGCTTCTTTAGGAGATTCTCTCCTATAACACCTATAACTAAAACTACAAAAAATATAATATGCAAGACTAGGTCAAAAACTGCTTTAGCTATTCGAATAGATTTTTTTTTTTCATGTTTTTTGAAAACATACGGTTTGGGAAAGGGTCATTTTGACTGTAAACTGCAAGCGCAAAAATATGCCCTGTAATGTAGGCTTAATAAGGCTTTTAAAATAGCAATTCTACGCTAATTGATTAAAAATGCCGCATGTAAAGCAAATCACCTAATTTGTTTTTGAAAGTGAAACACGTATATCTATCATGTTACCAGTAAAAAATCGATAGCATTATAAAAAGAAAGTTCAATCAAATTCCTGTAAATTCTGTAGATGAAAGTGGAAGGAGACGAACCATAAAACGACACGCGATTCTCAACTTAACACATGCGCACTTAAACAAAATACAAACGTGGCATCATGGCGAAGTTGGGAAGCTCTCGTCTCCCGATTATTTTTCTCTGTTTGGTGAGTAAAAATTAAGTTTACCGTTCTAAAATTTTTGCAGCAATGACAGATTTTAGGGACGATTACTGTCAAGTTGTGTTTTGGACCCAAACATGCACAATTGTGCAGTAAATCCATCATCATCATCGCCGGTGTCCTAAAAGTTTTAATGTCACGTGACACCTTAAACAAATCGAAAGTAGAAATTTTGTTTTCGTTGACAGTGATTTTTTTTTTATTCAATTATTTGCATTGTTTATATGTCTGTGAATATATAAACGTGTGTTTTTCAAATAAATGAATGTTCTATTTTGTTTGATTTATACGTCGATGCTTTTGAATTGTAAGAATTAAAAATTGGACAGAAAGTTTGGGGTGTATTGGTCAAGGGGTGATTTTTGATCTTACTTTTGACAGTTTTGGGTGTGTCATTCACTTAATGTATCCTACTGCTTTTTTTGGCTATGTAACTTGATGCTACTCTTCCTCCACTGTTTTTTCCTTGTTATTTCATAGGGTAATACTAATACGGTAGGCTACACATTTTCTGCTACAACATTAAGATTATTATTTAGGTTAACTTCCCCCTTCACAATAGGCCTAATTCAAATTCTTAAAGAGATTGTAAAGAGGTTTTCTAAACTTTGTATGTGTATTGGAGACACGTTTTATGACGTCAGCCCCACTGATCTGCATAGATATCAATAATAACTTTCGGTAGATTAGTGGGGGTGACGTCATAAAACATGTTAGTTTTAGTGGAATTACAAGAACCACAGACGTTGGAATGGAAATTTAAATGGCGCAAATTGATGCTATGTCCCCGATACACATACAAAGTTTAGAAAACCTGTTTACAATCCTATGAAATCTTTGCAAAACACTAATAACAAGATAAAAAAATTATTTTTTGGCTCAATATCAGCTGCAAGTATCGAATTTTGGAATTGTATTTTGACTTCATGTTCATCTACAATCTATAACTAACTTTTGACTTTTCCCAACAAAGTTTCAATATGACAGGAAGCTTTATTTGTTGACTTACCGTATTTTAACAATTCCCCAATAAAGTTTTAATAATGACTAGATATTTAGATATTTTGAATAAAATGTCTTCTGATAAATGTATCATTAAGCCTACTCCTCTTTCATCAAGATTAAATCAAACAAAATTTTGTTTTGTTTATGGTGATTAAATGGATGTGTTAAAAAAACTTTTAGTCTCAGAACCATGGAATTTTTTAGTAAAAAATATGACTTGTCGTTTAGTATGATTATAACTAACATAGAAAACACATATATATACAGAAAATTAATAATAACTGTTAACGTATAGGTATAATTGAAGGGTTGTGCGATTTTTTGGCAGTTCCAGTAGATCTGAAGGTTATTTACATAAATTCAAGGCCCAAATCATTCCTCGAAAATGTTGAACATTCTCCTTTAAGCAGAGGTTTTAAATTTCATTTAGCATTCTCCACTTTAGCGTGATTCATCAAAACAAAATATTGTTTTAACTGAGGTGATTAAGCAGAAGTTTCATATTTTAATAGCTATCCTATACTCTGGATTATGAAGTAACAAGATCGCAAATTGTTGTAATTGTGCTAGGTTTCACGTAAAGATTATGAATTGTAATTTAATTTGAAAACTGGTATAATTGTGTAACATAGACTGAATAGAGAGTTTAATTTAACGGGAATATCTTATTTCTATATCAATAATGGCTGGATGGAAATATCAAAAATATTAAAAAATATCAAAACAATATTGCTGGAAGTCAAATTACTAATTAATACAGCTATGATAATGGATCATACTGCACCAATTAATGTAGAAGGAATTTTGATCTTTCTGTGGAAAAATTAAATGGATTTTATGTTCAGTTTGGGGTAATAAATATGTGGAACACTCAAGAACACTTAAATCATTTGAATTATGTTTTTGAGAATAAGACCCCAGTGTTTTTTTGTCATTCATTTTGAGCATTCCATCAGGGATCTATTGGTTTGGTTTGAATAGGAATGAATGAATGGAGTTTTACGTCCTACTTTTCTGCACCTATATGGGCTAATTGAGGACGTGCAAACGCCATGCAGTGTGCAATGAGGGAAATTTTGCCAGGACAGCGACATTGGCCTGCTCTTATTTTCGATTTCCAACTATCGAGGTTGGTTTGAAAAGGACTATAAATCAAGGCCCTGTGTGCTATAGACTAAAGACAGTTATTAGAATATTGGAGGTGGAAATAAATATAAGTAGACCAACGCTCCTATCCTAACAAAATTTCTCTCATTGCACACTTGGACCCGTGGTGGCTCAATGAGTTAGTTGCTTGCTTGCTAACCTAAAGGTCAAGTGTTCATTCTTGGCATGGGTCATGTGCTACAGGCTTTGCACATTTACGATCTATAAAAAAGTAGGCTAATGCCGCTGCCCTGGCAAAATTTCCATCAAATTGCATATTGCAAGGTATTTGGCTGCCTCATTAGGCCATACAGGTGCAGGATTGTAAAAACTCTTATTTCATTTCCCAGTCTTCATTTTTGAAATCACACAACACATGCTCATAAACCTAGCTGCAGAAGAGCAGGACGTAAAACTTCATTTCATTCCTCATTGCACACTGCATTGCTTTAACCTATCTTAAAGTCGATCATAACCAGAAAAAGGAAAAAAAAACTATGACTTTAAAAGATATATGGTTGATCACTGTTCCTTTTGTAAACAACTCTAACCACTTTTAACTTTAAAGGAATACTACCTACTAGAATCAACATAAACTATAAAGGGATTTTCTAAACTCTGTATGTGTATTGGGGACACTGATCGCATCAATTTGCACCATTCCAATTTCCATTCCGACGTCTGTGGTTCTTGCAATTCCACTAAAACTAACACATTTTATGACGTCATTGAAAGTGATCTACCGGAAGCTATTGATATCTATGCAGATCATTGTCATAAAACGCGTTAGTTTTAATGGAATTGCAAGAACCACAGGTTGAAATGAAAATTGGAATGACACAAATTGATGCTATCAGTGTCCCTGATACACATACAAAGTTTAGAAAACCACTTTATAATCCCTTTAAATTCTCAAACTTGGACAATGCATAGGAGTATTACATGTATATTCATCAGTGGACTTATAATTATATGGATTATTGAATGAATCTGTTATACATTGATGAAAATGTAAACTCTTTTATTGACCAAATTTTATATTTTATGTTTATTCGAAGAGGTAGTATATCTTTAACTATATTATCTATATAAGAAAAGTTGTAGTTTATATCTAAAGGGAAGGGTATACAATACCCTGTTCAAACAACCATGACGAGATTTGTCTACTAGATATGCCCTCTATTAAACCTGTCTTCAAGCTATCAGCTTGTTTACTGTTGAAAGGAAAATATCCCTAAATATACTTTTTTACTCTAATTTATATAACCCAGTTTCCCCCTGTCAGTGATGCAGGTCGGAGGGGCTGACATGGAAAAGCGTCTAGTCGTTCGGATGGGACAATAAACCGAAGTCCCGTGTGCTATTGGCTGTGCATGTTAAAGATACCTTGACAGTTGGAAATTGAAAATAAGAGCAGGCTAATGCCGCTGTCCTGGTAAAATTTCCCCCATTGTACACTGCATGGCGTTTGCCCGTCCTCAATTCGTCCATAAAGGTGCAGAAAAGTAGGACGTAAAACTCCATTCATTTCATTTTCGACAGTTTGAAATGGAAATTACCAGTAGGCTATTATGCAGCTGTCCTGGTAAAATTTGCCTGATTGCACACTGCATGTCTTTTTTCCCAGCCTGGTTAGCCCAATAGGTGAGGAATGTGGGACGTAAAACATTTCATTTCATTTCGTTTATAAATGTCAATCAAATAAATGAATGATATCAAAGAAATAAATTGTTAATTTTTTATCAGTTGACATGCTTTACGAAGCAATGAAACAGATGTAAATGTTAATTAAGTCAACTAGTAATTTAGTACCGGTACATACAGATGGTATCATATTGCCTATAATTCTAATAAATTTATTGATGATGTTAAAGGGATTGTAAAGATGTTTTCTTTACTTTGTATGTACATTTATGACTGTATATTAATGGTTCCTCATAATAACTATTCCTTTGGGAACAAACATTATTATAATAAATGATCTCAGGAACTCTTATCATATAATATCAGGGTTAGGGTTAGGGTTAGTGTTACATAATAAAAGTTCCAAATGGAACAAATATTACATAACCAATGTTCTTTATAGTAGAACTTATATATTATCGCATACTGAGACCACTGATAGCATCTATCTGCTGAATAGTCTTCAGAAGCACCATTCAATTGAACTTTTGTTAATGTTTGAGACTAACATTATGATTCTGCCATGATAGGCAGCCATCTTGCCTGGTAAATGGGCAAGTGCAGACAACTCTCATTCTCATATATTTATAATAGATTTCAGGATTGTTAAAAAGATTTGTTTGTGTACTGAGGACACTGATAACTATGATTTGAAACATTTCAATTTTCAGTTAATTAAGCATTTTTTTTACATCACTTAAACTTGTTCAAAAGGCCCTTAAATATTGGCAGCTTTGCTACAATGAAAATGCTAAGTTTTAATGGAATTGCAAGAACTGCAGATATCTGACTAAAAATTGGAATGGTGCAAATTAGTGTCATGAATCAGGTGATAAAGCTATTATTTAGACAGCACCACTTGTAGCTGTACATGTTAGTTTTAGTGGAATTAAAAGAACCGCAGACGTCGGAATGGAAATTGGAATGGCGCAAATTGATGTCACCGATACACATACAAAGTTTTGAAAATCACTTTACAATCCCTTTAAAGGTTTTCCAGAATAAGGCCTCTGTGCACCATGCCACCCGTAAACACCTATATTTGTTTATAAAAGTTATTTTATTCTCAATGTATTTTCAGGTATTTATACCGTGTTATTTACAAGCCAATAAAAAGAAAACTGATCTGATAATAAAAGTAGATGATTTTAAAGATTTTAAAAAGTTGTTAAAAACTAAAACTAATTTATTAGTGATATATGCTCAGTCTGGTAAGTGGCAACTTTTGTTTTTCAAACATCCATGTTCAGAAATTGTCGTTGACCCCTCCTAAATCAAGGTTGTCCAAGGACCAGCTTCTGTTAGAAGACATTATGTTCATAAATTATTGTCAACCCCTTTTCACAAGTCCTAAATCGAGGTTGGCCAAGGACCAGCTTTGTTTTTAAACATTCATGTTCAGAAATTGTTGTCAAACCCTTTCCATCTGTCAGTCCTAAATCAGAGAAACATCAATGCCAAGAGCTTTTGACAAGAACTAGGCTGTGGACAGGATTCTCTTGAACATAAGCTGATGTTGTCAAATCATAACTAAGAGGTTTAATCCTTGTGAACCTAATTTGCTATCCTAGTTTGAACATAGCCTTGAGATTTTGCCAAGGAAAAGCTTGTAGAAAGAATACTCATAAACCTAAAATGGCAAATTCACTCATCAAAAGCTGACATTTGTGATAATGACTTTAATGGCTTTGTAAATCGATTTAACATTATGATAAGGTAGATAACTCGGACTGTAAGTATAAATGTAGAATATTTATGAATCCTATCTTCTATTTCTATATTTGATATTTGTAGATAAAGCAGTATCCCAATCGTGGTCTATATTACAGAACGTAGCCAATGAAATCCGAGGGAAAGGAACATTGGCCTTCATCAACTGTGGGTATGTATTATTATTATTATTATTATTTATTTTGACGGATCTCATTACATAGTCTTATATTTGATACTTTTAAAAAGATTGTATGGAGGTTTTCCTCATAATGTATGTCTATCCGTACCTTAATTTTAATTTGAGGTTGTACCACTTAAACTACATTGAAAAAGTTGAGCATATTTTTCCTTGTTCAGCAGCTTTAATCACACTACAGGCAAAGCAGGGCGGAACAGCGTATCGCTTTGCTCTGCTCTTCTCCATGTTGATTCGTTCCGGTTGCGTTGTTTGTACAATTAAAACCATCTGTACATTAATGCTGCTACTAACCGCTCTGCTCCACACTGGCCTGACTGTAGTCTGATCAAACCCTTAGGCTGCATTTACATAGAAGTAAACTTTTCGGGTATACGGTGTACGTTTTGAGCGACACACGTATACCTAAAATCAAACAAGGTAATTTCATAATACCTGGTCACATAAGAGAATACTAATCGAAAACGAAGTATTGCTACGTATATTAAAGTAAAGTATAGTATAGTAGAAATCGTGCTTGTTCGATTTTCAATAGTGTATTCAGTAAACTTCTATGTGCATGCAGCTTTAGAATTTTGTTTTGTTTTATTCTGTTTTATGAATAGTAATTGAAAAATACACTTCCTTAAAAGGTTACTATATAAAATAGAAAGGTTCATTGAATATGTCTTTCTTTGTATTACAGTGAAGAAAAGAAATTATGTAAAAAATTAAAAGTTTCACCAACTACGTTTGATATAAAACATTATAAGTAAGTTATATTCTTATAGACTAATCCTAGGACACTTGCTGGGTGATCAGCTGGCTGGCAGGGGAGGCTACCCTGGACTTGGACGGACTGGTTAGTTGTTTGGTAAATAACAAGTTAACGTTCGCTTCCAGCAGAAAGAAAGAAAGAAAGAAACATCTATATTTTACCAATATCACCAACTACCCAGGACGGGTCAAGAGAACACCTTCCGATAAGAGTCTAAAATTGGAGCTGTTGATTTATTTTTACCAACCAGACATTTTTGATAGTCGATAATAATAATTTATAATGACACAAGTATCCTGCTAGAAATTGCCTATACATAAACATAATTTCCCTAACTGCACACTTCATGGCATTGCTCGTCTTCACTTAAGTTCAACTTTAATGTTCAAACTTGCTTGTTGCAGTAACATTCCACATTCTCCAGCTAAAAGTATTTTATTTGTTTAAGTTGAAATGAATTTAATTGTTGTATTTTGTAGAGATGGTGAATTTAATAAAGATTATGATAGAAAAATATCTTTAAAAGTAAGTTTTTTCTCCATTTATTTATTTTTTTACGTCCACATTATGATGCAATTCTGTCTGATACAATTAGCTTGTGATAATGACGGAGGCCAAATTTTTGTCCCATTGATTAAGATTTCGTGTGAAGCTTTACGTTTTTAAGATTTTGGATGAGTTCAGACATGAATGCGATTGGTCAAATATTGATAGAGTTACATCCCTTGCTGTGCTGAAAATAAGTTTAAAGTGATATATGAAAGTGATAGTCTGATAGTTCTGTTGTTGCATTTCTATCAAAATTGATTCGTGCTCTATAAGGATAATTGAAAATGATTTTGTGTTTTCAGTCTATGTTAAATTTCCTATTAGATCCTACTGGAGATTTACCATGGGAGGAAGATCCAACAGCTCTAGATGTAGTACATATAGATACAGAGGGAGTAAGTAACTTTAACAGATCTGAACAGCCCATTTGGAAAGACCAGGGTTGTCATCACTCAACAGTTTATTAGACTGTTTCACATGTTTATTTGCAAACATTAAAGGAATATTTTCACTAACTATACGACCAATAAAATTTTAGTCTCGGAACCGGGAATTTTTTAGCTTTTCTAATCCATAATAATGTTCACATCTTTTTAGCTTTTCTAATCCATAATAATGTTCACATCTTTTTAGCTTTTCTAATCCATAATAATGTTCACATCTCTACCTCGAAATATAAGCCGTCAAATCCCTGTCTAATCATAAATATCAGCGTTTAAAAGTAAATAATACGACTCGCTGTAACTGCATGATAAGTGTCATCCAACACTACAAATGACTAAAACAATCCTGTAATTGTCTTTACCATTTTTTTTTTCAGGGTTTAGCTAAACAATTAAAAAAGAATAAAAGTCCACATTTAGTGATGTTTTACGCACCATGTAAGTTTTAACTGTAATTATAATATTATACAACAAATTTCTGTCATCTGTATGCTGTGGTGGGCGTATTTGACTGTGGTCCACTATCTTTTAGATATGTGAATAATTTTTGCAAATTATTTGCTAATTTAAAAGAAAAATAAATCGTTTAAAATAGAGATATGTTCAGTTGTTTGACTATAAAAAATGTCTGTTGTTATTTATAAAGGTTGTGGATACTGTAAAAGTTGTTGTATGAGATGCATGATTTATTTATTTGAGAGTTGTTTATTTTTTTAGGGTGTGGATACTGTAAAAGATTGAAGCCTGATTATTCTGCTGCTGCCACAGAAATGAAAGGAAAAGCTGTAAGTTTTTTGTGGTCTTCTCAATTGATTTTTTATAAAGGGCCAAATGTATTTTATGAACGAAATATAGGGGCCAAACAGAGCGAAGCTAGCAAAGGCAGCAGAGTGTTTTAGCCGCTGGGGCAGGATTTGGCCCACTGGCTGCCATTTGAGAAGACCTGGTTTAGAGTCTAACAAGGTTTCATTTACCTGATCCATTGCCTGGAATCAGAAGCTCAAATCCTCATTGATTTTTATTGTTCAAGTATTAAATCCTCAGCCAGATAATATCTTTATTGATTGGCATATACTGTAAACAGAGTTTTAACATATAATCGAGCTTATGTTTGTACCCATGGGCTGAGTGTGACTCGTGGTATTGGGCCTAATTCTGACCCATGTAAAATAAAGAGTTTATTATTATTATTATTAGGTGTGTCAAATCTTGACCCATAGAATATAGCCTAAGGGAAATAAAATGGAATTGAATTTTTAATAAAATGTTTTATTTTGTAGGTTTTAGTAGGTATAGATGTTGATAATATGTTTTATATATTGTAGGTTTTAGTAGGTATAGATGTTTAATATGTTTTCTATATTGTAGGTATTAGTAGGTATAGATGTTGATAAACCACAGTTAATGTCATTAAGAACACAATATAATATCACAGGATTTCCTACTATTTATTACTTCGAGTAAGTCAGACATTTATTGACATTTATACATACAATTTTATTTTTATACGCCCTCATCTCTCTATGAGGACGTATATTGTAGTCACCCCTGTCCGTCGGTCCGTCCGTCAACATTTGCTTGTAAACGCTCTAAAAACTAGAGTTTTTGACGGAATCAAATGAAATTTGATATGTGTATACATATTCATAAAACGAAGATCAAGTTCGAATTTGAGCTATTTTCGATCGTTAGAAGCAGAGTTATTGCCCTTGCCCCAAATCCGTCAGTCCGTCCATCAACATTTGCTTGTAAACGCTCTAAAAACTAGAGTTTTTGATGGAATCAAATGAAATTTGATATGTGTATACATATTCATAAAACGAAGATCAAGTTCGAATTTGAGCTATTTTCGATCGTTAGAAGCAGAGTTATTGCCCTTGCCCCAAATCCGTTGGTCCGTCCATCAACATTTCCTTGTAAACGCTCTAAAAACTAGAGTTTTTGACGGAATCAAATGAAATTTGATATGTGTATATATATTCATAAAACAAAGATCAAGTTCGAATTTGAGCTATTTTCGATCGTTACAAGCAGAGTTATTGCCCTTGCCCCAAATCTTAAATATGCTATTACTCTCTTAGTTTTCAACCAATTTTGATGAAACTTAAAATGGATGTTATTGGACCTAAATCGAAAGGTTTGAGAAAGTTTAGTTTTCTCCTGATTAAATATTTTCCTTTTTCGACTTTTTCGTTAGGCGTATGTGGCCGTGGTCCACTATCTTAATATTTATAATCCCAACTCATCACCTCATTCTGTGTAGGTTGGCTATATAATATACTGTATATTCGTATGTGAAGTGTGCAGTCTTTACTTAAAAAAAATAAGGTATGCACTTCATAGACACATTTGGCTCAACTTTCGTCATTTTGTTCGAGGCTATGTAATAACTATGATATAAGCCATGATAGGAGGCCATCTTGCCTGGTAGATGCGCAAGAGAAGATAACTCTTGTTTGGAGATTAATTTTGATTGGCTTTTTATACCGCTAAGGAAGACGACACTCTCTGAAGAATGATTTTGATTGGCTGAACAATGATTTATTCAATATGGCGACTATCGTATAGTATACAAGGTTATCTAGCCACTAGTCTAGTGCCGAAGTTAATACGAGTGTTCAGAGATCGTGTTGACAAAATATTCTTCACCAAAGGTTTCCAATATAGCATTGACAGTCCACCATTTTGTATCTGTTGCAAATGTCTTTAGAAGTGACCTAGAAATAGTCAGAATCAAACATATTGTTTTATATAAAAAATGTTTTGTTACAGAAATGGTAAATTAAAATACCCGTTTGGAGGAGAAAATAATAAAGATGGCATTGTATCATGGTTAAAAAAGTAAGTTATCAATTTATCTTGATCAACAAGAAGAGACTTTTTGTGTAATTGGTCAAAAGACCGACTGAAAAAATACCCCAACATTGGTGTCCAAAGCACAGTTTGATTATGATTGGGTACCTCTCCAATCATACAAGCCTTGCAGTATACTGTTGGGGATGCTGAAAATCTTCATTTGATCTGGAACAGTACCTTGTCTATTAGCTTTTCACCGGGAACCATTTCAGCGGCCTTATTCTCGAAAACTTAAATAAGATAAAATCCCAATTTTAAGAAATACATTAATCTGATTGGATAATAAAGCTATATTTAAAATCAATTTTAATGATTGACCAATCAGATGACTGGAACACTAAAATCATTGTACGTTAAGTTTTCGAGAATAAGGCCCCAGGTCTATACCGCTTTTAGAAGTGTTTTGATTCAGTTTGACATACCAGTTTTTAAATCTCAATTACTAATAATATATTCTGTATATATTTTCCAGTCCTGGTCCACCTAAGGAACCTGAGAAGGAAGCAGAATGGTCTGATGAGGAGTCAGATGTTGTTCATTTAACAGACGAGAATTTCCAGGAATCTCTTGATAAAGAATCGTCAGCGCTAGTCATGTTTTACGCACCTTGTAAGTTTTTTGAAGAGTTCATTTCGTATTGTGACTGTCATTATATTTACATGGCTTTTGAGATTTGTTTTACAGATAGGATCGTTTGTGCTTCATCGATATTATTTTGATTGGCTCAGGGAAGAATTTATGTGTTAAAACAGACACCAGGCCAACTCTGTGTGAAATGTTACAATTGTGGATTACAATGGAGACTGTAAAAATACAGAAAAAATGGATACTGCTTGACTACACTGCCCCTTGATATTTAAAGAGAAAAACTCTTTCTTTTTCAAATCAATAATCATGTGCTCCTTAGTCTTTTTTTCTGAAGTGGCCATATTTTTAAATTTTAGGGTGTGGTCATTGTAAACAAATGAAGCCAGGTTATACTGAGGCTGCTTTAACTTTAAAAACAGACAAGGTAAATTCTCTTTAAAATATCTGGACATTTCATATTGCTGTGTAATGAAGGACTCCTCTTCTTCTAAAGATTCTGGCATTCCTTTGACAGTCATTTTTATGCTTTGTTTAGTAAGTAAATATGCATTCACAAAAGCAGCTCTTCCAGATAAAAAATGTTTTTCCATTAGTTAATATTTCCCTTTTTACAAAGCTTTTTGAATAAAGTGACCCATAGTCCAATCTATTCATGGATGAGAGGGAATGGTTCAAATGATTTCTGCTAATTGCAAATTCTTATTAATTGGTACAAAAATAAATTTCTACAGGTCCCAGGTATATTAGCAGCAGTAGATGCTACCAAACATAGAAAAGTAGCAGAAGAATTTAAAGTTAAAGGTTTTCCTTCAGGTAACATCCAAAAGAACATTATTATTATAAGATCAGCTTCTCATGCTATACTTTGTAGCAAATTAGGAAGTTGTTGGCTTGAGTGGTCGAATTTGTGAGTGCATTAAATATTTGGTTCACAAGGAAATCTTGTTCACTTTTGAAAACGGTCTGTACTGTTCTAAGTAACCATATATTATGTATAGGCCTATGCATAAATAAATTTGACTCTTACCTTGCACTGTGAAATTATAAAATTTACAATTAATTCACCTTTTTTTCTCTTTTCATATCTTACAGTGAAATATTTTGTGTAAGTATCTTTCTAAATTTATTAGATTTTACCTGTGTACCTACCTGTGTAGCTAACCTAGCTAGAACTATGCAAGAGTTAAGCGTCAAGCGGATCCGTCATGCGTCATACGTCATGCGTTATAAATCAAAATGGTTGGTTTTAGATGGTATGTTTTCATATATGCGTTAGGGGTATCTGTCAAATGGTCTCCGTCATGCGTTAAAAAACAACCATTTTGATTTTTAACGGATGAAGCATGACGCGTATATAGAATTTTAGCTTTAAAGTGTGAAGATTGGGCAATCAGATGAAAGGAAAAGAGAAATCATTTAAAAAACATTTTAAAGAATTTATTGTCATGATGTATAGTCTAATAATTTTATGCAATCTCTTGGTTTTCAGGAATGGAAAATATGAATATGATTTTAATGAACGATCAAAAGATAAAATCATTGAATTTATGAAAGAGTAAGTTTAATATTTGTTTTGAACATTAAACGGCAAATGTGATATTTTGTTATAAAAAATGCACATGGTATTCACGTTTGTTTTGGAGGTATAAAATTGTATCAGCGACTAAAACTAAATGAAATTGAGTTTATGTCCTGCTTTTTCGTCTAAAACTAAGACATGGCAGTTGATAGCTAGTTAGATTGTCATCTGCTAGGACAGTGGTATAGCTCAGTCAGAAAAATTTGATGTCATGGCTTGGGGCCTTATTCTCAAAAACTTAACTTAGGATGATTTTAGTGATTCAGTAATCTGATTGGTCAGTTACTAAAATCAGTTTTAAAATTAAGTATTATTATCCAATCAGATTGCTGTATTTCTTAAAATCAGGATTTTAACTAAGTTAAGTTTCCGTGAATAAGGCCCCAGAGCTTTAGAGAGTCACTCATATAACTTTCCAATTTTCAGTCCAAAAGAACCCCCACCCCCTCCC
Source organism: Lottia scabra (assembly GCA_029955415.1). NCBI lineage: Eukaryota > Metazoa > Mollusca > Gastropoda > Lottiidae > Lottia > Lottia scabra. The sequence continues at coordinate 3,258,788 of JARJEI010000010.1, forward strand.
CCACCAGAGCCTAAATGGGAAGAAACAGAGAGTGATGTTATTCATTTAACAGAAGATAATTTTAAACCTACTTTAAAAAAGAAGAAACATGCTTTAGTTATGTTTTACGCACCATGTAAGTTAAATTTTTTCTGCTGTCTTATGTATTTAAAAAAGATCTTAAAAAGGTTTTTGGGGTCACTCATAGCATCAGTCAGACTTTTTGCACAAGTTTTTGACATTAACTTAGTGCATTTTCAATAGTAACGTCATAAAAAAACATTTGATTTATGTCGAATGGCAAGGAATTAGAATGGCTCAAATATATGCTATCTGCTTTCCCTAATCAAAGTGAAGAAAAATCTGGGTCCGGTTCCTAGCATTTAAATAAGTCCAAGTCCGATATTCGACTTGAGATTTTCCTACTAATTTTTGCATAGACTCAAGTCGACTTGGGTTTTAAGCACAAAATTTATCTTAAGTACAAGGCTAGGAACTGGGCCCTGTTTAGAGTCCATTTAAGTAAAATTAAACAATTGTGTACCTTTCAGGGTGTGGACATTGTAAGAAAGCGAAACCTGAATATATGGAAGCAGCGTCTAAATTAAAGAAAGATAATAAAGTAGCGTTAACTGCTGTAGATTGTACAACCCAATCTGGGGTTTGTTCAGCTCACGATGTTTCTGGGTATCCTACATTTAAATATTTTAATTATGGTAAAAATCCTCAGGTTTATATGGGAGGAAGAGTGGTGAGTGTTGAGGTTTTAATTTTTGTTAAATTTTTGTCAGATTTTCATACTTTATTAAGAAAAATAGAATATATATACAGCCAGGAATAGATAAGATCATTTTTAACAGTTAACAATAACAATGATTTTAAATTAATTCAATTAGTCTCAGAACCTGGAATATTGTTCCAAACTCTCCCTCGAAATTTAAGCCTTCAAATCCCTGTGTATCCAAAATTATCAGCATTTGAAAGTCAATAATGTGACTCATATTCCATTGAGACAATGCTTTATAAAGAAAACACATTTACAGAAAATGAAAGATAAATGTTTAGGAAGGGGCATATTGAAAGGATTAAGCTATTTTTTGGCAGTTCTAGTACTTCTTAAAGGCTATTTACTTATATTCAAGGCACAAATCGACCCTCGAACGTGCACTTTAGTATATGAAAAATATATATTAATTTAATCGTGATTATTCCAGGAAGCAGATTTTATAAGTTTTATGAAAGATCCGTTAAATCCTAATCCTGGTTCCCAGCCAGCAGAAAAAGCAGCTGATCCTAAAGAGGACTGGAAAGAAATAACAGGCTATGAAAACGTTCACTACCTCCATTCATCAACATTCGATACATTCCTTAAAGAACATAAATCAGTTTTAGTCATGTTCTATGCTCCATGTAAGTTATGATAAAATTACTTGATTGATGTGATTAGGTTTGTGAACTCTCTGAAAGGGAATCTGTGCTGACATAAATTGTTTATATTTAGTCTACATTTCATGAAGAGATTTGAAATTGACATCCATAAAATAAGAGAATCCTCTTTTGATTCACAAGCTTGCTCATATCTGCTCGTAGGTCCTCTAGATTATGTTTCTCCACTAATTGTAACCATCTTATAAATAAAAAATATTGTCAGATTATCAGAAGATTGTGTATGATGATAACTTATCAGAAATAATTAAATTTGTCCCCCATTGTGTACCTTTCAGGGTGTGGACATTGTAAAACTATGAAACCAGCTTATGCAGAGGCAGCAACTACTTTAAAAGATGAAAATGTAAGTTTTTTTATAAACTGCCAACTCCCTTCCCTTCAAACAAAAATCTTTATCAGATCTCATAGAAACAAAGTATTAGATGATTATAAAAGTATGTATTTGTATGTATCTATAAAAGTTGGTTTATATTTAACAGGAAGAAGGTGTATTAGCAGCTGTAGATGCCACCATTGATAAAGATTTAGCTGAAAAATATAAAGTATCTGGCTTCCCTACTTGTAAGTATTCCTGATTAAATTATCACTTGATATTACAACACTGCATCAATTCAAGGTATTGGAAACTTGGTTGTGATGTATATAATGAAGTGAATTGGAATGGGCATGGAGATATTTATCTATCATATTTGGTTTGGTGATCAGAGGGCTGACATCATAAAAGCAAAAAAAAAGCAGACATCATCTACTGTAGGCTCGCAGTGATTGCTATGCCCTTAAAGATCCCTCTTGCATATCTAAAAACATAAGTCTATTAAAAGGATCAATTGAGTCTTTGATATACCTGTCTGAAAGATTTGAATTCGGTGTTGAGTCTTCCTTAAATTAAGTTTTTTTTCTTTTTCATATTTGGTAATTTACAGTAAAATATTTTAAGTAAGTATACATTAAGGTTAGCTATATAAAACAAATTTTATAAATACCTCTAGGGAATTGATGAAGACGGTTTTCTTTTCATGAAACTTTTATGATGGATATATTACCGGTACATTGCCTTGCAAGTGTCTTTTGAGATCATGGAAATAACCCTTCTTTTCTCTAACTATAGACTCCTTGTTAAATGTGTTTGCCCCTTTTTAATTCCAATACCATGTTCTATGTTAAATGATTAATGAATCTTCTTCTTTTCAGAAATGGTGAATTTGCCTTTGATGGTGCTTCAAGATCTAAAGAAGGTCTTATTCAGTTTATGAAAAAGTAAGCTAATCTATAATTTTTATTTTTTAACTTTTTTGGTTTTGAAATAAAAGCTATAAGGGCATTCATTTACAAATGAATTCTTTTAATATTTCAATATTCTTATCACATGTTCACTTTCTTGCATAATTATGCTTTTAATTAAATAAAGTTGCCAGTGGGCGTAAGTTATCTTGCCTGGCAAACTATGAGAAATTTCATTAGATAATCCAAACAATTTGCAGTATTTAAAAATTGCATTTTTAGCTTAGTTAATTTTTTTGAACTTAACTTGCTGAAATTTGAAATAAGATTTTTTACCCTTTTTTTCAGCCCTCAAGCCCCACCACCTCCACCACCCCCAGAGCCTAAATGGGACACAGTGAAATCCGCTGTCAGCCATTTAACTGATAAGAGTTTTAACGACTATATTAAGAATAATAAAAATGTATTAGTAATGTTTTATGCACCATGGTGTGGGCATTGTAAAAGAGCAAAACCTGAATACCAGTCTGCTGCCGACTCTATTTTAACAGCTAGTGGCAACAAAATGGCTGCTGTTGACTGTACAGAACATAAAGGTAGGCATTCTATTTACTTTTTTCATATGTGCAGGATGGGCATATTACATGGGCACAGATAAGGGTGGGGATGTCAGGACACAATATGGTTGTTCCTCACTACTTTTTGTGGCTAATATGATTATTTAACTGTTTCACAGGTAGGCTATGAGAAATAAAATCCATTAGATCTTCATGATTCTTCTCAAGAAATGTCCAATTAAAGATGGTATCTAGTCAACGAATTTTCTTTGGTACATTCAAAATGCGCATAAATTATTTTTCTGAGAGCAGCCCAGACATTCTACATTGCATGTCTTAATGGAGAGAGAGCCTGTTTTAAATGGCAGGTACAAAAATTAAGACTTAAAACACCACTCCACTTCATTTCATGTAATAACCCAAAATGTGTATTTATTTTTTAGAAATTTGTGGTAAAGAAGATGTTAAAGGTTATCCAACGATCAAATTTTACCAAAATGGTGAATTTTCTAAAAAGTTTTCTGGATCCAGAGATAAACAGGGATTTTTAGATTTCTTCAAGCAGGAAGAAAAGGCAGCCGATTCTAAGACAGAAAAAACAGATTCTAAAAAGAAAGATTCTAAAGATTCCAAAGAAAAGAAAGATTCTAAAAAGAAAGATTCTAAAAAAGATAAAAAGAAGAGTAAAAAAGATAAAGAAGAATTATAAAGAATTTAATTCTAGATGTATATTTATAATTCTAATATATTTTACTTTTTTTTAAAACTATTTTTTATTTATTTATTTTCAACCATTCAAATACAGGCAAAGATATATAAGGCGCATTTGAGATGAATTCAAATGTGGTTCAAACATAAACATTAAGTCCTGTACTCCTGAAGACTTGACTAAATGAGAATATGATAAGCTTCAAGTATGGGCTGAACAGTCCACTTTAAAGCCTATTTCGATATTAGAAAAGGGAGGATTTGACTTGTCCAAGTTGTACAGGGGACTCTGATACTCGATTAAGAGGTAAAAGATCCAAATGCATGGTCTTCTTCTTGCCATGCTCTAATCAGTTCATATATACTTAGTTCCAATTTGGAAGGTAAAAACTTAAGGTCTACACTCATATATAAACGGTATTAAATAGGCCTGTATCCAGACTTGATTGTTTGAGGGGGGACAAGTAATATATCAATAAGGCAATGCAATAATGGTATTGGATGATATGGATGTATGGTATGTAAAAAATAGCTATTAAAAAAACACAACATTTTATTAATGTTAAGAAAAGCAGTCAAAGGGTTAAAAAGAATGATTAAAAATGAAGATTACATAAATATAAAAATATGGCAAATTGTCCTGCAACACTACAAAACAAAGGTTTCGCAAATGATGGAAGCTCTTGAAAAATACTGTTATAATCCGTCGCTTATACGCAAAATCTCTTTCATAAATCAAATATTGTACAGATCACTTGCTCTAAAGTGTGTTATGATTACGCCTTGATCCCATACTGTGTTTTGGGAGCACTATTACAATCCTTGCTGTTTGGTTCGGAAGTGGAAGCACCATTAAAAACTTATTGCATGTGGAAAATCACTTAGTTTGTTCATTCCGTTAGGCACATAAAACAAATTAACATATGTCAGGGGCCGCGGAGCCCCCCCACTTTTTGGCCACTAAATTATTTTTTTATAATTTCTGGAATCTGAAAATTGAGTGGCCGAAATCCGAGGATTTTTGGTGGTGGGGGTGAGAGTTGGATTTTGAAAATTTTCATCCAAGGGCCCCCCCACTTTCAGAAACGCTCCGCGGCCCCTGTATGTTCACAATAAACGATTTTCCAAAACCGATAGTTCATTATGATGTCATCACACTCATTAACTCCACTGCTAGATATAGTCCAATAAAGATGGCGGATAATGACACTGTTATAATTGAACTACCAGCTCGGAATCCTTGAATACTTTTAGCCATCAAATCATCCATCTGAATTTGTCCACCTAAACAAAAAAAAAAAAAAATTTATTAACTTATTTATATTTCATACTTATTAAGTCGAACATGATTAATAAATATTCTAATCTATAATATAAAAAAATACATGAAATAAGCATAGAAAATGTGATAAAAGAAGGGAGTGAACCGAAATGTTATATTTCACTGTTTCACGGCTTACGGCTATTCAAGGGAGATAATTTTGAGGGTCTCTCATAGGTCCGCGCTCGCTGCAAGCGTTCACTACGACAAGTGGTAAAATTGCTTTTGTAGTTTTGTAGATCTTTTTTAAAAGTCAAACATGATTATCAATATTCTAATCTGGAATAAAAAAATACATGAAAGAAGCATAGAAAATGTGATAAAAGAAGGGAGTGAGCCGAAATGTTAACTTTCACTATTTTACTGCTAAAGCTTACGGCTATTCAGGGGAGACAACTATGAGGGTCTCTCATAGGTCCGCGCTCACTGAAAGCGATCACTATGACAAGTGGTAAAATTGCTTTTATAGTTCAAAATTAGTCTTTCTTCAGACAGAATTAACTATTTTAGCTCTTTGAATTTAATTATGGGATCTGAAGCCAAATTTCAATATTTTAGAACAATAATGAATTTACTACAGTTAAAACGAAAACTTTGAAGACAATGAAGACGTAACAGAGAAAGTCTTACCTAATGTAAAATACTGTGTAGGCGATTTCTTGCCTTCCCCAGCTGCACTGATACCACCAACTCTTAAAGCATACACTACATTTCTCTCGAGGTCTTCTATTACAGCTTCAGTTACAGTGTGGTCTATTGTATCGTAGAACTGATGAGCCATGAAGGTCTCTCTTGCTTCCCAGTAATATACCTAAAATACAATAGGGATTCTAGTGAGAAATTTCTCCAAAGGGATTGTAAAGACGCTTATCCCTTTATGCTCTTGACAAACAATCTACTAGCCATAGTAAGAACGGTAGAACTTTTCAATTTGATGCAGCATTGGCGTCCAACGGCAATATCATTGAGTTATTAACTGCTAGACCGTGAGCTCCCTTGAAAATTTCTTTGGCTTTGCACAGCCTTTTATCTGTTTACATGAGTTGTTGAGAAACTGTGCTAGTGTAGAAAAGCATGATCTATGAAATAGTGTCTTCAAAGATGAAATTGTTACTGGACTATTCAGGATATGCATTTGAGGGCCTCTCATAGGTCCGCGCTCGCAGTGTACTTTAACAATGGCAACCTAAATCGACTATGTTGTGGTGTGGCCCAAGAACAAAGTTTTTTCTGTATCACCACATCAAAACAAAGATGAAAATGATTTCTAAAATTTTGTGATCTGGACTAAAAACAACCGTGGACAGAAGCAACAAACGACTAGTTTACGGCCCTAATCTCCCATTGGACAAAAGGAACTAAGGTCTAAGACAGTTTTAATACTAAGTTTAATGAAACAATCAAACCTACCCGGTAACCAGTAATCAGAGCTTCATCATAAGTAGTAGTGATACCTCTCCACCAGATTCTAGCGCTTTCTTCTCCATGGGAAAATATTCTTACTTCTTCAGGGAAGGAATTAGTTGCTATAAAAAAAAATAGGAATATAATACGGGTATGAATGTGTATGTGTATCTTAACAATGCCTCACATTCTGCTCCTGTGACCCTAGCCAGTGCTGCCACATCTACGCTTGTACGCCAGCTGTACACAAATTTGAGCTCCGGTGTTCCGAATCTTTGTTGGTGTCGGTATTTTATGAAACCGCTGATGCCACTTGGCATCCTTTCAAGAGAGTCCACATATGGATACATCTAATGTTTATTTTGGCGACTGTTACAGCTGTTGTATTGGTTTTTGTTCAACATCAGAGGGATTTGATGCCTCTCGGCAAGTGGCAACTTTGAATAGCTAGTAGGGAGGCTATATGAATTAATAATAAGTTCATATCTACCATTTTGCTCACAGTGCTCTTCAAAGAATCATACGTTGGGGTAAGGGCGATTGTCAATCGGACACATCAATGATGTGTCACTGTTTTTTCACAAAACATCGACGTACAACCAAGTGTGTTGAGGACATATTTCATACTTACGCAATCTCGATGTCTCCATAACGAAAGCTTCACTTCTGGGACCCAAACCAGCAGAATTATACATCTGTACATCCACCCAGTAATTCTGATCTGATTCTAGACCAATAACTAATCCAGTATCTCTCTGACCTTCATGTCGAACAAACATTAACCAATAATCACCCTCGTCAGGCCAGTAGTTAATCTGTGAAAAAAAACATGATAGGATTAGGATACTTGAAGCTGATATTTCAATATGCATCAGAAGTACGAAGACAGAATTTATCAAATGGCAGCATACTTTACCAAGAAACCCCAAGGTGTGTTGATAGATCACCTTCTTATAATGATTGTGTCAATTCTGCAATATTGGTCATTATTAATATGCCTTATCAATCTTTAATTCACTAAACTCCAAGTTCTTTTCGACAACGGTGTTTCTAAACATTCTGTGCATCATAACGTGGAAAGGGGCTCCAGTTTGGGGCCATAGAATTGTGAAAGGGGGCTCACAGCATCCTATATTCCCAATGTAAAAAGATAAGAAACATAAATACTTCTCGGAACCATTTCGTGGGATATATTTCATTTTTACCAGAGCTATTTGTCGGTTTTGCTTCAAATTCTTACCTGATAACCAAGAATTTTGCCCTTGGCTGTTTCTCGTCTGTCATCTATCGGTTCCCAGGAGACTTCAATAGATGTTCCATTATAGGTGTCACTCTCTACATTAGTTGGTGTCAACTTAGGCACTGAAAAAACAAATAGTCAACATGAAACACCAGAGAATCCCACCAAGGAGTCATTATCAGTTCTGGTAGTTATTTAATACCATTTTAAAACTCAATCTATATATGGTAGTCCGCCCTTCTAGTAGAATCTTCATGACAAGGTTACCAAAAATTGGTAATATATCATTTCATTTTTTCTGATAATTTAATTCTCGTAACGACACCGCATGGAAGTTATATCATCATGAATCAATTTGAGAACAAAGCAAGTCTTACGATCTTGTAAATTTGACACATTGAATGAAAGTTTTTAAATTGTTTACGATTTGCCAGTGTAAAAGTTATTCCTACAAATGGTCCACTAATTCATTGACGTTAATGATGATGGATTTGACATTTCATCCTGACAAATGTTTACAATGTTACGGTAAATCGGCCGCTCCTGAAAACCGGCCAAATGAATTTGTCCCGAGCATGGCCGATTTTCAGAAGTTTCATTGTATCAATGAACATAAATAGCCCCTGTCTTCTGAACACAATAAGCAAATTCTCTCTGAAATGAATACTTACTGTCTGCAGCAGAGAAAATAACTTCTATAGAAGAGTTCTCGCCCCTTCCCTCGTCATTGTAGGCTTCAACTTTGACCTCATACTCCAGGTAGTAATTAGCTTCACCCACTGTCTCGATGTGTTCATCGACGTTTCCTGCTCTGAACTATAAAATAAAAATAATCTGATGATAGACCAAGAAAGGCACCTGATTCTGGTAAAAAAAAAAATGTTTCCGACATCTTTTCCTTGTCCCCAATTAATTTCCATGTTACGTCAGATTCAAAAGAAACAAGTGCGCGTACAACGACACAAATAATAATTGACCCCGATTGTCAGAAAAGCCATATAAGATGTAAATGTAACATGATTATTATCATAAAAGATGTCTCCGCTGTAACAATCTTTCAATTTACACAGCGAATGATTCACTGGTCGTGTGAGTCTTATCAATGACGTCAATATAATAAAATCTAACATATTTTAAGATGTATTATTTGTAATCGACATCTTTGAATGGTAACTCAGAGTAAAAGATGGAAGCAATAGACGTACCTTTCTCCACAAACCGTAGCGATCATCAAGTTTTCTCCAGTATACATTATAACCAATACCACTTCCACCTTGTTCATCTTGAGTTAGTTTCTAAAATTAATTGAATTATATGTTTGAAAGCAACGCCATAATCAAGGCATGACATTTTGAATTACCATACAGAAAAACAGATTGGTCCAAAACGGATGCTATCACAGTATCCATTACACAAACAAATTCAGAAATATCATTTGACCGGTTTATTACAGAAAAGTGTATGTGGACATTTTAAAACATCACTTTTTTGAGAAGCGTCTACATGTAGTCGTTCGGATGGGAAAATAAACCGAGGTCCCGTGTGCTATTAGCTGTGCACGTTAAAGATCCCTCGACAGTTGGAAATCGAAAATAAGAGCAGGTTAATGCTGCTGTCCTGGCAAAATTTCCCTCATTGCACACTGCATGGCGTTTGCCCGTCCTCAATTAGTCCATATAGGTGCAGAAAAGTAGGACGTAAAACTCCATTCATTTCATTTTTGTTTTATTTTAAAATTTTGCTTTGCGAAAAATGTTGACAATGTTTCCCATCCATACATAAGGTCCATAAAGCAGCATCTTCGAAAAAAGTGACCTGTACTTACTTCCCATCTGATAGTCAGATCTCCAACACTTCCACCTCCTCCTCTAACGTTCTCAACAGCTTTTGTTGGTGGTGCATTAGGTGTAGATGCACCAGCTGTAATAAAATAATATACTCGGTGAGTTATTGGTTCATTATTGCCACGATTTTTATTATCGGAATTGTTTTGCTTATACGGATTTTTATCATTATATCTCGCGCACATATTTTCTGCCTGTATCACGTATTAGTACAGAAATCTCACATGCATTTATGTGCATCTATGTGTCAATAAAATGAAGAAACATTTTGTATATTTAGTAGGGTAGCTACGAAATCATTTTCAAATTTAGAGCAAATATTTTTGTCTCTTATTCATTTGAATATAAAACCACAAATGCATGAGGAAATTGAGTATTGGTAATATGAACGAGAAGGAACAAGATAGGAGATACTGGCTATGGGCCTTAGAAAACCAATCGATCTGAGAGCTCAGAGCATCTCAAGCCGCGCCTGCATCAAAGGACAAACTTACCAGATGGTAAACTTGGTGGACCAACACCATAAGCATTAGCAGCTCGCACTCTAAAATAATAAGATACCCCAGGATTGAGATTGGTTACTACGGCTGATCGTTTAGTTTCACCATTTATTATAGTATCTTGTTCCATTATACCTACAATATAATAGATAATTAATAATTTGTACGTGGTTTGTCCACTGAGATAATATATGTTCCCAGGGCCGGCGCGCCAATATATTTTTAGGGGGTACAGACATCAAAAGGGCACATAATCAATCATGGCAGCGATGTGTAATTTCAACATTTAGATGTAATTTCCCGTGAATTCAGGTTCAATAATGCCTGAGTAAAAGAGTCAGTGTACATGTAGCAGTGGCGGATTTAGGAATTTCATAAAAGGGGTGGATAATGAAAGATGTGTTCTAAGCCCGCGAGCGGCAAATTTTTTTTAGGTTCACATAGTTTAAAGGGGCACAGGCTTCATTTCGTGGGTCGATTTTTCCAAGTCTCAGAAACGGGGACTTTTTTAGCTCAGCAATTTAGTACTGGTTATCACAACTCGCCATTGAAATTTGAGTCTTCAAATCCATGTGCATCAATAATTATTAGCATTTGAAAGTTATAATGCCCTACTACACATTAGCGATACTATGCAATATAATAGAAAAATCATCTATAGAAATAGAAGGAGAAATGTCTAATTTAAGATATATTTGAAGGAAATATGCAATTTTTGTACATTTCTAGTGCTTCTGAAGGATACTTAAGTACTGTATATTCAAGACCCAAATCAACCAATAAAAATGAAGACTGGTCCCCTTTAAGGTTCAAATATAAATCTCTAAATCTCCAAAGATTTTTTAACATTTTAATCAAATGATGTATAAATTGGTAATAACATAAACACGTCTACACAGGTAAGGGTGTGACTAGCCATTGTAGATACGCCCCTAGTCCGAAACATGCTGACCCTATTCAAGCCTCTGATAATATTTCTTTGCCAGTTAGACCTACTATAATTAAGCATAATTATTTCGATTAACAAATTTCAAACGGCCTTTTTTTACGAAAGATTCAAAATTGCAACTCTCACAAAAACATTTTGTTGTTACATCATTCCAAATCAGGACTTTTTATATTTATATTTGATTCAGATATTCTTATCTGTTATGTTGAAATGTATCGCTTTTTCGAGTCTAGTAGTGCTAAAATCCAAAGATTCCGAATTCATGTCTCTACTTTCGCTTCATGTTGGATGTTACAACCAAACAGATTCGTGTCCAGTAGATTTCAAATGTAATGTAGACAAAGCGGGACTGTGCGAGGAGTGGCATGGTGGGTAACGCGTTTTTTGCGCGACGTCATCACTAGGGAAACTGTGGCGGTTTTAGCTCATAGACAGTTTTTTTTTTCATTTTATTCTTCACAAATATATTTTTTCAAATTCAAAAAGGGCACTTTCCGAGTAAATTTTAGGGGGTGCAAACACCCCCCAAACCCCCCGGCTCCGCCGGCCCTGGTTCCCATGGTCTGTCGTATTGCATGTTCCTTCAGCAACGTTAGACATTGGCATTATCTACCGTTGCTGGATTGACGGGGTTTTCTCGTCATTAACAACTAATAACCTCGTTTTAAAAACACTACGTCACATTCAATTTATGACCGTTGAGACTCGATTATCACAAGGTAAATTTGCTACAAGAAATCTGACGTCTGGTCATTCGAAAGTTTTCCCATTAATGTAATGAAATGAAATGCTAGCCGTTGCTAAAGGAACATGGTCGTATTGAAGACAAGTGCCCAACCTTTGAATCTAAGAACAAATTATGTATCGATCTTGGCTCGTGTTTTCAGGGATTCTGAGGCAATGAAGTGTTTCTGGTAATGAATAACTTTATTATGGCTACTTATTTTTCTGATGCAATATTTAAGAGGTTGCACATGAGACAATGCTCTAAAGATGTTGAGGAACATCTGACGTAAGGATTGTATTGATAATTATAAATCAGTAGTTCAACTTTGTCTACTCAAAGCTGCGACAAAAGGAAGTCAGAAGAGACTACAAATTTGATAGTTTTTGAATGAATCAAAATGAATTGCTACGTGCATCCGCTAATCCTGAATCAATAATTAGTGACACGCGAACATATTTTACATATTCCGTTCCTAACAAAAAGCAAGCGGTTATAGGGGTTTCCGGAATACCGGTGGACGGATAAACGCGGTTCCACTGTATATTGTATTCGTATATCACTTCTGAGGTACTGGATAACATAACATAACATTTGTCAGGTTGCATTTTAATATATGATGATAAGAGATAGGAAACAAACAGATACATACTTGATAAGGCCACCTTCCATACGTCATCGTGTTCTGTTCTTGATTCTATAATATAATAGCTAATCATCTTGCCATTAGAAGCTCCAGGCGTCCATCTTACATGTAGGGAGTTTTTGGTGATAATATCATCATCGACATATACTCCTCCCGGTTCACCTGGTGGTCCTGTAATATACGGGAAGGGGGGAAGGAAAGGGTTATTGATCTGGTTTCTACATCCTAGATTGAAGCCAAGGATTCATTCTTATGATTTCGCGGTGTGTAACGATACTGTAATATTTCTCTTACTCTGAGCCAAAAAATTGTTTTGGAACCGATTCCCAAACTCAACAAGGACTACCTTATTCTCCTGATTTCGGATTTTTGTCTTTTTTAATCTTATAGATCAACTTTGACCTCTTCCACTTGAATCATCAACAGAGTGGAAATTTGTCTGACAGTCTGTTGAAAAGACAAAGAAGTTAGGTACATGTATATGATTGTAATTTCAGAACAGAATATATACTTCAGCTTTGGATCAACTCAGCTTTAGTTAGTCTTGTCTTGTGGATCAACTTCTCTGGGCACTGATCATATGATGGAGTTTATACAATATCGTTTGAACACAAAATCATATACGACCGTCCATGGCTGAATTTTCAGAACAGTCAACGCTCCTGAATGAAATGATCTTACCATAAACTGAAAGATAGGCACTTCTTGTATCTGAATCTAATGGTGTGATACTGGAACATTCATAAACACCGCGATGTGTCAACTGGGCCGATACTATATATAAACCTTTTCTTAGATTGCCTGATTCCTGTAAAATATCAATACAGATTTGATATAACTTGGAAATGAAAATGATAATCAAAATATTATTGGCCTTTGTTTTTCTTAAATCGACACACTCTCTTATATAGTCGTCATTTAACCACACTTCATATCATTGCATTTGAATATGGTTAATGTACTTGGGATTATAGACGTAGGGGCCCATGGCTCAACGGGGGGCAGACCGACTTATTGCCTGAATTTTAAAGATATTTTGCCCGATTTTGCCGAATTTTTGCCAGAACACTGCCCCCACCCCCGCCCTCCTGTCTCCTACGACTATGCTTGGGATCCTCGGGATCTCTTCTCTTAGAAAGTCGGGGCTAATAAAGTTCATATTTATTTATTCATAGGGTCGGTATTATTACCACCTGTCCAAAATGAATATCAGTTACACCTGTGTCAATTTGTTCAGGGTAAAAAGACTTACTATTATTATATGAGGATCGTAACCATCCCTCAAGACATGTCCATTGAACTTCCAGGTATAAACCATTTCTAGATCCGGGTCATGAGACGCTTCACAGTACATAAAGGCTGTAGAATTTACATTGACTGGTGTCGACGACGGTGGTATCACTATTTTGGTTCCAGCTGGAAAAAAATGATAAAAAGACAAAGATAAAAAATGCAAGAGAATAACAGCTGAAGTTCATGAGGATCTTGTCTACCATCAGGTCCTTTACCAGATCTCCTGCAGCTGACCTTTCCCACATTGAAAACATCATTTACAGCTGAACCCCGCTCAAAGCAACAGGCACCCGTGTCCAAAGCCATTCACACCCTTCTTTCGGAGAAGAATTGCCAATGATTTTCATTAAAAAAGCTTGTGGATCAGTAATTGAAGACCTATACTTACAAGTAACTTTAACCCAAACCGAGTCTTCAGCCTCTCCTAAGACATTAGCAGCTTTACATGTATACTTTCCTACGTCACCTAAACCCAGATCACTGATGACCAGAAACCCATTAGCCAGTTGTTCATAATGACCACCAACATTTACAGTTAGTGGGGCCCCATTCTTAAACCAGGTGATTTCCGGTGTTGGTGCTCCTTCCGGTTTACACATCAAAGTTGTGTTACCATTGAACGATCCGTCGTTGATTTTATCCATTGGAAATCGGTTGAAGTTTGGTACGAATGCTGCAATGGAGGAAAATATAGAACTAAGAGTTTTACACGTTGTAAATGAAATATTTTAGTGCTTTCCCCCTGCGATCTATAACTATGGATGCTTTTACTGCATGCTCATGTCTCACAGTGATCAAAGGCGTGGATTTACGGGAAACGGGATGGACGTATCCCCCCACCCTTGAACTCAGAAGGGGGGGGGGGGGGACAAAAAAAACATTTTTTTTAAGTAAGAAAGATTTTTTGAAGAATCAAAATCGTTCAGATGAAAATCAGAGTAGGAAGTCCCTATTGCCAACTCAAATCACGAAATATCTTTCAAAATGCGATTTTTCACTTTTTCTGTCTAGGGCGAGGACCTTCTGTTTGGGCTTGCGATTGCTGCGCTTTGCGATGTACTTGGAATCTACAATCTGGTTCGCCCCGCCCCCACGCCCGTGACAGTGATGACCATTTATAACAGGATATTACTTACATAATACACGGAGTTGAGCACTGCTGAAAACTTCACCGTGTGTATTTTTAGCTCCACATTGATACATGCCATTATGTTTCTTGGCATTCAGCGATTCTATCGTTAAAATATTGTCATTGATCGTCATCTCTCCTGGTATAGGCTGGAGAGCATCACCGTTTTTATACCAGGTGTAAGTAGCTGGAGGATTGGCTGTGGCTTCACATCTCCACGTCAGTTGGGCTCCAACATCCACATGTTGATTCTGAAGGTTTGCGATGAAATAAGGTTTAGCTGAAATAATAAACTAGTTTTAAGTCAAAGAAAAAAGAAAAGAAAAAAAGAGAAACATCAATATTTTACAAGGATAACAATAGGTTCCTAGATAGATCCTTTCTTCCAGCTGGTCCTTGGCCAAACCTCTTGGCATTGATCTTTCCAAGATATCAGTTCCAATTTACAGCTGAGTGGACTGGAATTTTGAGTAAAGATGACTTATTTAAGGTCATCGGACTTTCACACCCTGATCCGGATTAGAACTCACTGCTTTACTGCTATTGTCTTTGATGATACAACTGTTACTCCCACAGTATCAAAGGTCTTGACTCACCTCCTAACCTCAGTACTACTGATTTCTCGTCGCTGGCAGCATTACCACGAGTCACTCTACAGTTATACTCCCCCTGATCCTCCAGCTGGGCATCCGGTATAATGATGATCCGGTTATGATCTCTATATCGAGTCTTCTCTGGCATGTGTCCACCTTTTCTCGTCCATCTATAGGTGAATACACTTTTTGAACTGAAAATAGAAAAAAAAGTAAAACTGCCTTTAGTATATATTTTAATATCTTCTTTGAAGACAGAAAGACGTAGTCCGAAATCTTCCATTTTTGAAATTGTCAATCATTCAATCACCTCCGTATGGATACAAGTGGCGTACCAGTAATCTGTTTGACACCACTTGACCTCTGTTGATTCTCCCACACATGTGCTATTCCAATCAATATGTTACTGCCATGCTTATTGTTCAGAAGAGTGCTTTTTCTAGACCAAGATGCGTCTTTTTGCTGGGTTTATACTTATTTTCAGCTTCGCACCCCATGGTCACTCTTCGTTAACCCTCATCAATTTCATCTGATTTGAAGACCAAGTCGATTCTTTTACGTGGGCTATTAAACACTAATTTAGAGTGTGAGAGGGAAAATCTATACTAAGTTACTTACGATCCATATGCAAAACACTCTATTCTTACATTCGACCCTCGCATTGGTGGTTGAGGAAACACGGCTAAGAAGTCATTCTGGATTTCTGGTCCCCACGTTGCTTTAGGAGCTGAAAAATATTTTCAAAGTAGATAGAAACAACCTTAAAACTTAAACTGTATAAAATGTCGTTGGATAAGTCACGTGTTCTTATTATTCCAGTCTATCCGACGGATGCTTCGGAAAAGATTAACAGGTTTGTGCAAGAGATAGCTGGTAGACAAGATCTTCTTTTTAACCTGGTAAAAGCTTAAGTGTCAGTTTTGCGCATTTGTATCAACTTCAGAACTACACTAGCGTGCTAGATGACCTCGTATACTATACAATAGTCGCCATTTTGAATAAATCAAAGTTCAGCCAATCACAACAATTCTTCAGACAGTGTTGTCTTCTTTCGCGGTAAAAATAGCCAATCAAAATCAATCCCCGAACAAGAATTGTTTTCCCTTGCCCATTTACCGGACAAGATGGCCGCCTATCATGTCCCAGTCATTACATAATCTCGATTATAAGAAAATATTACTCACGACTGGTTTCTAACAAAAGTGGAATTGGTAAACTGCTTCTGATAGGAACCTGAGTGACACCAATACTGTGACTATTGATACCGGTCAGCTCGGCCATACATCGGTATTCACCAACATCCGGTTTCGTTACCTCCGAGAAATACAGTTTACCATTCGCTGATACAAACATCTGAGCGTTTAAATCCGTTAGAATGAATTGGCTCGAATCGCCTTTCATCCATCGGTATCGGGCAGCTGAAATACAGATACAGATACAACTAAAGATTGAACGAGTCAAGTACAGTTTGTTTACACTTTTGGTTCACTTGACTGTTGTTCAAGTCAATAGTGTGATCAGCTGTGGTTCAAGCCATTAGTGTGATCAGCTGTGGTGCAAGGCAATAGCGTGATCAGCTGTGGTTCAAGCCAATAGTGTGATCAGCTGTAGTTCAAGCCAATAGTGTGATCAGCTGTGGTGCAAGGCAATAGCGTGATCAGCTGTGGTTCAAGCCAATTGTGTGATCAGCTGTGGTTCAAGCCAATAGTGTGATCAGCTGTGGTTCAAGCCAATAGTGTGATCAGCTGTGGTTTAAGCCAATAGTGTGATAAGCTGTGGTACAAGCCAATAGTGTGATGAGCTGTGGTTCAAGCCAATAGTGTGATAAGCTGTGGTTCAAGCCAATAGTGTGATGAGCTGTGGTTCAGGCCAATAGTGTGATGAGCTGTGGTACAAGCCAATAGTGTGATCAGCTGTGGTTTAAGCCAATAGTGTGATAAGCTGTGGTACAAGCCAATAGTGTGATGAGCTGTGGTTCAAGCCAATAGTGTGATAAGCTGTGGTTCAAGCCAATAGTGTGATCAGCTGTGGTTCAAGCCAATAGTGTGATCAGCTGTGGTACAAGCCATTAGTGTGATCAGCTGTGGTACAAGCCAATAGTGTGATCAGCTGTGGTTCAAGCCATTAGTGTGATCAGCTGTGGTTCAAGCCAATATTGTGATAAGCTGTGGTTCAAGCCAATAGTGTGATCAGATGTGGTACAAGCCAATAGTGTGATAAGCTGTGGTTCAAGCCATTAGTGTGATCAGCTGTGGTTCAAGCCATTGGTGTGATCAGCTGTGGTGCAAGCCAATAGTGTGATAAGCTGTGGTTCAAGCCAATAGTGTGATCAGCTGTGGTTCAAGCTGTGGTGCAAGGCAATAGCGTGATAAGCTAAGGTTCAAGCCAATAGTGTGATCATCTGTGGTTCAAGCCAATAGCGTGATCAGCTGCGGTTCAAGCCAATAGTGTGATTAGCTGTGGTTCAAGTCAATAGTTTGATCAGCTGTTGTTCGAGTCAATAGTGTGATCAGCTGTGGTACAAGCCAATAGTGTGATCAGCTGTGGTACAAGCCAATAGTGTGATCAGCTGTGGTTCAAGCCAATAGTGTGATCAGCTGTGGTTCAAGCCATTAGTGTGATCAGCTGTGGTTCAAGCCAATAGTGTGATCAGCTGTGGTTCAAGCCATTAGTGTGATCAGCTGTGGTGCAAGGCAATAGCGTGATAAGCTGTGGTTCAAGCCAATAGTGTGATCAGCTGTGGTTCAAGCCATTAGTGTGATCAGCTGTGGTTCAAGCCATTAGTGTGATCAGCTGTGGTGCAAGGCAATAGCATGATAAGCTAAGGTTCAAGCCAATAGTGTGATCATCTGTGGTTCAAGCCAATAGCGTGATCAGCTGCGGTTCAAGCCAATAGTGTGATCAGCTGTGGTTCAAGTCAATAGTTTGATCAGCTGTTGTTCGAGTCAATAGTGTGATCAGCTGTGGTACAAGCCAATATTGTGATCAGCTGTGGTACAAGCCAATAGTGTGATCAGCTGTGGTTCAAGCCAATAGTGTGATCAGCTGTGGTTCAAGCCAATAGTGTGATCAGCTGTGGTTCAAGCCAATAGCGTGATCAGCTGTTGTTCAAGCTAATAGTGTGATCAGTTGTGGTTCAAGCCAATGGTGTGATCAGCTGTGGTGAAAGGCAATGATGAGGTCAACCTTGGTTCAAGGCAATGGCAACCTCGATTGCGGTTAAAGGCAAAATTGAGTTCTGCTATGGTTGAAAGAAATGAGGTAACTTACCCGGTCTAGCTGTGATTTTACTACATTCGATAGCAATACCTTCAAATTCTAGAGCTCTTACCGCGGCATCGGGTACATTAGAAAACTCGCCCAATCCTTAAAACAAGAAAATCAACTGTTGTAGTGACCGGGGACTATATGTCGATGAATACTAGTAGAAAAAGAAAATCTCTTTGAACATGTATATACATAGAGATTGATTTTAAAATACTTCCTTAAATCCTCAGTGGCTCAAATAAAGGGGTAGGGGTATTTCTAAGCGGCGTGATATACTTCTAGGGATTTTTGTAACATATCCTTCTTTTATATCTTTTTTTTCTTTGGGGTGGGAATCCCTTTAGGGGATGGAAATTGAGACAATGTCAATCCATGCCATGCAACCTGTGAGATGATTTCGTGTGGCCCGCGGAATCATTTACATCCCCACTTTTATATCAATGGGTGACGTCATTTGCGTTATGAACCTCGATTTTAATGCGGTAAAAGCGAGGCGTGAATAAGGTCTATTTAACACAAAATTGCATATTTCTCGTTTTTAAACTTCGATGATTCATTGATGGTTGGTTACGTGGCCCAGGGCCTACTCGCATCCATCCAATGAGGACCAGTGTTACGGAAAGGTTGGAAAGGCCTGGTGTAGGCATAGTAACTTACTTCCAAATGAGAGAACGGCAAGGTCACTGATGATAGTACCGAATTTATTACTCGCTTCACATTGGTAGTCTCCAGCATCTTCAATCTCCTTAGAGTCAGCAATAGTTAATTTACCATTGGTTAACGTGTAGCGAGGACTGGTATCAGAAGTCACCTCAACTCGCAAACCCTTCACCTTCTTGAACCATCGGAATTTAGGGGACGGATTTCCAAACGCTACACATTCTAATGTAGTATCTATAATACCATTGACGATTATAGTGCTTTCAGGTTGTTTAGTGAACACTGGACCTCTTTCTAGATTGTTCATATCAGCTACTTTAATACCATAGTCTAAACAAAGATTAACAAAATATTTATCAACCAAATTTTTCTACAAGAATTTTTCTGTACAAATCTATACACTCGACAATTCTGAATATGGTTCAATATAATTTAGGTGATAATTTTTAAAGGTATATGTTCACTAACTTTTCGACCCCAAAAAATTTAGTCTCAGAATCTGGATTTTTTTTTAGCTTATCTAATCCGTTATAGTGTTCACAACTCTTCGAAATTTAAGCCTTCAAACACGCGTGTACTGAAAGATATCGTCGTTTGAACGTCAAAATTACGACTCGCCGTTTAGTAAGACTATGCGTTATATAGAAAACCCAATATATAGAAAATGAAGGATTAATGTTATGGTAGGGATATAATTGAAGGAATTACATGATTTTCGTGTATTAGTAGTACTTCAGAAGGCATATATTCAAGGCCCAAATCGACCCTAAAAGATTCTGAACATTGTGTGCGTTTCACAAAATCTGTTAACCTTACGGCACCATCAGGGATGCTTTAACTATTTATAGTTACAGATAAATACCGCATTTACTTCTGGGAGATTGTACCAGTGCAGTAGTATACAGCATACGGTATGAAGTATCTTTTACAAAGTTGAAAATGAAAAAGCTTACCAAAGTTTCTGATATGTTGAACTATTCTATAAGCCTCGGCTTGTTTGATTTCACAGATATACGACAGCTTCTCAGACGGTGGCTTCATTTCCCAACCATATCCTAAAGCTGTAAAATAATCCAAATCAACATGTGATATAAGCGTTAGATAGGTGGGATTGAATATACTTTGGTAGATGATTTGGAAGGACAAATGATATACATGTAGAACGCATTGGATGCTGCAAAATATGAAATGTGGTCAAACTAGCGTGGAAATGTAATACAGTAGTACCATTTTTAGTGTCCAGAATGACGTGCAGATTCACCAGACAGAATATGACTATAATTGTATACTTGTGGACTCCTCCAAAGAGAAGTACGATCAGGTGTTTCGAAAGGAGTGAGCCACCACATCAGGAAAAACAACCAAATCAATTTGGAATAGTGTAAATCAGTGGGGGGCCGTGGCCCACTTGGGAGTCATGAGGTATTTGTCAGGGGGCCATGGCGCATGAGGATGTACATCATTTTTTTCTCTAGACCAACTTTTGCTGTGTACGGTCTGTAGTTGCCTGTGGTCAAAGGCACATGACAATAACCCTTGCGCTATATTCCCTATTTAGCCCTTGTTTGGAATACAACAGGAGGGCATAGTTTTGAGAGCTTCATGAATTTGGGCCACGGCTTGAAAAAGGTTGGGAAGCACTGTAAATGGATGACATAATGCCGTGGTCCTCAAAGCTGTCACTACTTACGATTATAAACATACGCTACGACTCCGTCTTCCGTGGAGTTCATTGGTCCGTCTGTAATCCAGAACTGAGCATTGGGTAAAGCATCAGTACTGTCCCCTTTCCATTCTATTTCTGGAGATCCTTTAAACTTCCTCATCCCACTCGTAAACCAGGAACGTCTGAAATAGATCCACCAAATAAATCAATTTCTTTGAAGACTCTCTGAAATAAACTGCTTCAGCTATGCAGACTCTCTGAAATGGACTGTTTCAGCTATGCAGACTCTCTGAAATGGACTGTAGATTCTCTGAAATGGACTGCTTCAGCTATGTACACTCTCTGAAATGGACTGCTTCAGCTATGTAGACTCTCTGAAATGAACTGCTTCAGCTATGTAGACTCTCTGAAATGGACTGCTTCAGCTATGCAGACTTTCTGAAATGGACTGCTTCAGCTATGTAGACTCTCTGAAAGGGCTGCTTAGTTGACAAAAGGAGCCACAGAGTGGCACTCGGTGCTGTAAAAGGGTGAGCATAATCTTCCTTGCTAGCAACAACCGACCGAGTACTGATTTTAGTTAAACTAAAACTGTTTGAGTTTAGAAACTGGTATGTTTATAAATTACTGAAGTTTGGGGCTGTCAAACTGTATTATTCGAGGAAAGGGAATAAAGGAATTATACTTACTGAAAAGGATCTCGTATAGCCAGCCATTCTGTTATAAAACTATGTTCAGTGAAAGTATTCACACTAACTAAAGCAGCACCATCAAACTATAAAAACAACAGAGATAAACGTTATGTCCATGTACCACTAGTCCCTGCCTTGAAAATTAAACCCTGCTAGTTATCTAAGGGGTGCCCTCGAAAAGTTTTGGATATGATTATTTCCGATTTAATTCCAATCATCGTTCAATCAGATTTCTGCCGCTTATTTTTTAAAGTACCAAATTTCCTGGATATCTGTAGTGAATATCTTGGCCCTTATCCGTTGTTACCTTATAGAGCAGGTCTTCTCAGTTAATTTTTTAAAAGGGCCAAATGCATGTAGGAAAAAATATTAGGACAAAATAGAGCTTAGCTAGCATAGCAATCAGAGCGTTTTAATTTAGTGGAAGGGGTCGCTTATGAGGGGCAGCTCTTGATGGCGTCGCGGGCCGGGCCTGTTATAGGGATTGCAGAACACACGTTTCCTCTTTAATGGCTGGGGGCTCCTATTTCGTGCTATCACTAACCAGCGTTCAAAAATGATTGGTATCTGGAATATTCATGGTTGAGTTGTGGAAATAGAAAAATTGAAAAAATGAAAAATATCTCAAGTAACTTACCGAGCACTGCAATGTAGCACTATCGTAGTTTAGTTGTGGGTAAAATACAAAATTATAACAATGATTTTCAAACAGCTGCCAATTCTCGGGACAGTCTGAAATGTATTATAATATTTCGTCCTGGATAAGTTCAAAGTGGGAATTTATAATAGCAGGAATAGAAGCAATTTCAGTTACTACAACTGTGAAAATTGATAACCATTGTGTATTGTATTGAATGTTGTGATGTTCTTTTTGCCGTAAATCCATTGCATGGTTTGATAGAAAACGAACCCTACCTTTGCTTGTACGGATTTCATAATAAATATTTGAAGAAAAAAACATTCTGATATGGATTTTAATGGATGGAAAATCATCTAGGATTATCTGTTCAAATCTTTGATGAACTGATTCAGTTATTCTAAGAAGAATCATGCTATAACAAATAATGTTTTGTTTAGTTTTTTTGGATGACAAATCACCCAAGATTGTCTCTTTAAATTAAATGATTATTTTTCTACTTACCATAATAATGTTGGGAAATACAAGATCCTATTAATATAGAGATGATTACGAACAAATACAATGGCGAATGAGTTTTGGCACACATGTTTACTTTGGGCGATATATCACATTACAATCACTGTTTATTTCAAATTTGTGAATCACAGAAACTCAATTTTGATTAATTTCACATGAGTTTATTCACATTATAATATTCCTGTGATTTTTTTCCGCATTCACTTCCAGACTTTAAAATAATGAAATGAATGGAGTTTTACGTCCCACTGTTGAGCACCTGATTGAGCCAGTGAAGACGGTCCAAACTTTAGAGTCCTTGGTTCTGTTATGACTTTGAGACGTGGAATTCTTTGCTTATATCACTTCAGATTCTTTTACACGATAGTCCTGTTATCGTTTAAATATAATATATAAACTTTCTGAATTGCAGTCGTTACCACAATACCACTGTCGTAGATGGCAAATCAGTTTATGGATGTTACAGTTGTTTGATACTTTCAAAGTTTATTCTGAAAAAGAAAAAAAAATCTGATTAAAGTAAGAGTTTTGTAAACAGTCTACAAATATCCAAGCAGGCTTATAGTTTCGTATGATAAACATCATTTCAGGTGTGTTTCTAGGAATTGTTAGGTGGTGGTTCACAAAATTATCAAAGTGAATTTAATAGTTCAATGTTAGAAAATTTGAAGCAGATATTTGGAAAATAGCCACAGGGATAGCTTATCACCAAACTAAACCATCCTGGTCAAACTGAGCAGTCTTTTCCTGAGTTGTCCCGTAACTCAATGAGCGTTACTGACCTATACTGTTCAATAAGAAACTGCCTATAATAACTGCTAATCCAATACAAATCCGAATTCAAATCTCTAAATGTATACTAGAAAGAAAACCCGGTATATGAGCTTATTGTGATGCCGTAGATGACAAGTCGCTTCCAGTGGACTGATGTCGCAGTATGTGGTGTTCGTCTCAGAAGCCAAATAAATAAGGAAGATCACCCAATAAGCTTCCAAAACCAATCTAACTTCAATCTGAATTCAACAAATCTGATTTAATCCGAAAAGATCCCGAAGTTAATGAACTCATAATGAAAACATTGGTCAGTTACTCTCTGACATCCAGACGCTTGTATCGAAGCTGTGCATGAACAAAATGGGACTAGATGTTAGAGACTATTGAAAAGTTAATTAATGAATGACATTTATTAAGCCTCAAGCTCCGTTCACAGTCGCCGTAACCGTTCACACTTGTCACTCAACTTAAACCGGGATCCTTTCATAACTTATTCCATCGGTGATATATGTTTTGAAACGATTTTTATCCTGATCAGAGTTTCAAGCTCTGCTGTTTGTATTAAATATCAGTGTCGGGTTACTATTTCGCACCCCAAAACGCATTAGAGAGTCGTATTTCTTATAACACGATTGTAGCGATAATATTTTTATTGTCAAATGATAGTTTAAAATGTTAATGGGGAACATGCGATATTTGGGAGTTGATTTCTTTCTTGAATATATTTAAATAGTTCTCAACAACAGTATATGATCGATCGAAGCAAAGGAGGCCAACCGGGGGCTTCCGACCGACGCGATTCTAGGAATCTTTAGGTGGAAGGAGGGGCCAAATAATTGTCAGGGGGGGGGGGGGGGGGGGGTCGGGGGGGTGGTCAATAAATTATTATTAAATAATTGCCAGGAGCCCCGTAGATACGCCACTTCCGACGCCCCTGCATTTTTCTACTTATTTTATCTAAATATTATTCAGAATGGTTGTTCACTAAGTTTGAGTGTGTTATTTCCCTGTAAGAACTGTACCTAGTTTTGTTTAAGACAGGTATTAGCTGGTGATTGATGATGAGCCCCGAGCTATTAAACTTTACACAGAACAATACATCCTAAACATGTCAACCCATAAAATAACTTTATTTTCTTTATAATAGTGTCTCATTGGTTTGTTATTTGGTGAAAACTGAAACGCTTTTATTATGACTAATTTTATGAATACTTTATATAATTTCATTGTCCAAGATTCAAGACCAATATTGGTGTGCGGATGCAGTCTTTAAGTCAAAATGATACCCGCTGTTTCCTTATGCCAGTGGTTCCTAATCTTTTTCAAACCGTGGTTCATAATACACGAAAATTCCAGAATCGTGGCCCCCTGTATAATTCGAAATATCGCCCAAGGAGGAGTTTTGTGCCTCACCATCAGGAGGCTAAATGCATTTGACCACAAGAAACCACAGATCTTACACAGCAAAATATAGTTAAATAAAATTTGAGCTAGTGAAAAAATTATACACATCTTCATGTCCCATATGGCCCCCTGACAAATAACCCATGCCCCCCTAGGGTTGGGAACCACTGCCTTATGCGGACTATAGTCAACCAAAATCTGAGAGCAACTATATTTTCCACCATTGTTTTTAATTGATAGCATCTTGGAGAATCGGAACAATATCTAGTTTGAAACGAAAACATCGCAAAACAAAGTTGCCCATATTCTAAGTATGATCTTGTCCAGTGGTTCCCAACCTGGGGATATTTGTCAGGGGGCCACGGTATGAAAAAGGTTGGGAACCACTGATCTTGTCGAAGTGAGTCATCCGAATTTGCTGCCGTCGAGTTAATTGTTTTCAGATTAATAACTTTTCAACCTACAGTGAAACATTTCAATTTTGGTAACAAAACAAATTACCATATCTTACAGGTATATGTTATTATTTACAATATGTCACAAACTAAGACTACAGTTTATTGTTGTGTATCACCAAGAAGAAGCGAATCTGCCCAATCTTGTCCGGACCCGTACAGTGATCCCTCAACGGATATCATACCTCGTCTGTTCGCAACTTTAGAATATTTATCCGAACCAGAAAGATAACAGAAGCATGGGTTTGTGAGCATGAAAGGCTAAATTGGTCTTACCATCCTTTCCATGAAAGATATTTTGTGGGTGACGTTTCTATGAATCATAGAATCATTAGGCGTGGCTAGGCAAAGGCGAGTAGGGTCTATAGAATTATCAAGGGGGCTCACAGGATTTCAGTTACTAATGTAAAATGATCAGAAATCTATTTGTTGGGAATTAAAGTCGGGCCAGTCTCATTTCTGTTCTGAAATGGTAAACAAAACAATCCAACATCAAACCAGAGACTATCTGCATCGTTATGGATCACCTTATGGTTAACACAACCGCAATCACCCATAAAAACTTGCGAAAATGTAGTACTTTAACATCAAGATTAAAATACAAGCTGATCCTGATGAAATTTTCTAAATGATTCTTACCTTAAAGATAGTATTTTTATATCCGAAAACAAAACGGCTAATTCATTCCGCCATTTTGAAATATTTGAAAACGAGAAGGTGAAGCCGACGTCGAGATGACATACGACACTGTCAGTCTAAAACAGACAGAACGCTATAAATTTGACATAATAAGATTTATTGGGGCTCGGTTAATCTGTGTGTATAGGAGTAAATTAAAGGCACGCGGGTTTATTAAGAACATGCTATTCCCCGGGGGCAGAAAAACTTTCAATTATGTCATTTATTTGCCGAACAGGAAGTGCATCAGTAATAATCAATATTAAGGGTAAGGAATCGGGCCTAAAAACATTTTATTTCATTTCGTCCAACTTTGATAAGCATGTACACTAACAAGATAAGGGAATTCAAAATCCGTAAAAGCAAAACAAATCTTTTAATCAAAATCGCATCGAAAAACATGGAAAAATCGAGAGTAATAGTTATATATTAGTGTACTACTCCAAAGAGAAGTACTATCAGGTGTTTGGAAAAGAGTAAGCATGACACCCACCACTTTTATAGTTGACCACAAAAAAAAAAAAAATTCCATATGACATTTTCCTTTAAAATGGAAATGATATTTATCATCACACAAGGGTAAAACACTAGACCATTATTTACGAGCATCTACATTCTAAATATTCACCGAGAATAGCTGGTCTTCCTTTCTGGAATTTTAACTATTTAAAAACCGAAAATATTTAGTGAATAAAAGTACTATAGTAGGCTACAAAACTGAAGGCAGGCAAATGAGTTAAATATAATTTTGTTACAATCTGAAATGTGAAATTAGAAGGCATCATAAAATAACCGTCATAGATCATACTTTATCGATAATTAGTAAATAAAAGGCGTGCTTCTGAAGATTTGGGGTTTAGCAGTGAGGGGATTTGTTAGGTTATTACATTGATTGACTCTGGGAGAAAAAAAGACAATAAATAAAAACAGCTATAGTGTTCGATTGACAGCAACGTAATTTTGAAAGGCAGTTGTTCCACTAAATGAATTGGGACCCGTGGATTTAGGTGGGTTTGAACCCCTTACTTGGTTGTTACAATGTTTGTTTCCCAGGGTTAATTATTTTAGCATATTCTTTTGTAATTTGATTTTGATTTTTAGGGGTGTGGTCTCATGAGGGTTGGCTGACCCATTGGCTTGGTTGGACAGTCCATTGTGATAAGTCACTGGGGGGGGGGGGGGGGGCATGTAACTGATCATGTTCCTTTAGCAACGGCTATCATTTCATTTCATTACATTAATGCCAATGTCTAACGTTGCTGATGGAATTTGGGAGAAACTGGTCAAAACCTTGTTTAATCAATGTGGGCATCTAAAATATACCAGTGGTTACATTCAGATGCTCGTGTTTTTCGAATATAAAAAAGGATTTGCACTATATGTACCAAAACATCTCATTTTTAAAAAGATAAGAATATGAATTTTATACCCGAAATTATATGTCAAAATGAATCAATTCTGTTTTTCTAATATATTCTTTTTTCGAGGAGGTCCCTCTTAGACGCTTTCGTGTGATTGCGGTGGGTCTAGAGAGAAAATTCATCCTTCACAGTTCACCCCTCTGCCGATATGTCAACCTGTCCCTGTTAGTAGAATATCGCTAGGTTGGTTGCACTAAAATGAAAAAGGCGAAACAGACAAAAACAGGTATTATGCTTTTCAAAATTAAAAAGACAAAAGAATTTCAAATGGTTACATAAGATGCATTTTCGGTCTCGGTTGTTGAATTTCATTGAAACTTAAAGAGATATGTTCACCATCCGTTTCACCAATAAAATTTAAAACTGGAAATTTTAAGCTAATTTAATCCGTAATAATGGTCACAACTCTCCCTCGAAATATACGCCCTTAAATCCTTGTGTATCCATGATTATCAACGTTTGAAAGTCAAACATTACGACTCGTTTTTTATATTGACTATGCCTTATATATAGAAACAAAAAATTAAACAGAAATATAAATGTTTAGGTCGATGTATATTATGTAAGGATTATGCGATTTTCGTGCATTAGTACTTCTAGAGGTTATTTACATAATATTATATTCAAGGCCCAAATCGACCATCGAAAATGCTAAACAGGCCCCCTTAAAGGGATTGTAAAGAGGTCTTCTTAAAAACAAAAATGTGTATCGGGGACACTGATAGAAAATCACGTAATATATTTACCTTACAGAGGACTTTGGGATTTGTTACGTCATAAAACATTTAGTTTAAGTTAAATTCCTGGGGCCTGTTTATCACAAAAAAAAACTTTTCGAAAAATTGTGTCGTAACTTTGGCATTTTACAATGAATAATTCCACACTTACGACAATTTTTAGTCGTAAGATTTTTTGAGAAACAGGCCCCAGCTGGAACCAAAGATGTCTGATTGAAACTGTGATTGGTATATATTGATCCAATATCAGCCCCCAGATGCACTCATTCAAGAAATTCCCTTACATTCCCTTTAAGTTCATCATCCTACTCAAGGTATCAGATATACACATAGAGATATTATAGACACATATCATTTAAATAATAGACTGTATTAAATATTTAAAACTGTGTCCTTTTGTCCTTCAAAAAGAAAATACAAACCCTAGAAACTTCTAGAAAATCATACTTTTAAATGGATTCTAAGGAGTTTGCATATTTGGACACACCAAGCTTTTGTTTGAAGCATTACATTTCCAAATCCAGCATTTCAGGCTTCATATTCCATATTCGTATAAAGGAAAACAAGTTGGGTTTAGAATGATCCATTCCATCCATCTGGCTTTTAGCCAAACTTTTTGATATGAAGCTTCAAGAACTATCTGTACCAATGATCAGCTGCGTTCAATGAGCAAGGCAGGTGCGTCCCACCAGGTGCTTCCCAGAAAAGAAAAACCCGTGGCGGCAACCGCGGTTCCACAGTCAGTAAAATCTGTAGTTTGGACCATACCACCGATCTCTCCCGTTCGTTTTTTTCCTTTTTGACGCATTTAATCACAAGCACAAGATTCTGGTAAAAAAAAAATGTATTTTATATAAAGTTATAAGAGTATAAGACTTACTAGTATACTCTTATAACTTTATATATACGATTATTTTTTTACCAGAATCTGGTGCCTGTGCATTTCATGCCCAATAACAACCGAGACGACTTCAATAATGAGAAGCTATGGATATTCTCGATACTCAAGCAAGAGTTACAAAGTCCGTTACAATCTCTTTAATTTGACATCCAAGTCATTGAATCTTATACGGTATAATAAGTCATTGTATCAGATTACACTCGGCGATAAACAGAAACCACTGACTGTAACTTTGAATAAAGAATATCATTGTTTACGATCTGGACATATACATATATATATATAATATATAATACATTCCATTCTTAAATCTTAGCCAACGAAAAGTCAATGTTCGAGACTGACATTATAACTCAATCGCAATAGGCAGCCATCTTTCCCGGTAAAGAGCACGAGTAGACAACTCTTGATCAAAGATTGATTTTGATTGGTCGATTTTAACACACGATGTCCAAACCTCGGAGACCAATCCAGCCCCCCCCCCCTCCCCCACCATCCTCCTCTCTCTCCGGGATCTTCTTTTGTATTGGGAATTTTCTTTTTATATATCAAATGCTTCCCTAATTTGGTATTCTATTCATTGGGTAGAGATTTGAACAGTTTAATCACTGCCAAACTTGTTGGTGTTTTTAGCTCAATAATTGCCCACATCATCATCTATCACTAAACGCATCTTGAAACATGAGACGAAAGTTAAAATAAAACACACGACAAGAGTAGATTTGGTGATATTTATTATATTACATTTGTGTAGTAGTACGTCTATGGTGTTTTGTTGTGTGTGGAGGTTTGGTAGGGGCTTTAGTCAAAATGGATTGTAAAGATTTCTCCCAGTTCAAATGCTGAAAAAAAAAACATAGTTATCGAAATTAATTATATTCTATTCTATAACATATAACAGACCGTCTCAAATGACGACCCGCGGGCAAAATCTGGCCCGCTACGCCCTCAAAAGTGGCCCCTAAAAAATTACCCCTTCCGCTTTAACGCTCTGCTCGCTATGTTAGCTAAGCTCTCTATGGCCCTTTTACTTCATTCATAAAATGTATTTGGCCCTTTACATAAATCAATTGCCCTGACATATAAGCTATCTATCTACAAAAGAGGTAACCCCGATATGTTGCATGTAGTTACGGGCCTGAGGGTAACAACTTCGACTGCATATAAACCGCCAGAGTTGAATGGATGCAAAATATACAGTAAATTTACCTGTTGTAAATAGTGGTTTAAGAAATGAGATTCACCCGCTGATAAATCTGAAACAAATTGATTATCAGTTTTAATATCAGGTATTCAAAGGTACCGTCTTCTAATGTACGCTATAGAAGGTACTATCTACAAGCCATTTATATTATTCCACTTGTCCACATTTGTTTAAAGAGGAATGAATAGCATTTTTTAGGATCTATTAGAGCCTTGCAAATATGTTAATAACCTCCAAAAGTACTAAAACTACACGAAATCGCAAAATGCATTCAATTATATCCCTACCTAAACATTTATCCTTCATTTCTGTAAATGTGTTTTCTATATAGGGCATAGCCTCAATGAATACGCTCGTACGAGTCGTAATTTTGACTTTCAAACGCTGATAATTATGGACACACGTGGATTTGAAGGCTTTAATTTTGAGGGAGTAGTTTGAACATTATTACGGGTTAGATTAGCCATTCCCGGTCTTGAGATTAAAATGTTATTGGTCGAACGGATAGGGAACGTTTCTCTTTAACTGCAGTTAACGTGTGTTTATTCAATATTGTTCTTAAATGTTCAAAATAGGCTTTAGATTCCAGAAATAAATTCAAAGAGTCAAAATAAACAATTCAGCCCGTAGAAAGACCGGAGAGACCTTTACTTGAACTACAAAAGTCATTTTATCGCTTGCCAATGCAAACATTGTACAGCGAGCGCGGACCTATGAGAGACCCTCATAGTTGTCTCCCTTGAATAGATGTAAGCAGTGAAATAGCTCAGTCTGTTGCTACCTATAACAACCAATACAAGCTGAGAAAATTATTACGGATTAGATTATCTAAAATATTCAAGATTCTGAGACTAACATTTTATTAGTCGAATGATGGTGAATACATCACTTTAAGTGCCCGAGAGAAAGCAGAATGATATAGAAGTGACGTTTCAATGAATCATAAGGTTTGGGGAGTACACTTACAGCTACAGCATCAACGATGAATAACTCAATTATTTGACATTTCTTGTGAGGGTGGATAGGGGTGGAGAGTCTCTCAAGACGGCTCGTCTCCATTTCGGGGGCCAATATCTCATAGAAACGCAACTGTGTTAGAAAGAAAGAAAGAAACATCTATAGTTTACAAGGATAACAACTTAAGTTCCGTGAGGATCCTTTCTCTCAACTGGTCTGCCAAACCTCTTGGCATTGATCTTTCCCGGATTTTCCGTACCCATTTACAGCTGGATAGAATGGAATTATGAATGGAGATGACTTATTCAAGGTCATCGGACTTTTTATAATGAATTCTATGGTTCTACTTACGATCAATCAATCCAATGACTTTAGAGAAACCGACAGTATTAACATAAACTGTAAGTTGACAAGAAGCAGCTTCAGCAAAAATCTCAGTCAGCATCACCTTCTCTTCCGCTGTCAACTTCCCGTATGATGGTGTTTTATGAATGGCACCCAATATAGCCAGGAAATCTTCATTAGGAGCACATGGACCCACTGCTAGGGCGACTCCGGCTAATAAAGTTGTTAAACACAGAACTCGGACGAACTGAAATAATATGATTCATAAAATATTCTGAACCCAATATGATGAAATATAGAAATAACGAACTGGAAATGGAGTTTTACGTCCTACTTTTCTGCATACTGAAGAAAGGTAATTTTATCAAAAATCAAGATAGTTCCACACAAGGTCTTGTTCTTAAAGGGTGTAATCTGATGATCGACAACCGAATATTCTTTTGTAAGGTTTCACTAAACTGAGTTTCTTATTTAAAATGTGTCCTTTCTGTATAATTGCACTTAAATTTATGGTGGCCCGTGCGCGCCATATTGTAGCAAGTATTAACTTCGGTAAAACATAAATAAATGTAGATTGAAAAAACTATATACATACCATTGTGAAAGAAAGACTGATAAAAAGTGACTGGGTTAATTTTATTGTAATGTTACCCACAGATAAGATCTGGGAATTGACAGACATTTTTTTCACTTTATCTAACCTTATCAGCAACGGGCCTACTACTAGTTCCAAATGTAGGGTACAGCCTAAATTCTTAGATGAATACCATTCGGTGTACCTTATACGCATAGTAAGGAAGGGCAGGGACTATAGGGCTGATTGGCAGTGCGGCTTGAAATAGAGACTGAGATTGCAATCCTTCGGACAAACTCACTTTGAACCTGCGAAATTGAAAAAAAAAGCGCAAACTGGAAAGGAGGACTTTGTTTTATATTCTGTTTTCATCACGCATGAAAGGGATTAGGATGAGAATACTGTATTGGCTTTAAATGGCTCATGTACCCGAAACTTAAAATCGTGGTTTCGATCATTTTAAAAGCTCATCATATTCTTGCTTGGTAATGAAAATGAGCAGAGACAAGCAGAAAACAAATTCTGTCGTGACACTGATCGAGATCGTATTAATACGATCAGCACCATTCAATATAAAAAAAATAAGAACCTATTTTATAAATTTTATTATCAAATTATAATATGATATATCAAAATGATGAATAACCCCTAAATTAGAAGAAAGGTAGAAACTGCGGAAAATTGGCATTTGAATTCGGTTGCTCTGAAGTCATCTTAAGATAATTTTAGTGTTTCAGAGATCCATTTTAAATTTAGTTTTCCTAACCAATTAGATTGCTTTATTTCTTGAAATGTGGATTTTATCTTAGTTATAATTTTGTGAAACGGGCCCCTGAAATCTTTATTATGATATGTGGTCCCATTGTGTAAGCGTTCAGTCTTCTACTAGCGTCTAATAGCATAAATAGGATCTCCAACTTGTATCACACCCGGGGCGTCAAGAGTAAAATTTATTCCAAATGTTGGTTTTTGACCATATGGTTCTTTCAGTCGGAATCTGAAATGAGTAAAAGTCAAACATAATTTAAATCGTTATTCAAATCGTTGAAACTTACTGGGCTAATGAGGACTGGCAATATGCATAGTGCAACAAGAATATTTTTACCAAGACTAGCTCGCGAGGCCTCGGTTTATATAAGGTGTCTGGAATAACATACAAAGTTCAATAATTGTAAGCATGCCCCTAACCGCTTGCTTAACGCTGGTTTTTGTGCAATTTCAATGTTCATAAGCTTGTTAAAAGCTTGAAGTCAAATGATGTAAAAACACCACATAAAACAAAATATAACTGTATATCCATACTAACTTTTTCAACGTAGCAAGTGGTTCTTCGTTTTTATCTTTTACTCCTTTAGATTGATCTACAGTAGTCAGAATGCATCTAGTACAGGCATCTAAAGCTCTCAGTCTAGCTTCACCTATTCGTATTTCTTTCCAATCATCCTACAAGATAAAAACATTTTGTTCAGATAGTTTCTTTAACAGCATTAGTAAATTAAGGACGGAATGATTAGGACATATTGAAGGTGGGGGTAGGTTAAGGCTGCCTTATTTCTAGTACATGTACTAATAATTCCCGCTGACCACGTAGGGGCGCCGCTGGTAACATGTGTAGCTTATTGTCTTGAGATCCCTGATAGTTCTACTACATTTACAAAGGGCATCTAACATGAGATGTTTTTTCCTCCAATTCCCTTTTTGACTTTTCCTAAATTCAATCGCGCTACAGCTCTGTATTTAAATATATTTTTCTGATAAGCAATACAAAATGGTTGAATTAAGTCTGTTCCAATTCGTATCTCGTAAGTTGTCTTATTGTCTGGGAGAAAGTTGTTATCCTTGTAAAATATAGATGTTTCTTTTTTTTCTTTCTTACCTCAGCGAAAGCATCACAGTTATCAGCAATAATGTTAGCTCTAAAGTTAAGAATTGGAACTTCTTTGTCTAGTTTCTGGTTCAATGCTTTCAGTGAAGAGTTGGAGAGAACCATGTAGGAACAATAATCAGAGAAAGCTGTCTGGAAATAGAAAGACAGAAAGAAGTGTCAGTTGGTAGCTCTAGGCAGTTCCCAGAAATCTGAATCTATGCTGTATAGTATCAGCAAAATTTTTACAGTTGACCTTTGTGAAGCAATGTAACTGTTCTGAACACAATTAGAAGTTTTAAAGGGATTGTAAAGTGGTTTTCTAAACTTTGTATGTGTATCGGGGACACTGATAGCATCAATTTGCGCCATTCCAATTTCCATTCCGACTTCTGTGGTTCTTGCAATTCCACTAAAACTAACGCGTTTTATGACGTCACTGACAGTGATCTAGATATCAATAGTAACTTCCGGTAGAAGTCACTTTACAATCCCTTTAAATGGGTTTGATTGATAAGGAGTGAATGAAGGGTGTATCAAAAATGTCAACCTTTACATCAAGGGAAGTAAATTAAATCAATCAATCTCTAATGAAATAAAGAATTTACCAAATCTCCAGGTTGAGCTGGATGTTGCCAATTCTTCTTGGCATTATAGGAATCTCTTTTCTCCAGTGATGCCTCGGAGAAGTGAAGCCTTAACCCATCTCTATTAAAATATCGACACAACCAATCCGCTACCTTATCACCACAATCTAAAGACTGTACTGTGTCCAATTTGATTCTGAAAACATACAAAAATATTTGAAGTTTAATTTAGTTTCAATTATATTTCAAATAAAACTATTTCACAAAATCTTTCAAAGTAAAAAACTTGCTTGCCTGGAAATTATTCTTAGCATCGATGGGACCAATTTAAATGAAGGGTTCAAGACAACTTACGTGATTTTACTTATATTTGATTTCATCAAAGCTGGATTAATCGGCAGTTGGATGGTTTCCATTCCAGGGGCATCAAGATGCATCGTGTCGCCGTGTAAACTGGTCTTGATTAACGCCATTTTCGGTTCTTGCCTTTGAGTCAACCACGTTCCATCTTTCAATGCAACACTCCAGTGCCTGTAAAAATTGAAATATTCGTTTACTAGCTTAGCTCCTGCCAAATATTCGAATATAAAATAAGTGTTTGTAGTCTGTAGGAATTTTTTAAAAATAGAGTTATTCCCCTTTCATTATTTGCTACCCTGTGCTGACAGGCACTTAAATTGTGTTCAGTTAATTGTTGTGATCGCTTTAACCCTTAACGTTTCTTAACGAAACGAAAATTATTTGTAGTCTGAAGTAACGATTTTAAAATGGAGTTATGCCCCTTACACCACACCTGTCATTAATTACCTGTCTCGAACGCCACCATATTCTAGACCTAGTTTCGTACATTTTCCACTCTGTACACACAATCCACCGAACGATTTCACGGGATAAACATATAATGCCGACACTCGACCCACTTTCTCAAATTGGGTACTGCACTTCCATCGCATGTAGGCACCGGCACCCATTTTCAGGGCCGCGCCTGCCGCTAATGTGGCGAATATCCCCGCTGGTGAATCGAACTGGATTGTATCCGCCATATTCTATACTATAGTGAACTCAAGCTATTTATAGTAATGTCCTCAAGTGATTTATATTCATAAATATTAAACACGACATGTCCCTTAACAACATACATACACAATGATACTGAGATGAAATGACATATGTTATAGTCCTACTTTTCTACTGGTTCGGATTAAGAAGACCGACAATTGCCATGCAGTGTGCACTGAGGGAAATGTTACCAGGATAACATTAGCATTAGTCTGTTATCATCTCGTTCATTCTGAAATTCCATTATACGTGTTATAATTATAAAATGTCCTTATACCCGATTGGAGACCTACATATTTATGCGTGACACACACTTTAACGGCCGTGTTCAGTTATAAATATCTTTAATTGTTGTTAGTAAATAAGCTGTCCCTCTCTCTGTCCTCAATTCCAAGGTCATCTTACTCAAATGTAAGTTAAAAATCGATTAAAAAGAATCAAATCATAACTAAGTAATTATATCATTTGATATGGCAAGAGTTTTTGAAATAACATAATTTTAGCTCCTCACCATAGCCGTAGGAGACAGGGGGAGCAGGGGGGGAAGCTGCCCCCCCCCCCCCCCCCCCAAAAAAAAATATTATGTTCTCGGGCAAAAAATAACCAAAATCGGGCAAACTATCATTAAAATTTGGGCAATAAGTCGGTCTGCCCCCCTGTTGAGTCGTGGGCCCCTACGGCTATGCTCCTCACTTAAGTCCAGAGGTTTCATTTATGAACTTATTTTTTGCTTTCTTTAAAATAGATTAACTTCCTAGAACTCCCTAGGGTTTGTTAGGTATCACACGAACTCAAAAGTATCACAGGAGGGTGTGTGTCATATCTAGCATCACTAAGAGGTTTGTATGTCATATCTAACATCACTGGGAGGTTTGTATGTCATATTTAGCATCACTGGAGGTCTGTGTGTCATATCTAGTATCACTCGAGGTTTGTATGTCATATCTAGTATCACTGGAGGTTTGTGTGTCATATCTAACATCACTGGAGGTTTGTGTGTCATATCTAACATCACTGGAGGTTTGTATATCATATCTAGCATCACTGGAGGTTTGTGTGTCATATCTAGCATCACTGGAGGTTTGTGTGTCATAGCTAACATCACTGGAGGTTTGTATATCATATCTAGCATCACTGGAGGTTTGTGTGTCATATCTAGCATCACTGGAGGTTTGTGTGTCATATCTAACATCATTGGGGGTTTGTATATCATTTCTAGCATCACTGGGGGTTTGTGTGTCATATCTAGCATCACTGGAGGTTTGTATGTCATATCTAGAATCACTGGGGGTTTGTATGTCATATCTAACATCACTGGGGGTTTGTATGTCATATCTAACATCACTGGAGGTTTGTATGTCATATCTAACATCACTGGAGGTTTGTATGTCATATCTAGCATCACTGGAGGTTTGTATGTCATATCTAGCACCACTAGGGGTTTGAATGTCATATCTAGCATCACTTAGGGTTTGTATGTCATATCTAGCATCACTGGGGGTTTATAGGTCATATCTAGCATCACTGTGGGTTTGTATGTCACTGTGGGTTTGTATGTCATATCTAGCATCACTAGAGGTTTGTATGTCATATCTAGCATCACTGGGGGTTTGTGTGTCATATCTAGCATCACTGGAGGTTTGTGTGTCATATTTAGCATCACTGGAGGTTTGTATGTCATATCTAGCCTCACTAGAGGTTTGTGTGTCATATCTAGCCTCACTTGAGGTTTGTATGTCATATCTAGCATCACTAGAGGTTTGTGTGTCATATCTAGCATCACTAGAGGTTTGTGTGTCATATCTAGCATCACTGAGGGTTTGTGTGTCATATCTAACATCATTGGAGGTTTGTGGGTCAAATCTAGCATCACTAAGGGTTTGTGTGTCATATCTAGCATCACTGGAGGTTTGTGTGTAATATCTACCATCACTGGAGGTTTGTGGGTCATATCTAACATCACTGGAGGTTTGTGGGTCAAATCTAGCATCACTGGGGGTTTGTGGGTCATATCTAGCATCACTGGGGGTTTGTGTGTCAAATCTAGCATCACTGAGGGTTTGTGTGTCATATCTAGCATCACTGGAGGTTTGTGTGTCATATCTAGCATCACTGGAGGTTTGAATGTCATATCTAGCATCACTGGAGGTTTGTATGTCATATCTAGCATCACTGGGGGTTTGTATGTCATATCTAGAATCACTGGGGGTTTGCATGTCATTTCTAGCATCACTGGAAGTTTTGTATGTCATATCTAGCATCACTGGAGGTTTGTGTGTCAAATATAGCTTCACTGGGGGTTTGTATGTCATATCTAGCATCACTGGAGGTTTTTATGTCATATCTAGCATCACTGGAGGTTTGTGTGTCAAATCTAGCATCACTGGAGGTTTGTGTGTCATATCTAGCATCACTGGAGGGTGTGTGTCATATCTTGCATCACTGGAGGTTTGTATGTCATATCTAGCATCACTGGAGGTTTGTATGTCATATCTAGCATTACTGGAGGCTTGTCTGTCATATCTAGAATCACTGGGGGTTTGTATGTCATATCTAGCATCACTGGGGGTTTGTACACTAAATTAAGTTCAAAACAAACTATTTTTTCAATGTTTTAATAATATATTTTTTCTTACAATCATTTTAATAAGTCTTAAAACAAGACAAATATATTTTACTTTTCATTATATTTTACACTTTGCGCAAAATTGTTCACTATTTAACAAAAACTATATACAAAGAGGTTACCTAGGAAACCAGAAACCATGTTTGTTTGCGGTGTGTTTCTGATATTTTAAAATAAATTAAGAAATTTTGCTGCCTTTTGATTTTCTTTCGTGAGACCTAGACAAAAGTGCTGTAGTTAAAAATTTAGATTCATAAGAAATGGACATTGTTTGCCAAAATATTTCAAGATATTTTATTAATTTGATTTATGGACAGCAATCTTCTTGATTTTTTTTTTATGGTTTTCAAGAGAGAAAGTTGATAGGAGCAAGAGACATTTACAAAAATATGATTTTTTCATGAAACTATCAAGAAACAAAGAGTAAGAATGTATGGCCTCAAGAGACAAATGAATCGAGATCTTTATTAGAACCTTTTCAATGGATGCTGCAGGGCTGTTGATTCTGTATTTGCCTGTCATGTCTGAAAAGAACTCCATAATGACTGATAGAACTTTTGATCTATAGGACATTTTGTATGCGCAAATGCTAAATTTTAAGAATTTTTCATGATTTCTTGATGCAAGAATTGAATTTATGTTCATAAATGTCCAGTTGGGAATTTCTAAAAGCAACAGCCCTGCAAACCATAGACGGTGTAAATAAACGATAAGTAAAATATAAATATAATCAACTCTTTTCAATATAACATAAAATGTTTTCATGATGATTTTTGGTAGCACTTTTAACTTTTAGGATGGAATGAAAGTCTTGAGGGGTGAAAATCAGGGTGAAGGTCAGATTTTTAATTCTCATGATCGATGTCTCACAACTAAACCTTACATCTGGGACCTTATTCTCCTTAAGCTTAATTTCCAATGATTTTAGTGTTCCAGTCATCTGGCCCCTGTTTCTCAAAAAATCTTAAGATAAAATTTGTCGCAAGTTCGGCATTTGGCATAAATAATTCCACACTTATGACAATTTCTAATCGTAAGATTGTTTGAAAAACAGGCCCCTGATTGTTAAATTACTAATAATAATTCTAAAGGGATTGTGAAGAGGTTTTTCTAAATATTGTATGTGTATCGGTGAACACTGATAGCATCAATTTTAGCAACTTTCTAATTCTATTAATCAGATATCTGTGGTTCAAGCAAATCTGCTTTATGCAAAGTGTTTGATGACCTTAAACCCGCAAAACATCTTAACAATCGCTTTTAGTTCACTATAATTATCCAGTTTGATTACTGTATTTCTTAAAATAAGTTAATTTTTAAGATAAGGCCCTAGATTGGACAAGAATGTGTTATCCAATCTTAAAGACAACTTGTAATTAAAGGTTTCAGTTGCGGACAAAAATCTAAATACTTTCAAATCAGAATGTGAATCTGTGATAAATCAAAAATGAATTTGAGGTCAGAAACTTTAGAATGAAGGTGATGAAGTGTTGAATCCAAAGTTTTGGACATGGTCATTTTGGCTGAAGTTTACAATGATGGCAGGCCTAACTAGTCTTGTTCTTTGTAAGAAAAGCAAGCTTAATCTGAATTCATCTATCAGATCGAGCTGCAGTTTTCCATAAGAGAAAAAGCACTTGTTTCGTTTGGTCCACAGAATTTGCAGAATAACACAAGTTTTTCTGATGGCCACATATTCTCGAAACGATCTTAGAGCAAGGACATCTTTAAACTAATATTAATAGTTAAGATCCAAGGATATCCTAGCGCTGAAATCATTTCGAGAAAATGAGGCTTGGACTATAAAATACTTAAATTGAACTTAAAATATCCATGATGCATGTGGTCAGAGTCAAACAGTACGGCCTCTG
The DNA here is from genome assembly GCA_029955415.1 of Lottia scabra. Classification (NCBI taxonomy): domain Eukaryota; kingdom Metazoa; phylum Mollusca; class Gastropoda; family Lottiidae; genus Lottia; species Lottia scabra. The sequence continues at coordinate 3,299,243 of JARJEI010000010.1, forward strand.
AAACTCTGAACGAACAAAAACAGCGTTGAACATGCTCCAACAAAAAAAATTGCTTGTTTTAAAACAAATTAAATTTTTAACAGAAATATACAGAACATAAAAAAGATTTCTCTTTCACACAAAAATAAAGTAGGTCCAAATATACAGTAGTCTGACAGTTGGTATCCTAGGAGATGTAATCTATTCATATAAAACAAGGCAATATTTCTCTCTTTATTTTAAATATAACATGTACTCTGTCACTGTTTTTACAATGGTCTTTATATAGCTAGCCAGATTGTCACTCGAGCATATAACACGGAAAGGAGGAACGCCATTTTATTCACCATTATAACTCTTTCACTACAGTGGTTATCTATTAGAAGATATAAAGCTTAATATCAGTTATTTGTATGGCAGTTTTAAGATTAGCCTTAACCTCCGATATATTATATATTACTCTCGATTTTGCCATATTTTTGGATGCAATTTTATTAACAGAATTTTGCTTGTACGGATTTTTATTCATTTTACCAGTTGATAAAGCTCAATTTCAGCAATCTGTATAATTATCTAAATATTAGCTATTAAGAGAAATTGAGCTCTATCAGCTGGTAAATCAAGTATTTAGAAAACTTTATCCTTAGAAAGAGATCATTAAAGGATCCTCAAAGAATTCCTAATCAGCTGAAACACTTGTCCGTAACGACTTTTCCGTTATATCAACTCTTTTGAAGACACTTTTAACATCCAAAACTGATGAAGCAAAATATATCCAAAAACTGATGAATACTATTTTCATAAACTGATTTAAGATGACAACCACAGCACTCCTTTCACCATCCTAGTTTTTGTCTAAGTGACAATCTGGCTTGAAGTCAGTTTATCAAATCACACGGTCAAAACATGACCTTTCCCGTCTCGCCGGCAAGCTTTTCTTTCCGATTAATTCACTAACGTCAACCAATGATAAGCCTTCTTTTTGAAATGATGGAATGATTTCTGATGATAGCTCTATGTGCGGGATTGCACTTTCAATATTTATTCAGTGACACCCATTAAACTGTCCGTCCTTGGGGACAGGGTCTCTCGTTTTCTAGTTCTCGTGTGATGTTGAGACACGTCAATGTTGTGAATAACATCACAGTCACTAACAAGCTACCACGATATCCTAGGTGCCGTGAAGTGATTAGACTGCAGCCAATGTCACTAGATACTACGTTCCAATACGAGCACGTTTGGCTGATGGCGCTATCGGGTCTGATTCCTCCTCTTCATCCGAGTCTTCGTCAGGATAATCCACTAATCCCACTAGGCCAGGCTGAAATACACCAAAAAATATTTAAGATTTATATTTGAAAAGATTTTTTCTGTGTATTTTTTTTTTTTTTATCTTTTCTTAGCTTAAAGGATAAAAAATTTGTTGTAAAAATGAAATGTTTTTTAATAATGTAAATCTGATAAATTTCTCTAAATTTGATTGGACAATATTCACACTGCATTTATATCTAAAGCAATCACAAATCATAATTTAAGTTTGAAAGCTGTTTTGCATTGGATAAAATAAGCAAGGTAACATAATCTCATTTGCAGCTGGCAGTGAAAATGATAAGGGTCTTTAACTAAAATACAAATTTTCTCATATTAAAGAATATCTTAAAATGCAAATATTATCATTTTTCACAGAATGAATTGCAAGGATAGAATTGTGGGGGTAATATAAGTGATAAGGAAAGGTTAAGAATCCATTAAGAATCTTAAGAAGCCATAAATATGATATATAACTTACCTTTTTGGTAACAGCATTAGAAGCTTTCTCAATGAGAGGGGAGTTGTTAGGTGAAGATTGGGGGGTAGGAGTAGGGGTGACACAATTTATAGTAGGACTATTACTATTGGAATTGTTAGCACTGATTCCAGGACTCTTGGGGTTCTCTGGACTACCCGGAGAATGAGGACTGCCTGGTGAATGTACAGGACTTGATATAGGACTGTTGGTTTTTAATGCGATATTAATAGTACAGGCTTTGTTGATGAGTTTTGGTGAACTTTCTTTAGCCTCCGCAGCCTCTTTCACAACTGAAATGGAAACCAGAAATTTACGTCAGAAATTGCACAAAAAGTTGCAATATTTGGTAGGAAAACTGGGTTAAGATACTACCTCAACTTCTACAGGGACACAACCTCAAATAGATCCTTGGCCAAACTACTTGACAAAGTCAATTTTTCCAAGATAAACTGGACTCATTTATAGCTAGGTTGACTAGTGTTGATGTCAAAACTTTCACACACCAACTGAGAATAGAATACACCACAACCATTTGTTCCAGGTTACAGGCAAATAATATCATATAAAGATTCAAATGTTCCAACCAACTGCACTTCAGTATTGATTTAATCTATAACCCCAAAAATTCTACATACCTTTTTTACTTTCTAATATTTTATTGAGTTGATCGAAGTCATTATCCAGTTTATTTTTTAAGATATCGGGAACTGTGGCGGCTTCGTTCTCCTGAGCCTCATCGTCCTGATCAAACCACATTTCTTCTTCCTCTTCCAGTGTTCTCACATCACGTCTAAATCTGTTATTATTACGTACCACAGGGCCTTGACTGAAATCAGAGAAAGGCCTGTTTCTGATAGGATCATTCTTTACATTTAGTAATGTAAGAAGATGCTAAAAAAGACTTATTACAATTCGGGTTCCTGGTAGAATCACATAATTTAATAATAGAACACATTGACTACTACATTTTACAAGGATAACAACAAATAACAATTTCTTTGATTTTGATAAGGTCTATACATAAATAAGGAGTCTTATAACCTACTTTTTTCCATCAGTTTGGACTTATATAAATGGCCAGGCAGTGTGCAACGAGGGAACAATTTTTCTGATTTCCATAAGTAAAAGAATCTTTTAACGTGCACAGTCCTATAGCACATGCCTCAGTTTATTGACCCATCTGAACAACTAGACGCTTTTTCAATGTCAGCTCCTCCTATCTACATCACTGACGGGGAAACAGGGTTGAAAATTATCTGGACTCATGCCAGGATTGAACCCTGGACCCTCAGATTAGTGATCAAGCGTTTAACTCACTGAGCCACCGCAGCTCCCTCAATGCATCTTTAAACATGCAAAGCCTGTAGCACTATGCCTCAGTTTATTGTCCCATCCGAGCCACTAGACCCCTTTCCATGTCATCGTACCATACTTGTATCACTGACAGAGAGATACAGGGTTGTTTTGTTTGGCTGAATTTATCAGGTTAGAGATCATGTATCTCGCTCGATGAGCGATCTTCTTGCATACACACCAAGAGATATATCAATATATGACAAATATAATATTTATAAATACCTGTCCATATTTAGTCTATCTTTAATTCTCTCTTGTTGCTGTTCATAGCGTTTTTTTAAAGCTTCAAAAGTCTGAACGTACTTGACACTCTCCAACTCATTGATATAATTCTCTACTATATGACCACATAATGATTTCACATCTTCCTGTTAACAGACAAAATATCATTATTATTATTAATCATATTCCATATCCTTCACTCACTTACTTATAAATAACAAACCGACAATTACAGTCAATAATTCAATCAGATCAGAGATTTATTTCAGATATTCAAATACCACTGCCTTTTATATCAGGGAGAATCATTCTCGAAAACTTATTATTTTTACATGTGTGCTAGATCAATCACAAAGGCCCCTAATCGACAGAAGACACGTTAAAGGGAATGTAAAGAGGTTTTCTAAATTTTGTATCTGTATCGTGGACATTGATAGCATCAATTTGCACCATTCTCATTTTCAATCAAATATCTGTGGCACTAAGACTAAGAGGTTTGATAATCTGCAATTGTCTTTTGTTTGCAGCATATTTCATGGTTGTGACTTCATCAAATACTTAGTTTAACTGGAATTGTAAGACCCACAGAAGTCTAATTGAAAATTGGAATGGTGCAAATTGATGCTATTAGTTATCCAAGCCCTAATGCTAAATCCAATAGATTGATATGTATTATAAAAGGTCAAAATTCAAAAAATGATAAAAAAACACTTACCACCTTGACAAATTCAAAGAGTTCAATCATTGCGGAGTTCAATAAATTATATCTATCACCATTGGCTTTAAATGCTTCTACTATAGGTTTAAATAGGTTTCCTTTTAATATATATCGATTATAAAACTCTTCCTTTAATCCTATAATCCTTCGCATAAATCTTAAGGCACCTGAAATTACACAATAATTAACAGTTAAAAATCAGGATTTGATTCTATCGGCACCATTTTTAAGAAATCTGACTTATATGGGAGCTGGAATTCTTGATCAAGATCAAATATAATGCCTTTTTGACACATGTATCATTTGATTCAAGTGCAATAGGAAATCAGTTTTTGTAAAATGAATGCTTTTAGGGTAAGGCATTGAAGAATCCACAGTTCTTGAAGCTAGCTAAGAATTAAGGGTACAAAAATAGGATGCTCTGCCTCTGTTGCAATTTGGGTTGCAACAAAGGAGTCTCAATTTAATATTGATCAGATAATACAGTTGTAGTAGTAGGGCCTTTACATTACATACCAGTACTAAAGCCCATAAATCCATGAATCCAAGGTGTGCCCAAATTATTGGCCTCAATTTTAATATTATGCTCGTAATATTTTATATAAAAAAATGTTGTTACTTACACAGAGCTACAAATGAGTGTCTAGATTTGAGCAAGACAAGAACTCGACGTAGTAGATCTTTACTGATAATATAGTTTTTAATATGATACGTGTGATGTTCAACACAGAATGATAATAACTCTAATATTAAACTTAATAACTGGGCTGTTTGATAATCATCTGAAATTAATAATATACACAAGTCATGGACTTTCATGGAGTTATAGGAAGATTTCAAGGATTTTTAAGGGAGATTATTTTCAAACAAGACATTTTGGATTGCCAAATGGTCCTTTAGTGGTTAGAGTGGTTGAAAGCAACAAGTTACTATTCAACAGAAGGCACTGGCGCAGGGTTGAAGCAGTGTTCACAAAAATGTAATCCAACCTTCATTGCATTGTTAAAATACAAACATAATATACAGTACAGCCATTTCATGAAGTATTTGATGCCCAAAGGAGGGCTATTTTCAAACACATTTTAAACAGTTATTGCACACATAACCCCCCAAATAGTATGGACTAAAACTTTAAACATTATCCTCACCTTTACTAGGTTTATCATCCACTGTATTAGCAAATAATGGTGCTGTTAAAACATGCATACTATGTTTATAGAAAAAACTTAAAAACTCTGTCTTCTCAGTTTTCTGTAAATAAATACACAAAAAATAGAAGGATCATTAAATGACTGGAAAATAAGCCTGACAAATCCAGACTTACCTACCCAGTCCCTCAGATGTGATTTTGTCATGGGAAGTGTCAGATATCTAATGTTATCTTATGCGAGCAGTTGAATCAAACACTCACGTCTAAGACATTTTTGGGCAAAAATCTTTGATCCACCCCATTTTTGGCCTTAAAGGCAACATTAGCTTTCACCATCATGTTTATGGCCTATCTCCAAAGTTTGTGACTTTTTAAAGCAGTAAATTTCCATAAAATTGTCACATTTGTTCATTTCAGAAGTTCAGAAAAAAAATATCTGGACAAAGGATGATATTCCAATTTTTAAATTCAAGAAATAAAACTTACATTAGCTGTGGCCAACATATTCTCAGGATCCAGTAACAATCGTAATATACCCATCAATTGCATGGCTCCACCTAATTCTATATAATATTCCATAAGAGGGAGAGAAAAAGATAATATTAATTCATTACAATACATGCACAAGTCTGTATCATGGAAAGCCCTTCCTTACCCCTTCAAAATTTGGAAAAATCCATTTATCCGTATATAATGCACACCCCTTGTTGACAAAATATTTACCAGTTTTCAGTCACCCTTCTCTTTTGCAATTCGGAAAATAAATTTTGTAATTCAAGACATTAAGAAGCAATCATTTTTTAAGATTCAAAAAGATCCTTTCTCCCAGATGGTCCTTGGCCAAAACTCTTGGCATTGATACCAGATTATCCGTACCCATTTACAGCTGGGTTGACTGGAATTATGAATGAAGATGACTTATCTAATATTAACATGCGTTAGAATCAGACACGAGGCTATCTACCATGTATACAGTCCTACAAACAAATAGGAAGTTTCGAATCTTGGCTGATATGGTCAGTGAGTTTTATGGTTTTATAATAACATGATAATCAGTTGACTGTCATCACTTAAATTGAAAAGTAAACATTCCATACTGGGGGAGAAGGAACCTGATACCTGCACCTTCACAGTATGAACTGTCCTATTTTTAGAATTTTGTCAGAGACAACCGGCCAGATAGGTTTTAGGTCTTCAACAAGTTTTCACAATGTTGATTAGGCTATTTCAGTGTTTCTCAATCTTTTCAATTCATTTCCCCACTTTGGAAAGGTATTGCTTCAAACTTTCATGTTATGAAAACACATATTTACACTACACACTTTTGGGCAAGAGGAAAAGGAAAATTATCAGGCCATTTTTCCTGCATTTGATGCCTGTTTCAAAACCCACTAAGTGAGGATGGTTAGAGGATTTGGACCCAAGTTGAGAAGCACTTGGCTTTATGGACCAAAAGCAAAAAATAATTCATGTATATAAATTTTGATATAGTTTCAAATGTTTTAGAAAAACATAATTTGAGAGGATTGTTCAATTTTCAAGATGCCGAGAAAAAACCCCAGAATTTTTATATTTGATTATAAAATTTCCTAAATAAATTTTGAAGTTATATAATGTATCAAGTAACCGCGATTAAGCAATTTCAAAGTCAAAATCAATTGAACAAGATCTGGCATAGCAGATGAGTTGTGAAACATACACTCCATAAGCTTGTGAATAAGGTATGTTACTGCATATGAATGGAAAATTACCATAGAAAAATCAAAGTATTGCACCAAAAGAAAATTTTGGAAATCAATCTTGATTTCCTTGCATCTGATGCCTTTCCAAACAGAATTCTCTTAGAGAACGACATTCTATTTGAAGAGGGTTTGGAGGCATTGTAGGCCTTCTCCAAGAACATTTTACAAATTAGGCCAGAGTTCCTTGCATCTGATGCCTCAAACGGTCTCCGTGAAAGTTATGCTAGACTGTCGATTGCTGATGTCTTTCCGAACAGAATTGTCATTGAGAACACACACCTCTTGAATAAGGTTTGGGGTATTGTATCACAAGAAAATTTTGAAATAAGATTTGATTTCCTTGTAATAATCAGGCCTTTCCGAACAGCAGATTTTGGAGGATTGCACCCTATGAAAATTTTGAAAAATAGAATTAAACTTCTTTCATCTAAGGCCTTTCCTGATTACGTTGACAACGCTTGCCTCTTTAGTAGGATTTATAGGGGTATAACCCAAGACAATTTTGAAAAAAGAGCTGATTTCCTTGGATCTGAGGTCTTTACAAACTGCAAGTGGTTTGGAAGAATTGTGCCCCAAGAACATTCTGAAAATTCAAGTTCTGTTGATTTCCTTGCATCGGATACCTTTCCTAAAAGCTCTCATTGAAGAAACACGACGCTCGACTGACGGAAGTATCTGTGGGAAGATCTGTAATAGAAACCCAGTTTGCGAACTGTACGTTGTCATTCTTGGTTTATAAGATCTGTAAAAGAAACCCAGTTTGCGAACTGTATGTTGTCAATTTTGGTTTATGAGATCTGTAATAGAAACCCAGTTTGCGAACTGTACGTTGTCATTCTTGGTTTATAAGATCTGTAAAAGAAACCCAGTTTGCGAACTGTACGTTGTCATTCTTGGTTTATAAGATCTGTAATAGAAACCCAGTTTGCGAACTGTATGTTGTCAATTTTAATTTATGAGATCTGTAATAGAAACCCAGTTTGCGAACTGTACGTTGTCATTCTTGGTTTATAAGATCTGTAATAGAAACCCAGTTTGCGAACTGTATGTTGTCAATTTTAATTTATGAGATCTGTAATAGAAACCCAGTTTGCGAACTGTACGTTGTCATTCTTGGTTTATAAGATCTGTAAAAGAAACCCAGTTTGCGAACTGTATGTTGTCAATTTTGGTTTATGAGATTTGTAATAGAAACCCAGTTTGCGAACTGTACGTTGTCATTCTTGGTTTATAAGATCTGTAAAAGAAACCCAGTTTGCGAACTGTATGTTGTCAATTTTGGTTTATGAGATCTGTAATAGAAACCCAGTTTGCGAACTGTACGTTGTCATTCTTGGTTTATAAGATCTGTAAAAGAAACCCAGTTTGCGAACTGTATGTTGTCAATTTTAATTTATGAGATCTGTAATAGAAACCCAGTTTGCGAACTGTACGTTGTCATTCTTGGTTTATAAGATCTGTAATAGAAACCCAGTTTGCGAACTGTATGTTGTCAATTTTAATTTATGAGATCTGTAATAGAAACCCAGTTTGCGAACTGTACGTTGTCATTCTTGGTTTATAAGATCTGTAAAAGAAACCCAGTTTGCGAACTGTATGTTGTCAATTTTGGTTTATGAGATTTGTAATAGAAACCCAGTTTGCGAACTGTACGTTGTCATTCTTGGTTTATAACATCTGTAAAAGAAACCCAGTTTGCGAACTGTACATTGTCAATTTTGGTTTATAAGATCTGTAATAGAAACCCAGTTTGCGAACTGTACGTTGTCATTTTTGGTTTATAAGATCTGTAATAGAAACCCAGTTTGCGAACTGTACATTGTCAATTTTGGTTTATGAGATCTGTAATAGAAACCCAGTTTGCAAACTGTACGTTGTCAATTTTTGTTTATGAGATCTGTAATAGAAACCCAGTTTGCAAACTGTATGTTGTCAATTTTAATTTATGAGATCTGTAATAGAAACCCAGTTTGCAAACTGTATGTTGTCAATTTTAATTTATGAGATCTGTAATAGAAACCCAGTTTGCGAACTGTACATTGTCAATTTTGGTTTATGAGATCTGTAATAGAAACCCAGTTTGCGAACTGTACATTGTCAATTTTGGTTTATGAGATCTGTAATAGAAACACAGTTTGCGAACTGTACGTTGTCATTCTTGGTTTATAAGATCTGTAAAAGAAACCCAGTTTGCGAACTGTACGTTGTCATTCTTGGTTTATAAGATCTGTAATAGAAACCCAGTTTGCGAACTGTACATTGTCAATTTTGGTTTATGAGATCTGTAATAGAAACCCAGTTTGCAAACTGTACGTTGTCAATTTTTGTTTATGAGATTTGTAATAGAAACCCAGTTTGCGAACTGTACATTGTCAATTTTGGTTTATAAGATCTGTAAAAGAAACCCAGTTTGCGAACTGTATGTTGTCAATTTTAATTTATGAGATCTGTAATAGAAACCCAGTTTGCGAACTGTACATTGTCAATTTTAATTTATGAGATCTGTAATAGAAACCCAGTTTGCGAACTGTACATTGTCAATTTTGGTTTATGAGATCTGTAATAGAAACACAGTTTGCGAACTGTACGTTGTCATTTTTGGTTTATGAGATCTGTAATAGAAACCCAGTTTGCAAACTGTACGTTGTCAATTTTTGTTTATGAGATTTGTAATAGAAACCCAGTTTGCGAACTGTACATTGTCAATTTTGGTTTATGAGATCTGTAACAGAAACCTAGTTTGCGAACTGTACGTTGTCATTTTTGGTTTATAAGATCTGTAATTTTTCCCGTGGCAATTTCTACATAATATCATATTTTTGTACAGAAAATAAAAAATATGCAAAATTTATCCATTGTTGCGAACTATCAAGTAAAAGTTAATTTAATCTGCTTGAGCTCAAGTCCCATTATCAAATTCACATTCAGTTGCTTTCTGCTTTGAATGAAGACACAACAATTTTGTAAATATAAAATCTGAAATAAGGGTCAAAGTTTATAGAGAGAATTTTAAAATTTGGGGTCAGTTGTTCCTGTTAAAGTAATTAATTGTAATATGATTCCTGGGTTTCAGTAGACAAGAATGTTGTCTTATCAGCAAGTGGTGGCCATAAACTTGTACTAGAGTAATTGTTAATGACACTATTACACATCAAAGGCTGCTCATTTTGAGTAAAATTTCCTATTTGTTTGTAGGACTGTATATGGAACAACATGGATTAGAACCTACATTTGTTTGACGTAACCAAGGAAATAATTTCAACCCTCTAATCGCCTGTGCTATAGCTTGTCTGTTAGAATTAGAGATGGGTTGCATATCAAGTATATGCGACAGAAACAGAAATTGAAATAAATAAATAAATAATTACCAGGATCTGTGTCGTTAATCATCTGTTCTATAACGAGATTAATTAACAAATCATCCTGTAAAATACAATTAATATAAATTACAATAACAAATAGAGCTTGGGTCAATTTTGTTAGGATATAATTTTTAATTTTGAAAACTAATGTGAATTAAGAAAACCGGAAAGTATTCCTTGAAGATATTTTGATAAAATTCAATTCTGAGATAATCTGATTGATTTTCATTTCAATAAATATTTTCAGTGTTAAAATATTCTTTACAATAATTTTAGATTAATAAAACCTAAGCATGCACGATCCCAACAGTAAAACAAATCTTTAAATCGATGTAAACACATTGAAAACATATTGGTCGTAGCTACTTAAAGTCACATTGCGGGATTCGTTTGTTTACAAAATGAAATTTATGGGATTTCGGGACAAAAAGTATTCTAGCTTAATCTCTGATGTTTAATTAAGTCAAAAAAGTAAAATTCACGGCTTTGGGTACTCAGATGGCTTCGATGCAGCTGGATTTAAAATCGGGATCTAATAAAATGATTTCCATAAATAAAATGCTAATGAGGTCAAGCGGGGGGCGTGTTAGTTAAATGACGTCACACTCCAATCTCCAGTAGCACGTGCTAGTAGTGGGCGGAGCTTGTGAGTTATTGACGTCTCCCTCAATCAACTCGGTGTTGAAATAAAAACAATCAAAATTTCCTTCAAATGGCTGTAGAATTGGAACCACGAAAGGGAATCGATTTTTTTTTAGTTCAATATTCATTTCTAAGTGCTAACTTTAAAAAAAAACCATGAGAAGACTTTTTCTCAATGTCCAAGTCTGGGCTTATGTGGCTTTAAGTTGTAATGATTTTTTATAATGTCCAATCATGTATAGTCTACTATATTTTACCAACTATTACATTTAATCCAATATTTCAAGATAAATTTTATTTTATTATGTATTTGTACTTACATCATCCTGATTCTGTGTTTCATGTAAAATAAACTCTCGCACCATGGACGGACTATATTCAACAATATAGGAAAATATGTCAATAGCAGCACTTTTCATTTTTACATCATCCAACCCCTACAAATAAACATATTTAACATTTACTAGATTAATATAATCCAACCCCTATAATAAATATCAATATCAAACTGTATTCACTAAGGACATTTTTCTCAAAACTTTAAGACCTGGGTTTTCTACTGGTTTTCACAAGTGTCCCCGATTACGCATGACTAAATTGTCATGTCCCCTAAACAGAAATTGTATTATGTATAATATAGGTATATATATATAGAGTCGTTGAGGGCAGTGGATAATAAAACATATTAGGTTGTTTTTTTTTTAGACGTTTGACTCAGTTTATGTCCCCGGGAAAATGTCCAAATGTCCCCAGTATGGGACATGTCCCCCAAGTTGAAAACCCAGGCTTTAAGATAAGATTATTTGAATTTTCCAGACAGACATCTGATTTAATTTACCAGTAATCAAGTACCAAAACAGACTTTAGCTTGTCAAATAAGGGGGTAACACGTCTACAGTACCCCTAGAATTTACCCTTAACCAACAGAATATCCACTGAAGATTTATGGCATTTGTAAGATTTATAAGCCACGAGCCATTTTGTATAATTTGTACAGGTACTGAAAGATGAGCTCACTTACCAAAATAATTTCTATTGCTGATAACACTCCTAGGTTAGATAACGTCTGAAATAAACAATATATTATAAATAACAAGTAAACAACAATTTGGTTGGAATCATTAAAGCACATAAAATCAAGAAAACCCCTAAAGAGATCCAAACTATCAACCATAGCAAATGACTTTATGGTTGTAAATAGGGCTGGGTATCGATTACCAAAATGAGATCGATTATCGACAGCACGCAACCGATCAATAATCGATTATTTATCGATATATTTTGATGGCAGAAAATAGTAGAATCAGGGGTGTCAGATGCAACAATAAACTCGTTCAAAGTCAATATCTGAATATCTTACCGTTACTTTTACATTTTTTATTCAATCCGAAACAGATACGGTACATATTGCCGTACCGGTAAATAAATAAAAGAAGTTAGCTGAAAAGTCGGTAGTAAAAGGAATGAATAGACGGCATCCCCTACCCGACAATGTAAACAACATATTTTAGAGGCTGTTCTGTATAATTATCTCACTCCCCGACGAACGGGATTCGGCGAATATAGAAAACAGACATGAACTAATTGAGTATTTTGTTCAGTGAAAGAAGCAATACTTTATTTTCAAACAAGAATAAAAGAACAAAATTACAAAACAAAATAGTAGTTATTTATTAAACCATGTTATATTTGTACAACTGTATATATGGAAAATAAAAAAATGGCTATTCCTTTAATATATTAACCTCCCTTTTCCCGCCAAATTGTCCAACTCAAAACTAAAATAAAACGAAAGATGAGAGAAGACCCTACTTTTGGCCGATAAACTGCAATTGTCCAAAGCAACCCTGGCATGTCTTATTGTAAATCACGTTCATAATTTTTATTCAGGAAGATCAATTTGTCGACATTAGCTGGAAGAATACAACTTCGTTGTTTATTTACGACCATGCCCGCTGTACTAAAAACTCTCTCGCTGGGCACAGATGTGCCTGGAATGCTGAGTAGGACCAATGCAAGCTTTGAAATATTAGGATACACCGCCTTGTGAGATTTATACCATTCTAATGTGGACAAATCGGTTAGACGTGGTTCCAATAAAAACTTGTCCAGTTCATCAAAAGCCCGCTTAAGGGGAGATAGGGGAATGCCTGGACTGACATCGGAATCTAAATCTTCAAGATCAGAAAACCAATCCATTTTCTTTTTTTGTTTCTTCGGTTGGGAACATTCCGATTCGCCATCTTCATCAGACACATTTTGTGTATCAGACAGATTATCAGCAGGAGTGTCAGATAGGAACTCGCCCAATTTTTCTTTTAAATATTGTTTTCCCGATTCCAGTTCTACTGAATCTGCAAATTTCAAACTACGATATTTCAGATCAAGCATAGTAGATGCTGTCAGAACTTTTCGAATGTTTGCGTCCTGATATCGTTTGTTGAGATTAGTAATCATAGCGGTCTTCATATCTCTTATTGCTGGACCATCGTCTTCATTTATTTGCAAATGCCGGATAATTTTCGTCAAAACAGGTAGAATCAATGATATGCTTGGGTATGTTTCACCCGAAACAACTTCTGTCGATTCTTTTATGATTTTCAAAACTTTCACAAGTTCTTCGGCCACTGTTCGTTCATTTCCCTCCAACACCATATTCCTATAATCCTTTTTGATTAGTGGATCACTGAATGCAGCGTGAATGGCTACGGTTTGCTCTAATAACCTTTCAAGCATATCAAAAGAACTGTTCCACCTGGTTTCTACGTCCAAGATTAATTTATGTTCAGGCAAATCTAACATTTTTTGTTTTTGGGAAAGAATGTCTGTGGCCAATGCACTTCGTCTGAAATACGAGACCGTGCTACGACACCTAGTTAAAACATTTCGTATTGTGTTGTTGCATTTTAGGCCTTCTTTTGCCATTAAATTAAGCGTGTGGGCAAAGCAAGGAATGTGTAATATTTTGTCTTCAAAAAGTTTTACCGCTTTTACTATATTTGCGGCGTTGTCCGAGACAATAAACCCTGGTTTAATTCCCCATTCTCCTATCACATCTTCCAAGGCATCATGTAGATGCTCTCCTGTATGGGAACCCGGTAATTCCCTGGTTTGGAGCACATAAGTCTTCAAATCCATACTGTCTGATATGAAATGGACAGTTGCGGTCATATATGCTTCAGTTGAGAGGGACGTCCAACAATCTGTTGTAATTGATGTAGAAAAGGCTTTTTCTAATTCATCTTTAACTTTCTTGCGTGTATCGTCATACATTTTTGGTACAACATTTTGCGAAATTTGTTTCCGTGACGGAACTTGATATTTTGGTTCAGCAATAGCCAGTATATTTCTGAAAGATTTAGATTCTACAGTGCTGAAAGGCCTTAGATCCATGAATATATGTTCAGCAATAGCAGTTGTCATTTGCGTCGCTTTTTTGCTATTGGGTCCTAATTTTGAAATAAATGATCCTAATGTAGGTTGGCTTGTTTTTGGAGTATCCTTTTCTGCGGGACGTAGAACAGCAGGATGATATTTTGCCAAGTGATTTTGTAAATTTGTCGTGTTCGATTTATATTTGATTTGCGTACGACATTCTCTGCATACGGCTTCGGTCTTATCAATTTCGTTCTCAGTTCCGTCTTTGACATAAAAACCAAAATGTTTCCATACAATACTTTTTGCCTTCCCTGGAAAATCTACAATTCTTTGCTTTTCCATTTTTGCATAGGCCTATTATTGAAATGCGGTAAAGTATCAGATGATATTATTGTTGTTTATGTTTCTAACCTCAAGGGAAGTAACTGTAATGCGATCTCGCTTCACTTCCGGAATGAGATTTGTTCGACCGAACACTGTATGGAATATTGCAATATTTTCTTATTAATAATATTTGATAGGCTTTAAAACAACTTTAATTTTATTGCTATCATCTGTTATTGTACGGTACTTATAGTTTATTGTGTGTATGTTATGTGTTGAAGTAATTAAGCTACTACTACAACTAGTGTGGAAGATTGACAGTGACACAACGACAGAAAGAAGACCGGTATACCGTACGAATACCAGAGAAAATGTCTATTTGACAATTAATCGATTATGGAATTTGATAATCGATAATCGAAATTTAGAATTCTTAGCGTCGATAATCGATTATTTCGATTTTTTGACCCAGCCCTAGTTGTAAAGAACGATGCTTCAACTGACAGTGCTGAAGTACTCCAATTTCCAATTTATTTTACCAAAACATTAACTGTAAGCTTACTGCTAGGTTTATGTTTTGAATGGGACAGGAATGTGTAACAATATCATTGTTAGACTACTAAAGGTTGAGAAGCAGCTATCCCGTCGCTTTAGTTGCACTAAGGAGTTTAAAAAAATAGTTATTTCCTATGAGTAGTGACGATGTCTGAGGAACGACTTTCACACACTTATTCCAGCCATGTGACCTACCTTGAAAAATGATTCTCTGCTAGGTAACTGTAAGGTTTGTGAAAACGTACAGAATTCTTTTAAAAATAGAATGAGATCACGCCGATGGTTGTCATCAGTCTCGTCATCTGTCAGTTGAGCAAATAACGTGGTCAAAAACTTTTCATCTTCCTAAAATAATACAAATTAAATAAAATAAAATAATAATACACAATAAATGCCATAAAAACATAATAAGTCAATGTAAAAGCAGGGGAGAAGGATTCTTGTTTCCAACGAGCACACTAACTAAACAATCCCTGACAAAACAAAAATCGCGGACATATATCAAACTGGGTTGACGTACAAATACTTGTCAACAACGCAACAATCTAGCTGTGGAAATGCAAACGCAACAAAGATTTCACTCAAGACAGCAACAACAACAATCAGACAATAAGCTTATACACAGAAATGTCAACATATTAGGAAGGCTAAAACACATACACAGTAGTTCTGTCTTAATTCAAATTATTTTTCCCTTGAATCAATGATGCAACCACCTTGTTGTGGAAAAGTAAGCTTACCGGAGATTTTACTCATGATAGTAAACACAAGGGCTGGATATCGATTACCAAATTGAGATCGAATATCGAAGGCAGGTTACAGATTAATAATAAAAATATTTTAATTAAGGAATCTTCTAATCTTCACATGTTCGTGTACGTTTTTGTACCTGAATGTTTGTTATTTATCAATATCAGGTATCAAAGACAAATGAAACTGAAGTAATGTCTAAAATTTTGTATGATTATCATGATAAAATGGGTCGTGACTTCTCAGATAATATTAAAAGAAAATTTGACTATGAATTTTTATCGATTATGAAATTTGATAAACGAAATAAATAATTTGTAGACCCAGCCCTAGTAAACACCATCTTATAAACACAGAAATGTATTAGGAAGGTTAAATAACATGAACAGTAGTAGGTAGTAGTCCATACTTAATTTGTATTTAACATCATATAATACTATTTATTTCTCTTAATGTGAAATTATGAATGATAATAAAACCCAACAAACTGAATAATTCAATTAATGACTGATACATTGAGAGAAATTATACCTTTATTGACCTATTTTTTAAAATAATTCTTAACTTCTGTAACCATCTGTGTTATTTCTGGCACTATATCAAAACTCTAACATGAAGGAGAGCATATATACTTTGTAATGCATTTTAATTAGTTTAAATGTGAAAAGCAACCATTGCAAACTTGAGAAGGATAGGCTTATAAATTAACATCTTCTAGACACCTGATACCACTTTTCATTTTGAAATATTTACTCATTTATTGATATACTTCATTAAGCAGCTACAAATGTATTGCTAATGTGTTTATTGTTTACATGGATTTTGAGATTTGTTTTACAGTTGTGATTGTTTGTGCTTGGAGTTTATTATAAAATATATTTAAATATCATAAGTTACGTAATTCTAAGAGTCTAGAAAATATATTTTAAAGAGAGCTTTGAACATGATCTACAGGGTGCAAACTTGGGTGTAAAATGATTAAAAGGTGGATGCATGCTCCACAGAACAACATATATTTGTCAAACTCTTTTTTTACTTTTTGGATTTAAATACATAAATATGGTAATATATTCTATCTAATAACAATCTTTTAAATACCAGTTATAATTATTTAAATTTCAAATGACATTAAAATTATGTCCTACAGATGTGACAATGTGAGGGTAGTTGAATATTTGTCACACATGAGTACATTTAATATTGCGCAGATTGGTTGAAAATTAAATACCATAACTTTTAATTCAGAGATGATTATTTATATCGTTAGGAATCGTTTAAATAAAGTATTCTAATTATTTATTACATGTGTAAATGTGTAATCTTACTATACAAATACAAATAGATTCCAGGGCTTTAGATTACCTTAGTTTGGGCACACCCTGTATCATAGTTTCGTTAATTTGGGCACTGCTAATTTCGGCACAACATACCGTTGTAACCAGCATGTAATCTGGATTCAGGACCATGCAATAATTGTTTTAATAGTATTGAGATACAGTTGGAACTATCTATTAAAAGAGTACAATTTATTATGGTATACTACCAGTACTCTTTAATTTATTACATAATGCTTCATCAATCTACATTGCCTCATCAGGCGTTCCATTATTTAATGTTAACTCCACCCCTAAATATATGTCCTGTGTCTGTGCTTTCGTAACTTTATCGCAAGTACTAAGTACCGGTAGAGTTGGTAATATTCTATATTAGAACGCAAGATTTTTGCAACCCAGAAAAAAAGACAAAATTGTACGTACCTGTATCATGCTGACAATTTCCACTTTATTAAAAAATATAAAGGAACTGAGAGAGGAAAGCATATTTTCTTCAAACACTGACGGCGTGGGCAATATCACATCTTGTATATACTGAACTCGATACGTTTGGTGGATTTTGGTCAGTAATTCCGGATTCGATATCGGCACAACCTCCTTAAACTTGGCCTTTGTTTTTAAATATTCCCTGTGTTTTGCTGGCTGCGACAACGTAGGATCGTATTCCAATAAACCAACAATATCGAACAATATATCGTCACTAAACATAATTTCAAATAAAGCGTTTTTATTTAGTAAAAATATACTTTTGAAAATGTCGTATAAATGGTGTAATCCTTCTAAATTTTCCAAGTCTTCACACATATGAAATAAGTCAATTAGTTTTTTAATGTAGCCTTCGTTTTCGATACAAACTGCGAGTTTTTCTCTCCGTATAGGTGACGGAAGCACATTGTTAAATAATTCAGAGATTTCTTCCAGTTTACTAAGTTCACAGGGAGGTAACTCTATTGGTGGCATAGCATCGGGAATGTCATCAAAACGTTCCTCTTCTGATTCGTCCACAACCTCTTGAGTGATATCCACTGACGGATCTTTACCTTGGACCTGAAACACAATGGTAGAGTTAGCAATTTGAGGTTAATTTGCATAATCCATCTTGAAAGATACATCTATTCCAATGGAGGCTAAAGGCATATTTGTCACGGTAATTCACAGGTATCTGAAGTTTCATTTATATACAGGGTACTTTTCAATATGTGAATCTATGACCATCTGATCAATCCAACATATCTTTTTAAGTCTAGATCTTCTTCTTACACCAGTTAAAAAAAATTCAATACCGGTACCTCATTCTGTATGTATGCTACCACAAATATGTGTAAATGACAGTGTAAAAAACAGACAAAGAGGTATAATTGATATTTACAGGTGAAAAAAAAATGCGGTGAAAAAAAAATGCGAAGTTTCCCGCAAACAACAAATTCAAGAATCAATTTATCAAACATATCAGAAAATTTGCGATTTCCTGTGAGCGGTGACATTTTCTTGGGAACAACTTCCTGTCTAACTTTCCAACTTTCTTCAGCCATGTATATATCTATATGGTCCAAATGCTTTAGTACGTACACTGTATACAGAGGACAGAAGCACTGACAATGAAATTTCTAATATGTCTTTAGGATTGAAGAACTAATGAAGACATCACTGTTTATTGTCAGGGTTCATACAGATCATCTGAGTAAATTTTCCCTGACATTTCCATGACTTTCCAGACAGTATTTAGTCATTTTCCATGACCAATTTTATAAAAATCATGAACGGAAGGGGTAACTTGAGACTATTCTGGATCATGATTTTTTAATTTGATAACGCAAAAATAAGAGAACGGAATGAAATATAATTTTCCAGGTTATTTTGACAATTTTCCAGAATAATCATGATTTTCCCTGCTATTCCATGTCTGGAAAAGCTTTTCTAAAATTCCCTGATTTTCCAGGTTTTCCATTACCTGTACGAACCCTGTATTGTAAACAATCCAACATCTCACTCACCTGACAAATCTTTTCCCATATCTCATCACATCCAGCTTTCTCTTGAAAACTCAGCGCCAAGTCATAATTATCACATTCTGACCAAACTATCAATGTTTCCTGTAAAACAAAAGGTCAGGATCTTTTAACAGATAAAAAACAAAGTTAAAAATACAATCCACAGAGAGAAAAAGTTATTGCTAATTTCCTAATTAGTATGGTAAATGGAAGATCATGAATTAAAAAATTATTTTTGGAAAGTCATCACTCCTATCTTAAGCTTTCTTTTTTTTTGTATTGAGAAAGCAGGACAGTTGATATTTGTTCAAGTGAGTATCATAATATTTGTTTTTATTTATTAGCTTTCTTTTATATCCTTAATATTTTAAGAATGCATTTTACTAGTTTTAGAACTAAAATGTAAGAAAAACCAATAATGTCTATGATCTAAAATAGCCCAGGCTTTGATATGATATATCAATATTTTAAAGACAAAGTCCTTAAAAAATAATTATACGATACCATGAGAAATTTACTCAATTTGGGCGAATTTGAAGACCTACGATACTAATATTGCCTACGCCTTAGAGAAAGTTATCTCAAATAAGACTGATGTAATGACAATAATGAAATCTATTTTTGACACAGTGACCTAATTTAATATTTCACAGTATATAAAGTTTATATCAAGAAAACTGGTAGTATATTGTAAAAGAAGAACAATAGAATTGCTATCTTAAAGTATTTTATTATCATACGCATGTACTAGCTTGTTTTATTTATCTTTATCAGTCAAATAATTTGTTTACTCTACAAATTAAGTCTTGCATAAAGCATGACTACCGGTATAATAAGTTCACGTGTTCATACCGATCATGATTTCAATTAATATTTTGATTTCCAATCATTCTCAAGGAAAGGAATATTCTTTTTTGGATCACAAAATTCCACTATGAAACAGAAATTGGCAACTGGACATGTTTATCCGAGTCCTAGTATTTTCGAGTGCGCAAATTTATGGTGGGGGTTCAACATCTGCTACAGACTTGAACTTCACCAAACGGTCTCCGTGAAAGTTACGCTGGCGCTCTGCAACATATCACGGTAATGAACGGCAGCCATTTGACCGGACTACATCAATGTTATCACGTAATCTCGTGATTCTGGTAGTTCAAACATCAGAGAGGCTCATTCGAGGCTACAATTATTTGTAAACAAATAACACGAAAACAAACAGATGTGTATTTAAAATGATGATAAAATGCGTAAATGGTGAACAGATAGTCACTACGTAGCATTAAATGCACGAGCAGGTGTCAGAAAATTCCTCCACAGATTCTATTGCTATGAACTATATTTTGTCACGACGTTACAAGCAAGTGGTAAAGCGTCAAAGTAAAGAGTCTCGCGCATGAAAACACAAAGAAAAACACCATTCATTACCGAGACAGATTATGGTTTACGGAAACTGCCGAGGATTGCCGATTGGAACTTCACAAACCATTCTGGTATGTTTCTCACAAAATTTTGGACAAATGCACGCCCTTGGGTATCTTTATTGATTATATGCATCTTATTGTTAAACTTCGGAAGAATATTTGTCGATGTCAATAATGTCGAATTATTTTCACAAAATGTCGTTCAAAATCTATCACTAAATCTTCCAATTCACTAGTTTCATTCAATTTCTAAAATTTAGTAATCCATAATACAAGTTATAAGTGAGGTTCATTCATGCTAACTTCATTTCCGGTTGGCTAGTTAAGACTTTATTCAAATGAGTAACATAAAAGGACACCGAGTACATTCTAGTAGGAAGGAATTCATAATTCATCCAATCAAAGACTTCCATTTCATTTTGTCACATTTCTGTACTGATCTCACAAAGAAACAGGATCAAGATTAAGTAATAGATTATCATCATTGAGAAGTCATTGTGTGTAACCAATATCTGAGGTCACTGACCTTTTATCAAACATATATCAAAAGTTATTTCACATCAATGAAATAAAATAGGGGTTTTACATCTTTTTTTTCAGGTACCGGTACTTTACAATTTACAATTATTCATCTATTTAGTGCAAACATGCTGAGAGTACTGTAAGCTTATACACTTTGAAAAACACAAATATTTTGTCTGTTTTCTTCACAAAATATCATTTATGCAACTAAGAAATTTAAATGAGAAAAACCGACCGAATGAAATGAAATTTGATACAAATAGGTAATGTAATGAGGTAAAATGGCTGATGTTGGCTGGTACATGCAGTTTGTTGTCTGCACTATAACTAGCAGTGTACCGTACCGGTATATTCTGTCTCACTAGTTCACTCACCTGTTGTTTTTGATAGGCTGTATCAGGATGAATCTTTGATTCTAGCAAAATGGAACCTGAAATTTATAATTTGAAATTCGTAAAACTTTTATACTTTCAATAATTTTGTTTGATCAAGCCAGAGTTTAGTAATTGACATTGTGGATGCTTATACCTCAAACTAGATTCTACTAGACAGGTTGAAGTGTTCAAGACATTTTTTTTTCATCATTGAAATCAACCTACACAAACAACCTCAGAAAGCTTTGCTGCATTTTTAAGTTGGCTAATGACAAGATTTGTCTGATGAAACATCTTTACAATGTCAAGCTTCTGCAATCCCATCTATATTATATCAAATTTGTAATAGCTTGAAATAGTGAAGATGCATTTGTGCCACATAACACATGAAGCAACAACTTGCCAACTTTCTACAGCTGATTTGAAGGCATTACCAGCTGTACCAGATTCAGACACCCAAAAATGTAGTCATAAGTCTGAGAGTCCTTGTCCAACTTAAGTGATGTCCGACCGACAGCCTCTTGCAAAAATTAATCATTTTGGCTTGAAAATACAGCCCATTCATGATTTCTTCTACTGATATACTTTATTTCAATTTAGTCTATGCACGTTAAACGTTGCTATCAGTATTCAATATTTACTATATATTTATTAATAGTATGTTATTATAAGTAGGCCTATCCTACAGGTTTATAATGAAGGATATATCAATATCATTTTGTTTATGGTAGGCTAAAATAAATACAAGATCTAAAAATAGAATACATATGATGACCTCATATTTATATTCCTGGAAAATTTCGATTTCAATGAAGTCCATTCCTATTGACACCAGGGTCGAACCCATATTTTACAAAATTCCTGGATTATTTGTGTAAAATCCACGCATGTTAGATGTGACCTGATTTGAAAAAGAATGACAGAAGCCTTATTAAGACAAAGTATAGGAAAGGACACACAATAAATCAATCAATCACTCAGCAATGAAACAAAAGATAAACAACAAATTTAATTTATCAAGATTGGGTTGGCAGATCATCTTTCTAGAATATGAAATTCCAATTTCAGTTCAAACGATTGTGATCGAATAGAAAATAATTCCATTACATAACTACACAAATAATCAATTAGACAGATCGATCAGTCTTGATTGCACACTCACCGTCTATCTCGGACCGGACTAATAAAGCCATTCCTTTCAACCGTTCAACGTAAGCCGACGACACATGCCCTGTTCCACGATCATCCCATTGACGATCCTCATTTAGCATGTACAACTTCACACGCCTTCTTGTATCTGCCATTGTTGTTGTTTTAAGAAATAATTTAATAAAAAGTTACTATATCCCGTAAAATGGAGGTGATTAGGCTATCTTCAGCCGGTCGGTATCTTTCGCATGTGAACACAGATATTCCGATTCAAAACATTACCACACATGAGTCGTACAAATCATTAAAAAATGGCCACAAAACAAAATAATTTTTCCAATTAAAAAAATCGTGAGTGTCTCGCCACTTTTCATTTCTATATTACTTCACCAATATACGTCTGTGACTAAAGCCATGCCTGTAAATCCGAAAAAACTTCAATTCCATTCGAGGTTGAAGTCTAATCCAGACGCCATATTGAATGCTTATAGTTGAGTCACACGGGGGCTACACATGACCTCTCACGGTTTCCCGCCTAATCTCAAATTTGACAAGTGGCCGTATGAATGGCGATAAAGTACCGTTAAAAAAGTTTTGAACTCATTTCTGCGAAAGATCGAAAGATCAGACTTTCATTTTGGCTATATTTTAAATTCTGAGTATTTCAATCAATATATTTCGTGTCAGTTTAATTTGTTTTGTCGTATTTGACTTAGTAAATAGATAAAAGACAAAGAAAAACACACATTCATTCATAAAGATCCCCTTTCCCACTTCAAGATCAAGGTCAAATCATAACGATGAGATGTCCCTTCCTTCATCAGCCGTTACGATGAAGATTCCAAATTATATCAGGTTATGGCTATGCACTTCTTTCTTTTAGTCGAGTAGTCTGCACACTATAGTGGTCTTAGATCACATCATTTAGGTCAACCCAGTCGATAGTAGATTACTATATACTACTAAGCCTCGTTATAAATATAGGCTAAGTTTATAGGAATCGTATGCTAGGCCTAAATTAATCTGAAACTTCCTGACACCTGATGGAACCGCAGATATGACATGTATATTGAAGGGATGGTTGCCTATAAATGAACTACAAAAATGTCCACCTTTCCAAATATATTGAGGTTTAGTGGATTCGTGGTATATAAATACGCTTAAAAAAACCCGGAGCTGCGAAACTACCATGAACTACGACTACCAACAAATTTTGCGATATCAGCATCGGCTGGAAGCGAACGTTAACTTGTCATCTACCAACCAACCGACCGCACCTGCTAGCCTACAATTTATGTGTCCAAATAGCTATCAAAGGATGGGAATAGAGTTTCGGACTAGGCCAAAATATTCATATTTCACTCAAGGGTGGTTTTGCAGAATTCAATGCATTGGGCAGGGTATGGCTTGTATTCCAATCAGACTTTAAAAAACGTCGAAACGTGCCCGAGATGGAACTTACCAGTGGCGTTTCTAAAGTTTATACGACGGAAGGGCTTAATAGGAAGCATGTAATTGTCGAGGAGAGCTGCCAGCACCAGGCATTTAAGAACTCATTGAAACTGAGGGGGAGGTGGGATGATGGTGTCATAACCGGACCAACATTATTTTGGGGGAGACTGTCACAGTCCTTTAAACTTTAGTGGGTAGGCTACTTGAGCACCCTTTTAGAGAACCCAAGGGGGATGCTCCCTCGGAAAATTTACTTTTTTAAACATATTTTTTTAATTATTTGTTTTACTTAGTGCAGGAACCCCCTCCTCTTGGTGGTGAGGATTTGGTTCAAGCAGTCCCTGTGGTACAGAGTAGGTGATTATATTAATTGAATGAACAAAAAAATTAAGTTCTCAAACTTTGTCAATCAGAGTATATATTCATCAACGATGTCCACAGTATACAAACAGAATGCAAAAAAAAACATGAAACTATGTAAATGTCCAGTTTTCTGGATTTATCAGATTATTTAGGTAATCTGTTGTAGGCCTATAGTTATGCAACCAGGCAAGTCCCTTGATGAATATAAACTCCTATTGACCAAATTTGAAAATTTAGATTTTTAGTTCATTCTAAGAGGTTGTATTCCTTAAAGGTTCTAATTGTTGTGGATACATTTCAGTAAACAGAGGCTTATTCAATTTAAAGTGATTTGTTTTCACGCTTTAATTGATTGATTATTGTGACCGGGGACAGCCTGCGCGGTCTCACGGCATATATATCCTAAAACAGCTAACAATCCAAGGGAAATAACTCTATATAAAACAAATGACGACTACATACTACAACAAAATTCTTACAGATAAGGATACTGGACCTACATGTAGTTTGAGATATCAGCATCCACTGGAAGCTAACGTTAACTTGTCATCTACCAACCAACCAACCTAACTGACCTAGTCTCGAAAATGCTGGTAATGGAATAACATTATTTCCTATTAGAAGAAAGATTCGAACCCATGATATATTAGACTCGGAGACAACTCGCTGCCGGTCAACTGACTCGATAATTAACTGAGACCTTATATGTTAAAAAATCCCACGACAGTTGGAGATTGAAAAAAAGTCGGTTGTCCTGTCACATTCTATTGTGGCACATTTTCGACAACATGTTGGCCAACTTGTTGCCGAGATGCCATGTTGTCGAAAGCATTTTGGTGTATACAGGTTCGGAAACATTCAGCAACAAGTTGTCCAATATGTTGTCGTCTGTGAACAGAACACGATTTGTGTTGCCCAGGTGTTTCGGCAACATGTTGTCGAAAATGTTGTCAGTGTGTAGCCTACAGTACTTTAGCGAGTCCATTGTACAAAAGTAGGACGTAAACTCTATTCGATAGGACATATAGGTCTTGATGACATATTATTTATCTACTATAGTATTTTATCATTTTCCAAGTATATTTATGTTATTATGCACATGTTTATACTACAAGTAGGCCTATATATCTTAAAACCGTTATCATGATTTATGGAATGGCAATATACACATAGGACAATTCGATTTACAGCTGATAGATCCGGGTGCAAGTCCCACCATAAAATAATGAAATGAAGACAGTCGTTTTTTTCCAAGATATATTTTCGTATTCGTAGGACGACTTCATATGAGGAATATTTTATTAGTTGATTGTTCATTTAACGTTGATTTCTTTTTTGAAGGAATCACTTGACGTCCAAAGATTTGAGTAGTCCGAAACCTGCTAACCCAATTCCCAACCCTGACTCTCTCCCAGTCATATCCGTCCAAATAGCTATCAGAGGCTGGAGAAAGAGTCAGCAAGTTTCGGACTAACATTTGAGGTTAAATCCGGGTATTGATCTCTGGCTACTGACTAAATCCGTCATTTCTGTTAAATATCAAACTTTTCTGGATAAAGACATGTCATGATGACGACCATAAAATTTATTCATGGACTTGTTTTTAGTTTGGTTGCTAAATGCACCATAACTAGATCTAGCCAAGAAATAAGCATCTAAAAAGAGAGCTCTTAGTCTAGCGCACCGAACAAAATGCTGGCGAATGGGGGATGTTGCTGCACATTAAGAAAATTGGCTATTAGATCAAATTACAACATCACGTTTGCCAATTAATTTCACACTAGGTTCCCATTGTGTCATATTCGAAATCCAAGTATAAAGCTTTGATGCATTATTTTTTAGCATCCATTAAATGCTATCAACCATTGGAGGTACTTTTAATTTTTATATTCAGTAAATGAAATATAAATATTCAATAGATTTAAAAGATTATTTTACCGGAAAGAAAATCCAGCGTTTATGGATACTACTCCGTTCGCGGGTCGAAGTGTTCTCTGGTCGTCGTGCAATGGATGAATCTTGAGCAGTGTCCAATGCGGACTGGGATTTGACTATAGCGGATATAAAAACCTCTTGTGACGTCATCCCATTGTTATGGCAGGTCTTTCTTTTTCCTAATATCCCTCAACCCAGGGACATTCGAGAGAATATCCCTCAACCCAGGGACATTCGAGAGAATATCCCTCAACCCAGGGATATTCGAGATAATATCCCCGTGGACAGGTACATTAGAGATAATATCCCCTCTACCAAAGTACATTCGAGAGTATACTTTAATCTAACACCAATACATTTGAGCAATCAACTCTACGTCTTAAAGATTTTTTTTCTTTCAAACTTAATATTGTTTCAAAATCAAGCTGATGAATCAAACTTAATATTGAAGTTTCAAAATCAAGCTGATGAATCGTAACTAGTCACTACCCAAGTGACAAAGTATGCAATCTTATCAAACAATATCAAGTCACAACTCAGTGATCTGTAAGGTTTCTTGTTTCCTATAATTCATTAAAGGTTGATACAACAATATATACCCTCACATTTCTTGTAATGTTTTTTACTGGTCATCTTATTTTTTAAAAACGGTTTTAAAAATCTAAAAACTAGATTTTTAGAGCGTAATTAATTTTCGAGGGATTTATATCTTTCAATACTACATTTTAGAATTTTTTAATGTAAAATTAGATATTTAATATTAAAAACTAAATATTTCTGAAAATTCTGGAACATTTTTTCACACGACATGGATTACCTCCCATGTGATGTTAAATGTATTGATTGATTTTTTAACATATTTACCAATTATTGAATTAGGAATCGGTTTTTATGTCGGATAATGCATGGTTTCTATCGGGATTAGTTGACATAATGCCCTTGGGCTCGGGAAAGCACGAGGGCCGAAGGCGGGCATTATGTCAACTAATCCCTCGAAACCATGCATTATCCTACACATATAGAAATGTCTACTTGCAATTCTTAAAGGGATTGTAAAGTAAATTTTCTAAACTTTCTAAGGAAATCGGAGACACTGATAGCATCAATTTGCGCTATTCTAATTTCCATTCCGACGTCATATGGTTCATATAGTTCGTTTTATAACGACAGTGATCTGCTTAGAGATATCAATAGTATCTTCCGGTAGATCACTGTCATTTAAAATCCCTTTAATCATGGCTTATCTTACCCCTTTGGATGGACACAAAATCTACATTCTATAATTTGGTTCAATAATATGAGTATTCATCACTGAACTTGCCTGATGTAATAAAATACAACAGCTAAATTGCCTGTGTATAGCCTAATCTGATAAATTAAAAAAAAAAAACTTCCTTTTATTGAAAAACGCTTACAAAACATTTTAAGCGTTTTCAATAGTAACCTGTCATTTTATGAAAAATTACTTAGTTAAATTGGTTTTATGGATTTGTTTTTGTATACTTTTGACACCGTTGATGAATTTATACTCATTGATCAAGTTTTAGAACTTAAATTTTTGGCTGGTTTCAGAGGTGATCGCTTTAAAAAGGCTTTTAATCCAGCCTAAACCTTAAAGGAGACAGCAAAATTAATTACATCAGAACGATCAGAAGTTCAGTAGGCGGTTCAGTGGGTTAATCCTTTTTTTTTTAAACAAATAAATGTCATTAATTATTTCATGGATTATTGACAGTTGTAAGCAAGCACATGTTCAAAGTCACGTGTGTTTGTTTACATCTCTTACAGTCTCACATATTATCGCGAGAAATCTCATTTGTCTCGTGTATTGACCAATTGAAGCAATTGTCAGACCCCCCTACACCGATCTAGGTTTTATTACCTTGTATAAAAGCAAGCAGTGGCAGACATTCATCGGCTTCGGCGAAGCCAACAGTTCATCAAAATTATTGCTGTTTTATTGTAGAATTGGTTCTGACTGAATAATTATGGCTACGGCCACTTCTACGGTGAGTCTAGGAACTGAATATTCGTATGAAATATCACGCGATTCTTGTCATTCTAGGGAAAATTTGTGAGAAAATTTCTGGCGAGATGTTGCCACGACCTTCCATAATAGCCATAGTATAAAAACTATGAAATATGGCTCATAATGCCCAGTAAATTTGTTATTGTATGGCTAATGCGATCAGCTGATTGCTTGTATATAAAACTGAAAAGAAACGTTGTCCAAACAGCATTTAGTTTCAATAAAAGTAGAAATACAATTTTGGTATTTTTTTGATAAAAAAAAAAAAAAGAAAATCATTGGAATTTGAGTTTGTTCATGTCCATGAATCATTATGAAAAGTAAATTAAGCCAAGCTGTTGTTTTGTGCTTTTTATTACGTTTAAAATATGTTGATTTAATTAACAATGTGTTAACTTATTGCTATTTCTTGTGGCTTTGTTTACATTAGTTGATTAACCAGAAGTGCATTAATTGATAGTCATGATAAAGATCCAAATTGAGATGCAAGGGGTGGCTAAAATCCCCAATTTTTGAAACGACAAGACTCTTGTCTTGATGACAAGAATGTGTAAAATTACTCAATTTTTAGTAGCGTATACAATTTACAGAAAAAATAAATAAGGTATAAGTGAAATTTCAAGCAGGTGACACATATTTTAAAATAAAGGGCCTGTACGATTTTCATACAGTTTTAATAATTCTTCTGAAGACTCGTAAGCTTATATTTTAAATTCCACTCAACCACTGAAAATGTTGATTGTTCCCCTTTGATTGGTAATTTGTTATCTCATTGAAACAGACATATGCCTGTGTTTACATTGATGATGCAATTTCAAGTGCAATAATTGATAATCATGATCAGATATGGAGATTTGCTAGCCTAGTGTAGGTGGCTTTACCTCCCCTATTTTAAATGTCTAAATCGAATAAGTAAGCTTATTGACCTATTATTTAAAATCGAAAATGTATTTCATATCATCAATGCAAGGCAAGTGTTTGGAGGAAAACTATTGTTAAAAAGTCTATTAATTGTAGCCAATAGGGAAGATGTTATTTATTAAGGAACAAGGGCAATAACTCATTATATTATATATTATTTTTCATGAGTAAGCTGTATAAAACACTGATAGGAAATTTTATTAATTAAAGAACAAGGGCAATAACTCATTTTATGTTAAGGTAAGCTGTATAGAAGAGTGGTAGAAGATGTCATTAAAGAACAAGGGCAATAACTCATTATATATTATATTTTATTTTCAGAGTAAGCTGTATAAAGCAGTTATTAATAAAGAACAAGGGCAATAACTCATTATATATTATATATTATTTTCAGAGTAAGCTGTATAAAGCAGTTCTTAATAAAGAACAAGGGCAATAACTCATTATATATTATATTTTATTTTCAGAGTAAGCTGTATAAAGCAGTTATTAATAGAGAACAAGGGCAATAACTCATTATATATATTATATATTATTTTCAGAGTAAGCTGTATAAAACAGTTATTAATAAAAGGGCAATAACTCACTATGTATTATTTTCAGAGTAAGCTGTATAAAACAGTGGTAGAAGATGTTATTAACAATGTAAAAGAGGCGTTTTTAGATGAAGGCGTTGATGAACAAGTTTTACAAGAATTAAAACAGGTAAAATACCATCAACAGTTTCTGGATTAATAACAGTTAATAAAAATTCTATTTGAAATCGAATTTTTTTAATGCAGGATGTACTCTGTCCTGCTTTCAATTGACAAAATGTTAAAAGGAAGGAACAGTGTTATTATAAAATGTTTTTTAAAATCAAAAAAATAGCCTGAGACACTGACCCAATTTTCAGGTCCAGGCAGACAATTTTAATGGCTAGTGGTCTGGTATAGGATCAAAGAGAAATGTACCATTTGCTGGCAGAAAGCAAATTCACCTTAACCAGTATTTGTTTTGAGGCATGATGAAATGTTTTTTAAGAAAAGATGACTTTTGACAAATTTACACTTTTTTCCTGTTGTTGTTATGTATTTGAAATTCAAATCTGTTTTATTTAAGCATCTTAAATGAGATTTAGACATCTTACTTTTTTGGATCTTTGTAGTTATGGGAACAGAAATTATCAGCATCTAAAGCATTGGAACCAGCGCCAGCTGAGAATGAGATTCTACTTCCAGGAGGAACTCAGCAATTAGTATTTCCTCAACAACATGGTAAGTATGCCTTGAAGTATATAGTGGAGTCGTGGTGGCTCAGTGAGTTAGACGCTTGCTCGCTAACCTGAAGGTCCAGGGCTTTTTCAGAATGGTTTCCCCCTGTCAGTGATGCAGGTCAAAGGGGCTGACATGGAAAAGGATGGCCCTGTGTGCTATTGGCTGTGAACGTTAAAGATCCCTCGACAGTTAGAAATCGAAAATAAGAGCAGGGTAAATGTAATGCCGCTGTCCTGGCAAAGTTTCCCTCATTGCACACTGCATGGCGTTTGCTCGTCCTCAATTAGCCCATATAGGTGCAGAGGTATTATATAGTATTTCTAATAATAATCTGGGGCTATATACTTATCTCCCTTAGTATATAAAACCCAGATTTTGAGATAAAAAACCTTTAAATTGAAAGATTCTTAGTATTGACCAATCATATGTTAAGAACACTTAATAAAAAATCAAAAGTAAAGTTTTTGAAAATAAGAAGGGCAGTGGTGGCGAAAGACAGGGTATGCTTACCCTTCTAGACACCTGATACCACTTTTCATTATGTGTAGGATAATGCATGGTTTCGAGGGATTAGTTGACATAATGCCCGCGGGTTCGGGAAAGCACGAGGGCCGAAGGCCCGAGGGCTTTCCCGAGCCCAAGGGCATTATGACAACTAATCCCGATAGAAACCATGCATTATCCGACATAAAAACCGATTCCTAATTCAATAATTGGTAAATATGTTGAAAAATCAATTAATACATTTAACATCACATGGGAGATAATCCATGTCGTGTGAAAAAATGTTCCAGAATTTTCAGAAATATTTAGTTTTTAATATTAAATATCTAATTTTACGTTTAAAAATTCTAAAATGTAGTATTGAAAGATATAAATCCCTTGAAAATTAATTACGCTCTAAAAATCTAGTTTTTAAATTTTTAAAACCATTTTTAGAAAATAAGATGACCAGTAAAAAACATTACAAGAAATGTGAGGGTATATAATGTTGTATCATCCTTCATTGTGTCATAGGAAGCTAGAAACCTTACAGATCACTGGGTTGTGACTTGATATTGTCTGAAAAGATTGCATACTTTGTCACTGGGTAGTGACTAGTTACGATTCATCAGCTTGATTTTGAAACTTCAATATTAAGTTCGAAAGAAAAAAATCTTTAAGACGTAGAGTTGATTGCTCAAATGTATTGGTGTAAGATTAAAGTATATTCTCTCGAATGTACTTTGGTAGAGGGGATATTATCTCTAATATACCTGTCCACTGGGGATATTATCTCGAATATCCCTGGGTTGAGGGATATTCTCTAGAATGTCCCTGGGTTGAGGGATATTAGCAAAAAGAAAGACCTGCCATAACAATGGGATGACGTCACAAGAGGTTTTTATGAAATACTTACTCATGTATGATTGATATAATTCCTCATGTGAAAAGTTCATAAGCTGTTACCTATGTTTCGTCAAATCTTTTGGGGGATTTTTGGTTTTGTTTAGCAGTTAGTTTCTTTATTACTTTACTCCTTGTTCCCTATTTTCGTACTTCCATATACAATTGTCTTATTTTATTACAGTGTTGGCTGCAGGTGTTCAACAAAGATTTCCTGGTTTACCTTTACAGTTATCTCAAGCAGGCACAGAATTAGTAAGTACCGGTATTATATTTAAGATGAAATTGGTATGGATTATGGGGCAACATATAAATCTTTACAAGCAAAGTATTCCATTAATCAAAATCTCATTCGAAAAAAAAGCTGAGTAGCTGACCAGTGGCGTTTATACCAGGGTTTCTACCCCATGATTTAGGCTAGCCCGATCTTGGCTCCCCCACTTTGAAATTAAGTATAATGTTACACACAGATAGCTGGTGCTGGTAGCCCCCCCTGACAATTATTTGGCCTCAACTTGGTCCCCCCAACTAAATATTCCTAGAAACACCACTGTACTTTACTTCTGAGAAAAGAACCATTAGGTGTTTTGAATAGAGTAAGCATGGTTTGCTGCCACTAATTTGGATGCAATGATACAATATTATGCCTAAAATTAATGATGAAATTTTTGTATTACAGTCTGGAGCAGCTGCGACGGCCACCATGGCGCTACCACGTGGTATATTTCACCAACAGATGGCACAGTTAACATCAGGTGGTACTATCACCGGTCCAACTATCACTCTAGGTAAGATGTGATTTTAGTAGCAGGTGCCCTGAGGGCCATATACTCATATACCGTTGTAGTGAGTGGTGCATTACCAACAGGTTATCACTGCTCATATTGTGTTTCAATTCGATATGGAAGACTCTATTGTTGCATATCAAACGAAATACTAAACTTGAAAAGCACCTTGTGCTAAAGAGTAGTCTTATGTTGTGTCTTGGAGAAAATTTACCTCATTTCACACTGCAATTGCATTGCCTGTCTTCATTATGCCAATAGGTTTTAGGAAAAAACACATTTCATTTAAATGAAAAGCCTCTCACATGGTGTGAAAAATCGTTAAAGTCTTGCAAATGGCTTAGAATTAGATTATTAGCATAGATATTGATGAACTTTTGTTTATTTTTAGCAAATGGTCAAGTTCTAGTTCCACAACTCGCCCAGAGGGGTCAGGCCCCTACAGGTTCTATAAACATTCCACAAACAGCTACCCTGATGTCCAGTCAGTTACCCCCAGGTATCACCATGCAGCAGATACGACCTGTAGGTCAAGTCAGAGCAGTTAATCCTGTAAGTTAAATAATAATTAACAATTAGTTGGGTTTTCCCCAATCTAATTAAAATTAGATTACATTTCGTTTCGGTTATTTTTTGATTGTCAACAACTCCATGTAATCTAAAGACTTGTATAAGGAGGTCATCTTCAAGTGACATATAAGCTATTTATAGCACATGTCACCCCTCTGCCAATCAGAACACTGTTTATATTTGAATATTTTGTATTGCGTCATAATTTTCCCACAATGCATATCAATGCATAGACCCGCGATCTTGAAGGTAGTTTTTGATTGGCTGAAATTTTCGTCACTTGCAGATGACCTCCTTATACAAGTCTTTAGATTACATGGAGTCGACAATCAAAAAATAACCGAAACGAAATGTAATCTAATTTTAATTAGATTGGGTTTTCCCCGTACAAAACTGGGGCCTTATTCTTGAAAACTTAACTTAGATAAAATCCAGATTTTAAGAAATTCGGTAATATGATAGGATAATAGTTCTTAATTTCAAATAGATTTTAGTGATTGACCAATCAGATTACTAGAACACTTAAATCATTGCAAGTTAAGTTTTCGTGAATAAGGCCCTTGTTAAAACCATCTCGAGGGGACAAATATGGTAAAAAAAAATAGATAAATTTCTCAGTACATCATGGTAATGTTGCCCGTTTTTTGCAACTCTTATCCAGTTAAAACCGCTCTTGACAAAACTTGCCAACCATGTGATGTATAGGGTTTTTGCTTTCGGAATGTTCAGATTAGGTGCTCATTATTTAAAAAATCATTGTAATTAAATTTATTGTACAGATTTCTAGATATTGTAAATATAGTTGACTTAGTCTAATATATTGCCGAGATAAATATTGTGTCGATATAGAGTTCTCCTACAGTAGTTTTTAGATTCCTGTTTTCATGATTTATTGCCTTTGGCTATGATAAGCCTATCTTTCAACTCTAGAAAGATTTAGCACTTTTGCAAAGAAAATTTTCTCCAGATCAAAATTGCACTCAGTCAGATACGATTGGCAAACACAAATAAATCAACAGCTTTGGATCTTGGGTAATTGAATTTTCAGTGAAGTCCCGTGTTATACTTTTAAAGTTTTCTATAATGGCAATTGATCATGGCTCTACATGTATGTTATTATGTATAATTTATAATTTAAATATTAGAATATGGTTCAAACTCAGCATTTGCATGGCATGCGTCAAGTAGTAGCCAATCCTACTAACCAAGTAAGTACAATCTATATTTAGTAACACCCTCTCTATCAAGCACCTGTTCAGTCATTGTTGTGGATCATCAAATCGAAATCTCTTCTTTGCCCTTCATTTCTTAACAGCTTTAAACAGGCTTATTTTGTTTTAAAGGTATTTAGTTTTTGGGAACTTAACACAATTAATGGATTACTGTTAATATTTCAAAAGATGTTTCAATTTTTATGTTATGACTTGTATAATAAAACAAAATTTTATGGTATAGAAAACTCCAAGTAGGTTATGAAAGGTTTTTACCATTAAACAAAATTAAAAATCAGAAGTAAAAGTTTGGCAATACTTTGGGAGCATACTTTTCATTTGAGAAAGTATATTGATTATTGATATCAGGTGTCAAGAAGAGTAAGCATACCCCTGTCTGGCACCACGATCACTGTATAAATAACTGTCATCCAGTTATCCATAAATTGTGTTATGTTTTTAGTGATTCTGGGAGTAGTTAGTAACTATCACAGATTAGAATAGTAGTGTTGAAACGGTTAATCAGTTAACCGATATCGGGTACGATTTAACGGGTAACCGGGTCTGATTTCAGATCATCGGTTAACCGTTCATTTGTAACATGATAATTTTAATAAAGAAATGCGTGTAAAAAACGGCATTTTATAACATAAATCCGCCGCATTCTCAACTGAATATTAGTAACCGAATCGAGCTCATCAAATAGTTGTTTTTTCATCTTCAAGATCTCCGATGTTTATCAAAGGACGATAAAGCCTTATAAAATAGAACATCTTGTTGAAAATATTTATGAACAGACACTCGTCAACAAAACATGCTATTATCTGATTGGACAATAAGAGATGTCTATTTATATCAGCCAATGAATTTCTCCCTTTCTACTTTCACTTTTAACATTCTTGTGAGATGGTCAAAACATCGGGCGGTGTCTATTAAATTTAGTGCTTGATAATATCGTCCGCATCGGGAATCGGGATATATCAAAGTTTCAAATCATTACATTATATTTTAAATATAGGTATCAAAGTGTGATTAGACTTCGTTATTATTAATTATATATCATATAAAAGACGATCTTGTTCCGTTTATATAAGTCATTATAGAATTAAAATTACTTCACGAGTGGAACAAATAATTTTGACTAAATTATGTTAACACCGCCCGTTTGGTTTTTTGTTTAACTTGATTATCCAGACGTTCATTGTCTTCTCTGGTTGCTAGTAACCTTGATGATCTTGACTATGTTATCATACTGCCGTCCATTCTAAGTTCAATGGTGCTAAATGTACCCGACCATGTTCGTGTTTGGACGCTTATTTGATACCTTGCCATTGAATGACAGTGGGGTTATTTCGTTATTTGGGTGTAATCTGATGTCTGCTTAGATGGGTTGTTGGTATTTATTTACCGACAATTCCGAGTGGAACTGATTCAAAGTAGGTCAACTCTTCTTCGGCGACCACGTAACTCATTTGTACCATATTACGCTGTGTCACAGCTACAAATGCGGTTCTTGATCCTTGTTTTAAAGCTTAAGAAATTAACCGGGGTTAACCGGAAAATAACCGGTTATTGCCGACGGTTACCCGGGTCGTAAAAATCACTAACCGTTTCAACACTATAGAATAGAGGGTTTGCTTTGTTCAGTTGATTTTTATTTTTCGTTTATTTGTGAAGAAAACACCTATCCAGGGATATTGCTTGGACATATATAAGGACATATAAGGAGTTCAGTTCAGTTTACATTCAGTTGTGCTTCTTACAATCTGGATTTTGTCTTTAAGTTTCTGAGAATAGGGCTTGTCTGGAAAAAACAATTTGTTACTAAAATTTCTCATGAATGATATCATTTGACTGATAATGTTAAAAGATACAAAATTGCTTGATTTTATTGATTTATATTTCAATAAATTTGCTTATTGAATAAACTTAGTGGACTTCGTTGATAAATATGATTACTATAGACTCTGTCTCCATTATTAAAATAGAAACTTAAAGATTTTGATATTGGTAAAGTTCATTCCCTTTTATGAATTAAAAAGGAGAGGTTTGGCAGTTGTTAGGTATAAACCAAAGGCACTGATATGGAAATTGATGATTTTTTCAAAAAAAATTGCTGATAAATTCAAATGTTGATTACCAGTTTTTTACCAGTTTTATTAAATTCATTCCCCTTCCTCTATTAAAACAGTTATCATTTCCCCTCTCTCAAATAAACATAGCCGTAGGAGACAGGGGTCAGGGGGGGGTCCCTAAAATTCGGGCAAAATATCATTAAATTTCGGGAAAGTTGGTCTGCCCCCGTTGAGTCAGGGGCCCCTACGGCTATGCAAATAAAACGGTCAGGGTAGGGAAACATCAAAGCACAGAGGTAGATTTTGGTTTGAATTTTCATTGCATTTATTGTAGCACAATTGCTTTCCCATTATCCAAATGCAACTTCATGTTAATAACATTTATTTTACAATGCATGTCACCATTTTCTTATTAACAACAAATGTTTGTAGATATCTTTATTATTAATGTAATAATTTCAATCTTAGATGTTCAAACTAATTTAAATACTTTCAGCAAATTTCTTTTAATTTTCTCTGCAACTTATTTTATGTTCCATTTAATGTCAACATGTTTTACTTATAATTTTTGTTTTTAGAGTGAAAGAATGGCACAACCCAACCAAAACCCTCTTGCCCAACCCTCACAACGTCCCATGGGCGACCATGGGCCACATCACCCCTCTACTTCTCAGTCGCATCATCTTTCTAACCAATCTCAGCATGCTAACAAACCCATAAATAACCCTCCCCCACTTACCCATTCAGTCCAGCATCAACATCAACCAAATCAAGGGCAGTCCCAAAATCAAGTGCTTTCTCAACATCAGGGGCATTCCCAACAGCAGGCTAAACAAGGACAGCTGCAGCATCAGGGACCATCCCAGCATCAACATTCAGGCCAACTCCCACATCATGGGCAGCCTCAGCATCCTGGGGGTCATCAGAGCCAACATCAAGGCCAGTCCCAACATCCGAATCAGGTTTCATCTCATCAACACCCCAACCAGTATCTTCATCACCCTAATCAACCTCCTCATACCACCCAATCTCAAAACATTCCGAATCAATCAGGACATTTGGCTCGTTTCCCAAACCAACATCAAGTGCCTCATCTCATACCAACTCCTCAGCATCAACAGCAGCAGCATCTTTCCCAACAGCACCCTATGCAACATCAGCTTCCTCCTTCCCACCATCAACCTCCCCATCCTTCGTATCCTCGTCACCCCCTGCACCCTCCCCATCCCCCACCTCATCCTCACCTCTTGCCCAATCAGCAGCAACGAATGCCCCCTGCTCAACTTCAGCCAAATACATCCGTCTCTCAGCAAATGTATGGCATGCCAACTCGTCCTCCCCGTAATAGTGTAAGTAGTTGTTTATCTTTTGTTCAGTGACAGCCCACATTTATTTTCTCAATAAGCCATTTTGAATTTTATTGGAAATGTATCCAGGTTTTGATACATATTTCAATCAATTTTCATTTGAAATACAATAGTACAATTGATTACATGAAAATGTAAAATTTCATTCATAACATTACGTATTTTGATCACGTTTACATTTCAAATCAAATGTTCCAAATACAAAAATTTATGAGAGACAAATTTTATTTTTTTTGTATGAAATAAATGGCAGTCAGCTTTTATATGGAAGCCAGAACAGCCCAAAATTAAGACTTCTTAATCCTTAATCCTTAGTTCTTAATGCTTAATTCCTATTCCTTCATTTGTAGGTCATTTTCAACATTTGTTTCACAAAATCAATATTTGTTCTCAAAAATCATCATTTGTTCATCATCGATAATTTGTCAACTTATAATTTGTTTTAAATATTTTCTACTTCTATCAAATATTAAATAATTTTTGTTTAAGTCCTTCTACAATATTTATAAACTTAAACACAAGTTCCACTTTACATTTCTCCAATAACAAATCATCAGAAACAAATCTTGCCCAACAAATCTTGCGAAACATTTCATCAAATACATTTCTTGAATATAAAAAGCGCCACCTGTCTTCAAAATAGTGTGCAATGAAATTATGACGACAAGCGGCGCTGATGGTTGTCAGCCGGAATCAAGCTAGCAGACATTATATATCAGCCACAAACGGCGGACACTTCATGGAAATTTACAGGGATTTCCTCCAGAGGGAATGGTGTCCGTGAACGTATATTTTCAAGAAAAATACTATAATGCTAACGTAAATTAGAAAACAAAATGGGTTCATCTTTCATTTTCGGTATAATATATGTGTTTTCTATATTATTCCAAGTTCTGATTACTAACTGGGTCCAGTAAAATCAAAATTGCATTATATAGGCAAGAGCAGCCTTGAATTCGGCACCTCCATCCTTGAGAATGAGTTTTTGCACAATTTGAAGCCCCCCCCCCCCCCCCTCCCCATACCCGCCCCCACCCCTCCTTCCAAAAATGAAATTGCTTCCTACGGGCCTGCATAGATAGATAGATAAATATATATTTATTGTATTGTTCGCCCTGATTGGACAGCATACAAACATAAAAAACCAAATACATAAAATGACATAAAACTACATATAAATACATAAAAATACATAAAAATACAATGTTGGGAATACTTAAACGACCAATTTCGTCAGCTTTTCCAGTGCCCGCAATCTTTTAGTTTGTGGCTGATAACTATGTTTGCTAGCTTGGGTCCGCCTTACAACCATCAGCGCCGCTTGTCGTCATAATTTCAATGCACACTATTTTGAAGACAGGTGGCGCTTTTTATATTCAAGAAATGTATTTGATGAAATGTTTCGCAAGATTTGTTGGGCAAGATTTGTTTCTGATGATTTGTTATTGGAGAAATGTAAAGTGGAACTTGTGTTTAAGTTTATAAATATTGTAGAAGGACTTAAACAAAAATTATTTAATATTTGATAGAAGTAGAAAATACTTAAAACAAATTATAACTTGACAAATTATCGATGATGAACAAATGATGATTTTTGAGAACAAATATTGATTTTGTGAAACAAATGAGGGGCTGACATGGAAAAGCGTCTAGTCGTTCGGATGGGACAATAAACCGAGGCCCCGTGTGCTATTGGCTGTGCACGTTAAAGATCCCTCGACAGTTGGAAATCGAAAATAAGAGCAGGCTAATGCCGCTGTCCTGGCAAAATTTCCCTCATTGCACACTGCATGGCGTTTGCCCGTCCTCAATTAGCCCATATAGGTGCAGAAAGTAGGACGTAAAACTCCATTCATTTCATTCATTTCATTTGTGAAACAAATGTTGAAAATGACCTACAAATGAAGGAATAGGAATTAAACATTAAGAACTAATGATTAAGGATTAAGAATTCTTAATATTGGGCTGTTCAGGCTTCCATACTTTTAGGAACTTTTTTTTTTTGTTTTATTTCTTTTTTAACCTTACTGCATGTTTTAACATTCTAAATTCAAATAAGATGTTTCTTAAAGGAAAGTTGTAGATGTGATCACAAATAAGGAGATAGGGTAATAGGAATCTAAGATAGATTAACCGGGTTTACATTGAGAATTGTGAAGGAAAGCTAGCTCTAAGCTTACACTGAGTTTGGTCTCGATTATAAAGTCACACATTTTTGACAGCACGCGATCTACAAGTCTTATCATTTACTCTATTAGTTAACGATAAACAGCGAAAAAAGTAAGATTTTTGTGTTTCCACTGAGTAAATGGCTGACTTTCATTTGGCCCCCAATAAATTGCTGAACGCAAAAAGCTTCAATTGCTGAACCGTTATTGTTCCCGAACCGTAACTGATTGGCAATATTTCAGTGGAAACACAAAAAAACTAGCTTAAAGCCGACTTTTTATGTCAGTAGAAACATAGTTATTATTTCAGTTGTAAAATGGAATAAATATAAAG
Organism: Lottia scabra; assembly: GCA_029955415.1. Lineage (NCBI taxonomy): Eukaryota > Metazoa > Mollusca > Gastropoda > Lottiidae > Lottia > Lottia scabra. The sequence continues at coordinate 3,339,853 of JARJEI010000010.1, forward strand.
ACAGCTCTCTAAATATGAAACATCTTGTTTGAAAATTAACTCTTGCATGCTTTATAACCTATATATACTAAGCACTTACTTCATTCTTCCATTTTGCTTGACTTCTGCATGAGCATGGTTGTATTTCCTATTGCTTGACCCCCCACAATAATATATTATTTTCAGCTAGCTGGTAGATTGAGGAATGGGTTTAATGGTTGGAGAGGGCTTTTGGGTACTTGGTGGTTCAAGGTTTTTTTTGGGATCTTTGCGGTTGAGGCTTGTAATGCTGGTGGGCAAACTGAGTCCTGTTTCACGAATTTTTTTTAAGAATTTTGTATCTTATTCTGAGAAATGCCATACTAGAGAAAAAATTTATTTTACGACTTTTGTGAAATGGGACCCAGGATTTAGGTTTAGTGTACATGTATTGTTTACTGGGATGTGTAGTTTTTTTTTGTAAACAAAATCTAATGCCTTTGGTATTGAACAAAATAATTTTTCCCTGATGATGGAGAAGTGTCAGAAATTCACTATGATAAAGTTTCAAAGCATTTAAGGATAACAATGAACGTGTGTACAAGTAGCTTGACCAAAAGCGTGTCAAAATTTATCCAGATCACACCAGGATTGCATGTAGAGTAAATTTAGTTCCAACCCAAATTGTCAAAGTGAACTGAGGAAAGTGTTCTATAGCACTGGTGCCTCATGGCTGGGGGTTCACGAGCCTGCCCCGTATGCCGTATAGCTCTGATACCTCATTGCTGGGGGTTCAGGAGCTTGCCCCGTATGGCTCTGTCGCAGCTGATGGGGCAAAGATTCTCAAAGTCAGAATGTTTCTGCAAAGATACAATCAAAATAAGAGTTATATCATGGAGGGATTGTTGTATGATTCAATCTATTACAATATGAAAAATCTTCTCTCTTGAAAGAAATTCAGACCTGTTTCTATGACAGATTCTCTTATATACTTTTGATATCTTTTCTTTATGAAATTCTTCAAACCTTTGTTTCTGCTAGAAATAGAGTATATTTACTATCTGTTTGAAGTATATAGATATCTAGCTGCACATATTGAAAATTTTCTTGTACCTTTAGAACTATTTGATCTGTTTTCAATTCTTCAACACTAGTATTTGTCTTGGAGTTTTACTTTTAGCTCTGAAAATCTTTAGGAATTAGGATGGTCATGTCTTTCTATGTAGATGAATATTTTTAGCTCTAAAGCCTGTCAATTTACATTTCCTTTAAGCCCACGGCACACTTACAGCAACTAGCTCAGGAAGCGGCCACAAGAGACAGTTAGCTGAGCAGATAGCTTACTGTGTGGAAATGCTGTCCAATTTCAAAGAGGGGTTTTAACTGATTTTGATAAAAACTTTGAAAGGATATCAGAGTAAATGGAGCAAGTGGACATCATTAAAGTGCCATTTTCACAGCGTAACGCTCAAAATTCGTACAATTTTAAAAATATGAATATTTATAGTAGTAATATAGCTATGAGGTATATGGGTAATAATTTAGAGGTGATAGTACATCATTGGTGTTGGTAAAATATTTAGTCACTGATTTATTATTAGTAAGGGTATGGTATTTACAGGTTCCTCTGACATCATTTTGGTGAAAAAACTTGGTTCAAGTGATGCTCAAGAACCCCATTTCTCAAAAATATTATAACAATTATTAGTTTTAAAAAATACTGTACTTAATATCAAAATATCATTATGGTGATGGTCATCATGATGATTATGAAGATCACATGATGATTATGAAGATCACATTATGGGGATGATTACATTGTGAATATGATGATAACATGATGACGATGTTGATCACATGATGATTACAATGATCTTACAGTGATTTCATTATGATGATCATCATTATGATGATCACATGATGATGATGATGATGATGATCACATGATAATCATGATGATGATGTATCATGGATGTTTGATGTTATTCAGAATCAAGTCCTACAGTTAGATGGAGCTGGTGATACGAGTTCCTCTGATGATGATGATTTAGACGATGATGATGAGAATGAGAATGAGAATGAAAACGAGAATGAAGAAGAACAGGGAGAAGAAGAGGTAAGATTGGAGAAACTTTTTCTCTTTTGTCACAACCTCAGGTCAATCCAAATTGTAAAGAGATTTTCTAAACTTTGTATATGTATCGGGGACACTGATAGCATCAATTTGCGCCATTCTGATTTCCATTCCGACGTCTGTAGTTCTTGCAATTCCACTAAAACTAACGTGTTTTATGGCATCAATGACCTTTAAAATTACTTTTCAGCCTTTATCTTTGGGTACAAATTGTGCTAACAGTTTGCATCTCATGGGGTTATTCTGCCAAATTTCAAGAGATTGTAAAGTGTATTTTCTTCCTTTTTATTGTGTATAATATTGTGCATCAGTTTATACCGTATAAATGTCTGTGACTTTGGCAATTAAATTTAAGCATTTATTGTAAAAAAAATTTTTTAATATTAATGGCACAGCTAAGCCCAGAAGGTTTGGATATAAATTATCTCCGGGCCTTTTGGGCTTGGCTGTGCCATTATGAATATACACAAGTTATGCTTTGTCATCAAAGAATTTTTTTACAGGAACCACTAAATACAGATGATGATATCAGTGAAGAGGACCCCAATGATTTATTTGATACTGATAATGTTGTAGTGTGTCAATATGATAAAGTGAGTTATCTCCCATCATCCATTTGAATCTTTATCCTTGTCCAATGAAAAATACAACTGATATTGGCATTTTATGTGTTTAAAAAGAATGTAAAAACATTTTCTAAACTTTAAACATGTATCAGGGATACTATTAGCATTAATTTGAATCATTCCAGACAAAGACACAACTTGAGGACTGAATTCTAGCTATATGGACTTGATAAAAAAAACTTTCCACGAGTGAGAAGTATTTTTCAGGAAATATACCTGAACTTTTATTTCTTTTCTTTCCAGATTAACAGGAATAAAAACAAGTGGAAGTTTCATCTAAAAGATGGTATAATGAATTTACGGGGTAAAGATTACGTGTTTCAGAAAGCAAACGGCGAGGCAGAATGGTAGTGGTGGGTGATTGTAGACTATTTATATCTTTATGACTTTATGTTTGTGACCAATCCAGTATAACAGTATGGTTGATCGTCTAATCTATGGGGTTTATTTTCAGTTTATTGGGTGTCTTTTGGCAGTGTATCTACAAAATCTTAATTGTGTGACCTAGGCCTGTGTTTATATGAGGTATTTATTTTTGGAGCTTGGCCTGTGCTTCTATGAAGACCTTACTTTGATCACCATTCTTCTTAAATTTGATTTTGGATCCATGTATTTTTTTAGGCATAATTATATTCCTTATTAAAAAAAACATTCTTAAATATGTAAAGAATGAATAAGACAAGCTTTTTGGATTCTCAAAGCGATGCCTAGCAGACACTCAGAAAGTTCTAAATTCAGAAGTTTTTTTTAACTGAATTTCTAGTTATAGGGTGAATTTAAACGCTATTTTTTAATTCAAATGATAAAATAAATGTTACAGGCCTATAATTTGGTCCTATGTTTCCATCACATATCGAGTCAAGATTGCTTATATTTTTGTATGTTTTGTATTGAGTATTTGTTTTGATTTGTGTATGTTTTAATTTTGATGTATTTGTTTTGATTCAGGACTGTTTTGTATTATTATGATTTAATTTTGTGTAATTAATTTTTGTATCAAATGAACTGGCTTTTCTTTAGGCTTTAACTATTGAGGTCATAATATTTATCTCTTGAGCAAGACAATATTTGAAAGAATCAGTAATGTATATCGAAAAAGACATTGTTAAATGGATAAGCTTACAGTCTGTTTTAAGATAACTTTCCAATGAAAATAGAATCGTAACTGATCCTTATGTGGTTACTCAGGTTTCTCATTTTCCAAGTAAATTAAAATGTTTCTAGGAGGGTAGGGTATTTGTGGAAGGGCAGGATTTTTTTGTGTGCCACTATTATAAGGAACATAGATTTTGTGCAAGCGATATTTTGAAATCATTAGCCAGTTTGAGAATTCTGTCCAGCTGTTTACTATTGAAGACAAGGGCATATCTTGTTTGTATTTTTGAAATAATGTTGTCTGTATATATAAGCTGTGTTATGTAAATATGTATATATACTAAAATTAAAAATCAAACCAAAGCCATAGTTAAGAAAAATGGTAGAATGTATCTCAATTTTTACTGGGATTTATCAATCTGAATCGAGTCTAATACTTTGACATCATTGGACACTTTTCTTGTATCATGTTTTTTAAATGCAGCAATTTGATTGGATTAATTATTAGTTAATTCAGCCAATCAGCGCCTTTGATAAAACACTGAGCCAAATTGTTGATGTTGCTTCTGTTGAGGGCTCTATAAACTAGAAATACAAGAAAGTGTCCAATAATGTTAAGGAATTAGACTTAGTTCATAGTATATGATAGCATGGCATTGTGAAGATAGAGTGTCTAATTATGTCAAAGTATTAGACAAATTCATAATAGCTTGGCATTGTGAAGATGGTAATCAATTGACATATATAAGATTGAGTGTCTAATGATGTCAAAGTATTAGACAGAATTAGTTATAGCTTGACATTGTAAAAATTGACTGTCTAATGATGTCAAAGTATTAGACAAAGTTAACTTGACATTGAATGTCAATGTCTAAGACAGAACTCAAGAAAAATGTGTAAAAGTATAAGTAACATTTCATAATAGCTTGACATTGTTGTAAATTCATAATTATCATTTCTTGTATATATTACAATGTATATCAATTATGTCTAATCTAAGATAAAAATACATAATTATGTATATAGGGACTTGTGTTGTATGTACATCTGGGAAGAAAATAAAATGAATTTTGGAAGAGAACTAACTAATAATAATGATATACTTTGTAAGGCATGGTTTCTAATTAGACCTTAAACTCAGATTTTTAAGGAATTCATTTTCAGAATCTTATTGAAGTAAAATTTGTAAATTCATTGCCTTCATAATATTACTGTCTCTAGACTTATGAAGGATAGAGCGAAGATTTTGTCCTGGCTATGAATTGCTCAACCGGGGTCCAGTTTCACAAAATTTCAACTATTTTCAAATATTTTCTTGTTCAAATATGAAGGAATCTGCTTGGATAATTAAATATTTAAAATCAATTTTTCAGCGACCAATCAGATGACCATGGAATGTTAAGATTTTGTGATACTGGCCCCTGAATTTCTCTAAGTTGTAAGTGTATTGAAGACTAATTTCACCTATTGTATCGATGTCAATATGGGAGAGAATGATGATAAACTATTTTTGTAATTATAATAACTGTATCTAGTCTGACCTGATGTTTTATAATAAAATATCTTATCTTTGTTAATTGTTTTAATCCCGTCATTACCCTGCCCTGCCCCTCACAGTAATCGATGACCCCTTGACATGGAAAAAGCGTCTAGTCCTTCGGATGGGACACTAAACCGAGGCCCAGTGTGCTACAGGGCCGTTCACGTTAAAGTAATGCTTGTTCCGTCTTAGCTCATGGCTCATGGACAAGAGCTACATCTGAAGGTTTTTGTTTATAAAACGAAAACGAGGTCTACTGAAAAAATATACTTTTATCTAAAATAAAAAATGTAGAATACGTCATATACAAATTGCACCCCCAGCCAGTAAGCCTATGCTTGTGCCTGTTCTGTCTAATGTTATAACTTTGAGCCTGTTCTGTCTAATGTTATGGCCTTGTGCCTGTTCTGTCTAATGTTATGACTTTGTGCCTGTTCTGTCTAATGTTATGGCCTTGTGCCCGTTCTGTCTAATGTTATGGCCTTGTGCCTGTTCTGTCTAATGTTCTAGATGTGTGCCTGTTCTGTCTAATGGTATGGACTTGTGCCTGCTCTGTCTAATGTTATGGACTTGTGCCTGCTCTGTCTAATGTTATGACCTTGTGCCTGTTCAGTCTAATGTTATGGCTTTGTGTCTGTTCTGTCTAATGTTATGGCCTTGTGCCTGTTCTGTCTAATGTTATGGCCTTGTGCCTGTTCTGTCTAATGTTATGGCCTTGTGCCTGTTCTGTCTAATGTTATGGCTTTGTGTCTGTTCTGTCTAATGCCTGTTCTGTCTAATGTTATGGCCTTGTGTCTGTTCAGTGTTCAGTCTAATGTTATGGCCTTTTGTCTGTTCTGTCTAATGTTATGGCCTTGTGCCTGTTCTGTCTAATGTTATGGCCTTGTGTCTGTTCAGTGTTCAGTCTAATGTTATGGCCTTGTGCCTGTTCAGTCTAATGTTATGGCCTTGTGCCTGTTCTGTCTAATGTTATGGCTTTGTGTCTGTTCTGTCTAATGTTATGGCCTTGTGTCTGTTCAGTCTAATGTTATGGCCTTGTGCCTGTTCTGTCTAATGTTATGGCCTTGTGTCTGTTCTGTCTAATGTTATGGACTTTTGCCTGTTCTGTCTAATGTTATGGACTCGTGCCTGCTCTATCTAATGTTATGGCTTTGTGCCTGTTCTGTCTAATGTTATGGACTTGTGCCTGTTCTGTCTAATGTTATGGACTTTTGCCTGTTCTGTCTAATGAGCTGGACTTGTGCCTGCTCTGTCTAATGTTATGGACCTGTGCCTGTTCTGTCAAATGTTATGGACCTGTGCCTGCTCTGTCAAATGTTATGGACTTGCGCCTGTTCTGTCTAATGTTATGGACTTGTGCCTGCTTTGTCTAATGTGCCTGTTCTGTCTCTGTTCTGGCAAACTTTCCCTCCTTGCACACTGCATACCGTTTGCTTGTCCTCATTAGCTCAGACAGGTGCAGAAAGGTAAGACGTAAAACTCCATTCATTTTACATCCCAAAGAATATAAAATATCATCAAAGTTAAAAGAAAGAGTTATCTATCGGGAATTCTCTGTCTGGAATTGTTCTTGGTGTTTCAGTCTGCTGATATCGAACTAATTCTTGGAGATATTGGCACTCTCCAAGTAATAAAAGACTGAGAGTTGTTGGAACTCGGGGCTGTTGACAGTTAACCCAGTTTCCGTCTAGCAGGACAATGTTCCAGTGTAGTTAATATCTGTATGAATTGAAGAATCTCCAGGATATTTGTACACTGAGATTAAAAACATGGCCGATTCAAAACTAATCCAAACTGTCTCCGTTAAAGTTACGCTAGCGCTATTTCGAAATAAAGTATTTGTTCCATCCTAGGCCTGTACATTTGGGAGATTCAAACCCATACGAAACTTCGCATCTTTCCTAGCTCCGTATGTGTCTCCGATAGGTAGAATTTCTCTGTTGATCAGAATGATTCAAACCCTCCCTTCCCCAAAATCAAAACATTGTATGTGTATCGGGGACACTTATATCATCAATTTGCGCCATTCCAATTTCCATTCCGACATCTGTGGTTCTTGTAAAACTAACGCGTTTTGTGATTTTGCCCGATTTTTTGGAACTTGTCGCCCGAAAACATACTCACTGACATACCACCCCCACCCCCACCCCCCTGGCTCCTACGGCTATGGGATCCTGAATAAAGGGTTTAGGAAGAAAAAATTGAAAACCAGTGGCGTAGCGCGCATTTTTTTCAAAAGATGTGTGGGGGTTTGCACCATGGCACCATGGCATCAGGCCCCCCAATTAAAAATATCACTGATGAAAATCTATAATCTAAACTGACCTGTTATCACTTGATGATTTTATGTTATAAATAGTATCTATTTAAACTACAGGAAGTGTAAGTTATTGAAGAGCCTGGTGAACAACAGGATTAGGAAATAGAATATTTATTGATAATACTCATTGATAGACAAGCCATAAACAGAACCTGTCCAACGACAAGTTAATTAAATCTCTTATAAGGGGAAAAGGTATCTCTCGACTTATTCCAGAATTCCCATCCCATCGCTTCTGTTTGCACTGGGGCTCACATTCGGCTCAACCTTCGTCATTTTGTTCGAGACTATGTAATGACTCGGTCATGATATGCAGGCATATTGCCCGGTAAATAGGCAAGGAAGACAACTCTTGTTTGGAGATTGATTTTGATTGGCTGTTTTTCCGCGAAATAATATGACACTCTCTGAAGAATAATTGTGATTGGCTGAACTATAATTTATTCAATATATGGCAATCTCTGCATAGATAGTATACGAAGTTATCTAGTCACTTGTCTAGTTCCGAAGTTGATACGAGTGTGGGGCCCAATGAGTTATAAATTATCTGTCCTGGTTTCAAATGATAACTTCGGATTTTCAACCTGATTTCCCACTGTCAGTGACAATAAACCGAGGCCCCGTGTGCTATTGGCTGTGCACGTTAAGGATCCTTCGACAATTGAAAATTAAAAATAAGAGTGGGCTTATTCCGCTGTTCTGGCAAAATTCCCCCATTGCACACTGCATGGCGTTTGCCGTCCTCATTAACTCGATAGGTGCAGAAAAATAGCACATACAACTCCCATTTCATTTCTATCTGCACTCTAATTGTGCATTTCATCAGACTTGTGTTACTTATGTTCTTAAAAGGATAAACGTTCGATTTTCTGTAACATCAAGAAACCATGTTAAATGGGCAGCCAATTCCAGCCAATAACCAGCCAATAGCCAAGAACTCTAAGCCAGTGTTAGCATTTCTATCTCTATTTACTTTGCCAAATTATTAATTAGCAACTTTCTAACAGTTTCCACTAAGACGGTTTCAAGAACAAAGAATCACTTAGTTCTAAGACGATTACGTTGATGCACCTATTCAAGTTATAGTTTAACATGTAGAAAGTCTTGCAGTTCGGGGTTATTTTCCAAAAAGTTCCAATTAGGCGTATTGGATTTTGGATTATGTTTTGTAAGGGAATTTGTTGTCTAGATATTTGCTTTTTTAATCATTAAAGTTTGTGATTGTCTATCCTTATAACTTTTTTTTCAGAGTGAGGATAGGAACTCCAATTCTTGTTCAACCTCGAAACATCAACCCGAAATTTGTACATTTTAATCTCACTTGAATCTGACATAAGTGGTTGAATAAGTGGTTGAACAGAACCTTCAGTTCTTGTGCATCCCCTAAACATAATCCCTTTAAAACTCAAAATATAGTCAATTCTACCTTATAACCTCCCTTGAATTTGACATAAGCGCTCGGATAAAAAAATTTTATAAACTAAAATTTAATTTTGTCTGCCCGCACCACTATTCAAAATGGGGACAGAACCTCAAACAGAACCAGAAACAAAATCCCTTCAATACCCGAATTGTACTCAATTGTACATTATAACCTCCCTTGAAACTGGAATTAGTGGTCGGATAAAAACTTAAAATTTAATTTTGACTGCCCGCATCACTATTCAGGATGAGGACAGAACCACCAGTTCTTGTGCAACCCCGAAACATAATCGCTGTAATACCCAACATCTCCCTATAAACTGGCAATGTTTAACTGTTAAAGACCCCTATTTCTTGTGCAACCCCGAAACATTATCCCTTTAATACCCGAATTGTACTCAATTGTTCATTATAATCTCTTTAGTAGTCGGATAAAAACTAGAGAAATTGGGCCATTTGAAACTGTGAAAGTCGATATGAATTCTGTGTCCATTAAGTGGTCGGTAGTGAGATTTTAAACAGCTGTTATCAGACCCAGTCTACAGTGAATAGAATAACACATAATCAATATACTCTGCTTCATTCCTAAATATTTTAACGATTGAAGATGATTCGAGGAACGTGTCGACACAACACAACTTTTACCATCAACGTAACTTCTGAAACATCTTGTTGGACAATCATAGTATTAGAGGGGTATTTGGAGATGTTTCAAGATATTTCAAGATATTTGGAGTACAAGATATTTAACTATTTAGGTTGTGTTTTGAAGAGGTTTTCTGCCTTTTTGTATTGCATAACTGCCTCTCTTGGCTGCTTCTTGAAACTTTTACACTGAGCTTCACTGCTGGAGAAGACAAACAGAGTTATACAAGGAACAGGCCGAATTTATCCATTAACAAATCTTTTATTTGCCATAACTTACCATTTCTTACGTCTGAAGATTTTCTTTAAAGTGAACTGGTAGTTTTACAAACCAATTTTCAGAAGACCACGTACTTAATGATAATGTTTTGAAATATTTGAGACCTTTATTGAGACCTTGCTAAGAACGGGACCTGAAAATCGTAGGCATCGTATATCGATAGCATTCTTACTTGATAAAATCTTGCTATTAACCGGACCAATTGGGTTGCAACAAACCATGTAACTTGCAACAAGAATGGCCTAAGCGAAGGTATCCGCAACCTTCATTTGTATAACTAACTGTACCCAACATAGATCTGGATTAACCTTTTAACCATTCGAGCGATCAGCCATTGATTAGACGTAACACAACACCTACTTCTCTTTCACTTACACAAGATGGTCCAGATGTTCCTTTCACATAATAAACACTTTCTAGTCCCTGGTTCAATATTAACTTCCAGGCAATATCAGATTTCCTTCCAATATCTTCCATTCTCTCTTATAGAATACACGACCATCACCAGCAACCGCAGGGAACTGTCGATTATATGATCATCCAATAACTGTTTTAAAGGAATATAACCTCTTAAAATGAACCAAATATCTAAATTATCAAACTTGGTAAATAGGAGTTTCTATTCATCAGGGGACTTACATGGTGGCATAACTATAAAACAGATTACCTAAATAATCTGATAAATCCAGAAAACTTTGTTTAAATACAATAATTGAAATATGCTTACTAAAATTTTAAGCGCTTTTCAATAATAATCTGTAATTGTATGGAAAATTACATAGTTTTATGAGTTTATTTGATTCTGTTTGTATACTTTGGACACTGTTTATGAATATATACTCTTATTGACCAAGTTTGAGAACTTAAATTTTTTGTTCATTCTAAGAGGAGGTATCGCTTTAAAAGTCTATAGAAATCTAGCCGTAGCCTGCAGCAGAGTGTAGTTGTCTCGTCATGGATAAATACTCTTACAAAACCTCTTTTATCACTCTTCAACAAGATCGAATTTTGACAATGTTTTAAGTATTTGTAAAACTTCTTCGTTTCATAAATGAAAGAAAAAATGCTCAAGAAGGTTGACATACAATGTTGAATGAGTATTGAATTGTATAAATATTGCTATGTATGCAAAGTGAACGAATACATGTAATTTAAACATATAGGGTTTTTCAGACATACAATTACATACTACAATGGGTAACTTAGAATAGATATGTGCTTACCTGCAAGAAGCACCACAAAAAGTCAATATGCAATTGATTAACTGATGATGATCGATTGTTAAAGGATAATAGTGGCTTAATTTAAATATATAAGTTTCTTTATTCAGAAGTTGCATCGTCTATCAAAGTGAATTAAAGGATTTTGAATAAAATTAAATCTAACTTTATCAACACTAACAAATTGACATAAAAAAGGCGCCAAGAGGCATTGGAGGCACTAATTCTTGCTTAACCTATATATTTTCACCGTTTTGGACCGGGGTGCCCCCCTACATCTCCTCAAACAGTCTTGCCAAACGTTTATCTATATGCTTTGCTCGTTCGCTCGTGAGAGCTGGAAACATGCTACCTATTTCAATGATATCATCACTGCATTGACTCTCTGGATGACTGGATCGATTGCATGCCTCCCTGAACAGTAAAGTCTGGCTGGCTGGGAAGATCGGAGATCCATTATTGCAAATAACTTACAAATCCAGACAACAAAAATCTAAGATACATTTTTCACTTTCGCTTGCGTCATTAAAAAATCTGTTTCAAAGAATCACGTAGACCTGAAAATTGAAGAGAATTTATTTGAATTTACCTGGAAAATGGTCCCTGAATCGGATGCCATTTATTGGTAAATCTAAAAGCACACTTAATTGGCGATTAAAGTTAACTTTTAACACACATTTGTAAATGGCTAATAACCGGTAATGACTGTAATTTGGCCAATTATAGGATTTTATATGGAGAATCGGTAACAATCCAATCTCAGGTAATAGAATTCAGTCTAAAAATAAACAGATAGCTATCTATAGGCTACCTTTAATGCATTTTAACGCATCGCGATCTAGATGAACCTTTGCTCTACTGAAACTGAAACGTTGATGACCAAAACTATGCCAAGTTTTTCTATTTAATTGCTGCAGATGACTGTGTAAGCATTTCCTCTCCCATTTTCATTGATTTGGGAAAGTCAAAAAGAAAACAAGATAAATTCATCTTTATACCTTTAACGTATTTAGAATTCATCACAATCTCCATAATCCGTCTCTCCGAATTCTTACCTTTCAACCACCCACATCTCTTTTCAAACGGAGCGTTGATACATATACCATGCAAAAAAGATTGTAGAGGTCACTATTCTTTGAATGTCAACATTGTCAAGGGTTCGAAGGTGCTAAATCATATTTGTGACCCGTTTTCTTTTTTCAGTGATTTCAATTAAGAAGGTAGCTTTTGCAAAAACTTAACCTAATCTGGAGCCCTATATTGAGGCACCATTGCTGTTTTGGCTCTGTTCGCCTTGGTTAGCAATTAATTAAAATTTCTGACACTTAAAGGGATTGTAAAGTTATTTTCTAAACTTTGTATGTGTATCGGGGACACTGATATAGCATCAATTTGCGCCATTCAAATTTCAATTCCGACGTCTGTGGTTCTTGCAATTCCACTTAAACTACCACGTTTTATGACGTCACCCCTACTGATCTGCATAGATACCAATAGTAGCTTCCGGTAGAAAACCGGAGTTAGGAAAGTTTAGAAAACCTCTTTTCAATCTCTTTAAATGTACAGTTTCAATTACCCTTTTTGTTCCTTCGACAACTACATAACCCCAATCATTTAAAGAGCACATCAATCCATTTTAAGCAATAAATTTCCCTATGATTTCACTTTGTGTTGTATTGGTGAACTGTCATAAAATCATACAACTTCTATTTTCCTTCTACTAATGTATTACCGTAGTTTTCATGATTTACAATTGCAGAACAAGAGGACGTAACTCTCCATAAAAACGTTCCCCAACAATTAACTGTTTGCTGCATCGGTGAACCTGTTGTCTGTAATAAAATGAAATGAAATGAACGGAGTTTTACGTCCTGCTTTTCTGCACCTATATGGGCTAATTGAGGATGGGCAAACACCATGCAGTGTGCAATGAGGGGAATTTTGCCAGGACAGCGGCATTAGCCTACTCTTATTTTCGATTTTCAACTGTCGAGGGGACTTTAACGTGCACAGTCTGTAGCGCACGGGACCTCGGTTGTCTGTATTAGATTGTAAGACAGAATTCAGTCACTTGGCTCCGAGAAATTAAATACATGACAACCGAGGCAGGTTGGTTGATGTGCAGGCATGTAGAAGGTTAATAGGAGAAGCGAATTTTTAAAAAACGGAATAAAAACTAAAATCATTTTCTGACAAAATAGATAAATCTTTTAACCCTAATGTCGAGAATTTTAATAATGTAAAAAATGCATAAGAAAAATATGAGATTGAATGTGGATATTCTACTGCCAAAGTTTCCTTCACAAGACATGTTGTTTGAGGCTCCGTGTGCTACAGGCTTTCACTTAAAAGATCCCTTGAGGTCCAGAGGATGACAAAATCGGGTTCAATTATTACTTAGCAGTGGACTTTCCATACGAGAAAGTATCATCAGGTGTTTCGAAATAAAAGTAAGCATGGTCTGTGTGGCGCGCTACACCCGCCACTACCATCGTATAATCGTATAAAAAGCTTAGTTTTAATGGAATTACAAGACCAAGCGTATGGACTCTCTTTAATTTTGTTGAATGTTCATGCTTATTTTGTGACGACTATTTTTTTTTATTTTTATTCTTTGAGATCAATCCATATCATAACAGTAGGTCAGTAGAACAGGAAGAAATCTGAATTGTTCATAACAAACGATAAAAAACTTTTGATTGAAATTTAAGTTCTTCTTTTCATAATTGTCCAGAATTCAGAATATTTTCTAAGATTTCTGCAATCAGGAACTGAGAGGAAAGAAAGGCTAATATTTCACACATGTTTACAACTTTTCAAATTCATATAACACATATTTCTTGGCGCATGAGGATGTATATTATTTTTTCTCTAGCCCAACTTTATTTAACTATATTTTGCTGTGTTAAGCTAGCCGCACACGGCGAGCAACTTGCTGAGCAAACGGCCACGAGAGGCGGTTAGCTCAGCAGATAGCTTACCGTGTGCGGGTGTATTTTAACCAAATTCACGCCTCTCGAGGCAGTGAGACAAATTTCTATCCTGTTTGATATTTTTCGTCTCGCGAGGCAAAAGACTCACCGTGTGCGGGCAATGTGTCTCGTCGTCTCAGCAGCAATAAAATCGCCAACCAATGGCAAACTCGTTTGACGTCACGTGACATACCGCCGCCACATGGTACTTAATAATATAAGTCACTTCTGGAATTAGTTAGAGAATTATGTCTGATCACACAAACGAGGAAAACTTGTGTCTTGTTGCTATATTATTGTTGCGTCGCCGTCGCCGCAAGAGACGTTCAGAAATATGTAGGACCACCTGGACAAGGAATTGGATTTTGAAGAGACCAGAGCTCGGTGTTTATGCTAATCTTGTCCAGGAGTTTAGGGCAGAAGATCCAGAAACCTTCAAGAACTTCCATAGACTGGACAAGCATCTTTTTGGAGAGGTATTAACTAGAGTGGGACCACTTATTCAGAGGGAAGACACTATAATGAGGTCCAGCATTTGCCCTGGTGAAAGACTAGCTGCAACACTTAGGTTTTTAGCAACTGGTATGTGTAGAGAATATGTCAAGCTATCATAATTACTTTATATTTGTTTTAATAAACGCAGGCCATGCAAGCTGGTGATAAATAAAAAAACATGTCTTATTATTGTTGATACAGTACCATTCTGGCTTCTGAACATCTTTGACATTCTTTGTCTCTTTTAAGGTGAAAGTTTTCGAAGCTTGTCGTATCAATTTAGGATAGGGGAACGGACTATGTCCGATATAGTGATTGAAACGTGCACAGCACTTTATGACGTGTTAAAAGAAGATTATTTGAAGGTATAGTATAATATAATTATATTTTTTAAAAATACTTAAATAATACCTGAACAAATGAAAATAATATAGTGACTGCTCACTTAACAAACTTTTAACTACAACTGAACAAATTAATGTTACTGAACAGAAAAAGAAAATAATTGAAACTCTATAAGGTCCCTCGTGTTCTATTTTAGTTTAAGTGAGTATAGGTTAAGTTGGTTTCATTCCCTCTATTTGGCATCATTGCAGATTGAAGCGAGATATCAGGAGATTTTGTAGGCTTAACAGGAGTAAACGCGCCAGTTTGATTCTGCTCATTCAAACATGGGTAGACAGACTGTTGATTAAGAGATGGATAAAACTGCTGATTAGTGGATGGGTGCTGAAATGAAGGGAAATATCCTGTCTGTTTTGGGTATAATTGTTGCTGATTATTTTGAGGGAAATTTGTCTGATGGTGTAGCATACCCATTTGCCCCTCAAAAATAATATTATTTATTCTATTTTGAACGATGTGACGAGTGTTTGGATCCAGTTTCTTCAGAGAACTACTGACGTATTGTCCAAAGATATCACTTTCATCTGTGAAACATTCTTTTCTTGACCGGGATGCAGAATCTGCTATCTGTTTTATCAATCTAAGTTCTTCATCATTGCAATCTTTTTTTGTGGACGTCTTTGTTTTTTTTTTCAATGGTTGTTTTGTTGATCGTGAGTAGTTATAGTAGTTATAGATTTAACGCATGTTTCCCCCATTCCATTTTTCATTTCATGGGGGAAAAAACATGCGTTAAATCTATAACTACATGAGGAAAAAATGCAACCAAATTGAGCGTACCCAAAACAAAACCCCTACATTTCATAAAACACCCTACATTTTTCATAGAATTCTTACAACAAACACCTTCAATAAATTTCCTACATTCCATCAAAAAAAAACATATTAAAAATAGGATGAGTTTAATTTTAAAACATGAACAATACAGATTCGAAGATTATTCAGGCGACGGTATCTTTTCATCTATATTTTCTCTAGGTTCAAAAATCATTCCAAAAGTAGCTGGCTTTGTTTCAAACAACAAATCCCTAATTTCCTCCGGAGCTCAAGCAGTTGGGTCCGTGGCAAAAGCAGGCTTAAGAATAAACGACGCCGTGAAAAAATCCGACGAACTGAAAGAATTACAGCAAATAAGAGAACTACGAAACAAGAGAATAGAACAGCAGGTAAAAGAGGGAAAAGGGTTTAAAGTTATAGGATAAAAATGATAGTCGCTCACGCTCCAAAAACTTATTTTGGTTCCGATATTCAAAAATCATTAGGATATCTTCCTGGATTTCCATGGGCCAAATACTCTGGCGAGAAACATCTTCCAGGTCATAATTACACCGGTCCAGGTACTAGATTAGATCTGCGATTAGACGAAAACGATAAACCAAAACCAGGTGAAGAACCTGTCAATAGAGTTGACGCTGCTGCGCTTAAACACGACATACTTTACAGAAATAAAGATATTAATTTCAGACACGAGGCAGACAAACAAATGATAATCGAACTCGAAAATATTCCAAATCCAACATTCAAAGAGAGAATGCAAAGAGCGCTAATCATAAAACTGTTAAAAGCAAAGATGAAATTGGGTATGGGATTGGCAGATGAAATTCATAAAGAATTTAGAAAAAACAAACATTATTTAAAAGTTAAAGTATTTGATAAAGATGAAATATGGTCAGCAGATTTAATTAATATGCCAGTTGAAAGGGGATATAAATATTGTTTAACAGTTATTGATTTATATACACGTTATGCTTGGGTTATTCCTCTCAAAAACAAAACTGGAATATCAGTCAAACACGCATTTGAAACCATAATGAAACAATCTGACAGACGGCCCCAAAAGTTATGGGTAGATAAAGGGAGCGAATTTTATAACAAAAATATGAAATCTGTGGGGTTTGAAATTTACAGTACTCACAACGAAGGTAAGGCTGTAGTTATTGAAAGATTCAACAGGACTCTAAAAAATAAACTATTCAAAAAGTTCACGGAATTAAAATCTCAAAAATGGCTAAAAATATTACCAGAGGTCGTAGACGAATACAATAACAAAATACATTCATCTATAGGAGTGTCACCAGCACAAGCCTCAAAAAATCCAAATATTATAAGATCAATTAACGCGCAACATAACTACGAAAATGAGATAAACAATTTAAATATTAAACCCAAATTTAAAGTCGGAGATCGAGTTCGTATTTATAAATATAAAAGTAAATTCGAAAAAGGATATGTTGGTTATTGGACAAACGAAATATTTATCGTAGATAAAGTAAATAGCACATCCCCTCCAACATATGAATTAATCGATCAAGACAAAGTACAAATTATAGGTAGGTTTTATCAAAATGAACTTCAAAAAACCGACTTTTAAAAATGAATGAATTTCTCGATAAATATGGAACCGATACAACCACAAACTTCCAACTTATGAGATGGGCGAATGAGTTAAACATATCACCGTTTTATTATTGTATGAGAGATGAAATAAATAATCTCAAAAGTAAGAAAGGTAAATTCTATGCTATAACAAATATACACACTTCCGATCAAAAAGGCGTTCATCATTCTGCTTTGTACAAAGACTCTAACTTTTATTTTTTCGACTCTTTTGGATTAGATCCCACTGAAGAGATAATGAATATAACTAATCAACCAATTAAATCTTCTACATTTCAAATACAAAAGCCGGGTCAAAAGTTTTGTGGACAACTTTCACTTTGGGTTTTATATCAGTTGAGTTTAGGAAAACAGTTCGAAGAAATTGTAATAAATTTAACTCAATAAAAATGGCAAATAAATTTGGTTTAGGCGCTTTATCTTTAGATACTAAAAAACCAAACACTACATTTTCAATCAATAAAATCAAACCATATTTTGTGGATCAAATCGGAGACATTCTTCAGGGTGATATTGATATGAATAATTTTGGTATAACTAATTTAAAATCTCCGGAAAACGATAATGATGCTGTTCATAAGAAATATTTAATGGATCAAATAAATTTAATTGAAGTAGATAAAAACCATTTAAAAGATCGAATAGCTGATGTGAAAAGATTCTTCAAACGACAAATAAATAATAAAAATTTTATAAATGAATCTAAATTGAAAGAATTAGATTATATTGATGATGGTAAATTACAAAAAGAAGTAACAAGTTTAAAAAGTTTTATTCAACAACAATTAGTCAATACAGTAGATAAAACTCAATTACAAAATTTAAGGTCATTAATATCTAAATTAGATGACAAGATTACAAAGCAAAAAGTAGATCTTAAACAACTAATATCCAATATTAATCCAGGCATAAGTGAAGACAAATTAACCGCATTAGAAAGTAAACTTAGTGATGATAGCGAAATACAAAAACAAATAGAATCTATTCAACAACAATTAGTCAATACAATAGATAAAACTCAATTACAAAATTTAAGGTCATTAATATCTAATTTAGATGATAAACTAACAAAGCAAAAAGTAGATCTTAAACAACTAATATCCAATATTAATCCAGGCATAAGTGAAGATAAATTACAACAAGAATTAACTGCTCTGGAAACTAAATTTAAAACTGAATTACAAAACGAACTAAAAACTATTGATGATAGTGAAATTAAAACTTATATTCAACAACAGATAGAAAATATTGATGATAGTGAAATTAAAACTTATATTCAACAACAGATAGAAACTATTGATGATAGTGAAATTAAAACTTATATTCAACAACAAATACAAAATATTGATGATAGTGAAATTAAAACTTATATTCAACAACAAATACAAAATATTGATTATAGTGAGATTCAACAACGGATAACTACTATTAATAATGAAGTTTTAAAACAGCAAACAAATATAACCACATTACAAAATAATCTCAATGAACTAGAATATATTAAACCCTATTATATCTTTCTTCCATTTTCTAAAGACTATAAAGATTATTCGGTGGAAGAAATCAGTGAAGAACTCATTTATAATTATAAATATGGGTTTAAAGTAAATATTAAAAAAGATATAGATACTCATAGTGTGACTTATTTTGAGGGGAATGCTATAATTGACATATTTTTTCCTATGAAGGTAAAAATCGATTTACCATTTTATTATCTGGAATTATCTGATTATGGCTTTGTTGTATCTGTTCACTTTATCAAAAATGGTAACATTGTAGATACAAAACAATTTTATACTTTGAATGATAATTCTTATATTTCGTCAAATCAGTATATAGATAACCTTAGAATCTCATTCGAGGCGGATGTTGGCCCTTTGGTGCCGGATGATTCTAAAAGAGAGCCTTATGAATTTAAGTTATATGATATGATATTGGAAACGGAAACTTCACCATCAGTAAGCATAGTTAGAAATCAAGAACCACAAAAAGAAGAAAGCAAACAGATTTATGAGTTTTTACGAACAACAGACTTTGAATATGTGAAACTATATTTTGTTCATAATGATCTTTACTTCTCTGTTGATGTTAATAAAAATCAACAATTTAAACATTTTCCAATAGCATTAACAGAAAATATAGGTGGATCATATTTTTTCATAGAAATCTCTATTGAAAAAAAAACAAATTTTTTTGTTTATCGGGATAAGAAGAACAAGGAGTCAAAACAAGAAGCATTCTTAGTACAGATACATGTCACTATTGCACAAAACCCTAAGGATAAACGTAGAGCATTGTCGGAAATTCACTTAATTTAACGTCTAAAAATGGAACAAGAAAGTAGACAAAAATACCTGATAGACAAACAAAACGAACTAAAAGTAAAACTAGAACAATATAATAAATGTAAGAAAAGATGGAGTAGAATTGATTCTGCTTTCAAAGCACTAAGTGTAGTTTTAACAGTAGGAACAACAATTGCAACGGCAGTAACTGGCGGATTGATGGTGCCAATACTTATTCCAACTGTATTAGCCGCAATTACTGCTATTCAAACCTCATCTTGTGGATTGATTGCTATGGGTTTTACATCCAAACAGAAATCTTATTTTAAAAAGAAAACCGAAATTTTAAATGCATATCTTAATAAGTTGTATATTTTCTTCGAAAGATCAAGAGAAGATAAGATCATTAGCGTTGAAGAGTTGGAAGAATTTAATGAAATTTTGGATAAATTTAATATACAAATATCAGCAATAAAAGATAATAAAAAAGAACTCCAAAAATTAGGTAATTAAAAAAAAACATATAAAAAATATGAATAACATTGAAATTATAGACGATGAAACATTCATAGAAAACGTACTATTTACCGATCTTATCAGGGCTATTACTAATAGATTTTCAACATTTAATGGCCAAATTGAAATAGATGGTAGGATAATCGAGAATGGAAATCACAAACAATTCATGAAACTTCTTGGTTTCAATGCCAAAACTTTTAAGACCATTTTGTCTAATATGGATGCAAAATCTGACTGCTCGGATTGGTATTTTACAGGGAAAATAATTTTACGTAGAGACAATTTTAAGGAAATAAGAAGATCAAACGCTGGTAGAGGAACTGAACTACTTAAAAAGATAAATGAATATAAAGGTAGAAATTGTTATATACCAACAGATGGTAACTGTTTTATCAAATGCGTAAATCATGTTTTGAAAAAAGATTTAACAAATAAATTTCAAACATTCATTAATACATTTCCAAAAGCGAATAGAAAAGGAGTAATGACAGCTGCTAGAATTAATAAATTCAATGAGAAATGTAATACTTCATTTCAAATTTACACTCCCGAAAATAGAAATGTACGCCCCACCCTCACAGACAAGGACAAGGCATTAGATTGGGTTTTATATTTACATAACTCACATTTCTGTCTTATAAGAAGAAATCAAAAAAGTTTAGGGATTAAAGAAATAGAAGATAATTATGAACAGGTATGGAAAACATGTAGAGATGATAATGCTGTAAAAGAAGTATCACCTTTGAAACTAAACGTATTTTCAAATATGAGTGATGATACTTTATTCGCTTGGGACTGTGAAACGTATTCAGATAGTGAAACGCGTAAAGCAATTCCTTATTCCTGTACGTTAATTAATTTAGAAAAGCTAAGAAAAAAGTTAGAGATGATACCTCCCACTGATAATATTCCAGAAGCATTTTATAACAAACTAATGAAAATAGTAGAAATATTTGTAGGCACAGATTGTATAGATCAAATGTTGAAATATTTAGGTAAATATGATAAAAAAAGATTAACATTGATTTCTCATAACGGTAGTGGTTTTGATAACTGGATCGTAATTAAAAACGTAAAGAAACTAACACAATGTCCACTAATAACCCCCAGAGGAATTCTTTCTTTACCATTATCTAATCCATACACTGATGAAGATTTACAGAAAAGATGGAAACGACAGAAAGATATAAAAAGTAAATCCAATTATTTACAGCATATTAATTTCACATGTTCCTATCAACACGAAGCATCTAGTTTAGCAACATGGGGAAAGTCGTCTAATCTACCAATGAATTTGAGAAAGATCGTTGATGTAGACATTGCAAAATATACCAAAGATAACTGGGAAATTTTAAGACACGAATGGGAACCATATGCAAAGCGAGACACCCTATGTCTTGGAGCATGCTTGATAAAATATAACAAAGTTATGAAAGACGTTGTATTCCAGAGCGTTTCTAATAATCTAACGGCTCCATCTCTATCTTTAAAGGGGTGGTATTATTTGTATCATTACGATAAAGAAATGGTTGAAGAACCATATTACGAAAGTACAAGACTCGTACCAAAACATACTGAAAAACAAAATATAGAAAAGGTTTACTCACACACTAACCCTTTTATAAGACATTTTATAAGACGCTCTATTAAAGGAGGAAGGGTTTCTGCAAATCGAAAAATATTTACAACTGATAAAATCAATGAAATTTGTGATGTATTAAAGGAATATACACAAACAAATGACGACAACATAATTGATTTATTTAAAGAATATAGTAAAAGTGATAAAGATAAAACAGAGGTTAATTCAAAACTTAAAAATATAACATGTTCTAGACTGATGGCATTTGATGCTAACGGTTTGTATGCTTCTGCTATGTCAGATTTAGATAGTGAATATCCCAAAGCAGAAAGTGGTAGACCGTTTTTACCAGAAGAAAATAGAAAATTTGTCAAGCTCTTCAATGAACAAAACTTTAGACCCAAAACTGCTATTTTAACAGTTTGGTTTGAGTATCCCAAAAACATGTTCTTCCAACCGATACCAGCTAAAGATAAAATTAGTTTTACGAACAAAGAAGGAAAAAAGGAAACTGGCACTAAAATCAGATTCAGAAATGGTTTCTGTTCAGATGTTTTAACATCGGTCGATATTCAAGAAATAGTAAAAGCTGGTGGACGAATTATTAGAATATTAGATGGCATAGTATACGAAGAAAACTTTAGAACTCCTCCCTATAGAGACTACATTTTAATTTTGAGAGATCTAAGAAATCAATTCAAAAGGGATGGCAATATCGTTGGTAGTAATTGCATGAAATTATTAGGTAATGCCCTGTATGGGAAATCTATTCAGAAGGATATATCTTCATCAAAACATCTTTGGAATGACGTAACTTTAAAGGCTAACTTTGATTCACATGTTAAACACTATGAAAAAATAAATGAGACTCAATACATTGTTGATATAGAAAAAGAAGAAAAAGAAATTGACGATGTAAATAGTAAATCTACACGACTTACACCCAGTCATTTGGGATCATTCGTATTATCGCACAGTAAGAAAATAATGAACAATTTTATTCACGTAATAGATGGGTTTTATCAACCGGAAATATACTATACCGATACTGATAGTTTATACATTTCATCTAGCAATTGGAATAAATTAAATGAAGCTGGATTAGTATCCGAAAATGAATACTGTAAAGGAAAGAATGATTACGGTGATGGTGGAATTATATTCGGTTTATATTTAGCGCCGAAAGTCAAATACAATATCATACTAACTTCAGATGGTGTTTTAAAAGAAAAGAAAACATTTAAAGGTTATTCTAATGATAAGATAACTGTAGACGATTATATTCGGTTGGCTAGTGGATATGATATATCAAATGAATTTAAGAGAAATTGGGAAAAAAGTTTCACAAATGGAGTAGTTATTCCAAGGGATGATGATAAACAAAAGAAAGTTTTTAGAAGTTATTTAAATCTTGTAAAGAGAAAGGCTCCAAATAGTGAAGGAATCATGTATCCTTATTGTAATAAAGATGAATTGAGTTTGGATGAAAACTATGAATTTGATGATTTCGATTATCTAACTATTCAAGAAGAGAATGAAGAGTTACTTAATTCTTTTTAAATGAAGTTGAATAACAATTTCTTCGTTTCCAAAGTCTATAAACCTATTTTTACCATCTTTGATTTCCAGATTTATATCTTTGATCATAAAGGAATTAAGTGGTAAATACGTAGTTTGAAATGGTTTTTCTATAATTCTATATCCAATCGGAACAGTGAATGTTGGAAGACTGTAAATAATCTGACGTTTGTATTTATTGAAAAATCCACCGTTTATTAAATTGCAATGTATATTGATCACATCGACATCATTCTCGATATTAGCTTTATGTGGTGCTATAGTAGATTGGGTGTATACTCGTTTATCAAATCCTAGTAACGTATTCAATGAATTTTCTACGTTGAAATCAACTTGACTATTATTTCTTAATATCAATTTCATTTTGTTCAAATTTAAATTACCTTCGAATTCAATATTGTTTTTACCATTGACACTTCCTGCGTATTCAGATAGGTATTCGTTAATGGCTATGTATTCGTAACTTCCTGGTAGTAAACTTATGGTTTTGAATGTTGCTCCATTATCTGTTGATATTTTTATTTTGTTATTATCTTCGTTGATATTTCTAATTGAATTGTAAACAGAGAAATACTTTAATCCCAATTCATATTCTTGATTTCGATCGAGTTCATACTCATAATCTAGAGATAATTTAATGTCTGATTTATTTGAGGTGATGACGAATAGTTGACTCATTTTTAATAACACTTTTATAATCATTTTTATCTATGATACCTTTTTGTAGGAGTCTTTTTAATATACAATTTAATTCATTATATTGTCTGTGTGATTGATGTCCTTCCTTCATTGCTGCTAATATTATTTGTAATCTATTAAGCAATTCTTCGTTGTTGTCGGATAAAAAAATTACACCATCTCCTGTATGTCCCAAAAAGTCATCGATTTCTTCTATAATATCATCAGTGTAGTTATCATCACTAGCATCGGTGTTATCATCTAATTCTTTTTCCAGTCTTCTTAATCTTAAAGTTTTTGGTCCTCCTGTCCTTGTCGATGTAAGAATGTCCACGTATGAATTTAAATCTTTGAAATTATAATCTTTATCATACCCATTCAAAAGATTAATCATACCGGGTGTTAAATCATATACAGCGTCTATTCTGTCAATCTTAAATGTTGGGTAGAGTTGATTGAAACGTATCCTAAAACCGTTAAGAATCAATCCATCCTGATCAATTGTTGGCTTTATTGTTTTGGCTAGGGTTGGATTTGGATTTGAAAAATAACGTTTTATATCATCTAATGTCCTGATTACGATTCCATCATCTTCAATGGGATATTCTATTTGTGGAGGAGATTGTTGAATTTGTTGTTTAGGAGCTTCTAATTTATTCTTGATATCCTCTTGACTTTTTAATATTGGTTTAAATAAAGTTTGTAGATTTTCCGTTAATCCAAGTTGTTGTAATCTGTTATTTTCAACTTGGGTCTTTATTTTATTCTTAGCTTTGATATATTCTCTATTTCTTTTTAAAATATTATTCCATTCCATTTTTAAAAAAATAAATTAACATATGTTTATCATTACTCTTTCACCCGCAGGTTTTCTGGTATTAACGAATACATATCCATGTTCCTCTGGATTTCTCCATTGAGCTTTACAAACCTTTTTAAACGAATCTCTGTCCATTCCGTGATTTATCGACTGTATGATTTGAGATAAATCTTTATCGTTTAATTCAAATAATAAAAAACAATTAGCATTTTTTCTAATAAACATAGAATCCATCCCGTAAAAAGATTGGGCTTGGTATAAGCAGTGACAGTTGTGATGTCTTCCCTTCGTGAAGAAATCTTGTTGAACAGTTTGATTTTTTTGCGCTACGCAGTCGTCAAACAATATTAAGTTCTTTCGTTTGCTATCAATATTAGACAAGTCCAGATCATTTACATTTTTTGTCAGAAACACTTTTATGTCAGTTGGATTGAAAGATGGATTCTTTTCTTTTATGAAGGTATCTAAGATATCTTTTATTTCCATTTCTCCTTTATCGTAATATTGAAATAATTCTTGAACATATTTCTTTGGTAAATATTCTAAAGCTTTGAGAAATTGATAATACGATTGTTCTGGTGTTGTTGTGTAGATATATAGAGAATCGAAATCTAAAAGGTTGGGTGTTGTCAACATGTTAAAAGTGAGATGAGTTTTCCCAGAACCTGAACTACCGCATATACACATGAGCATTGGATTATTAGGAAATATTTCTGAATGATTAAATTTCTTTCCCATTTTTATGTACCAAAAATTACACCTTCTCCTTTATACTTTGAAAGATATATTCCTTCTCCACTGTGTATATTTTTAAAAAATATTCCATTACCCTTATGTTTGACTTTGATTTCCCCTGTGTCAATACTATCCACTAATTTAGTTAATCCTTGTTTGACAGTTTTCTTAGTTTCTTCACTAAATCGATTTCCAAATTCTTTAACTGTACCTAATATGTCTGCTACTCCCGAACCTTTTGCTAACTTTTCCATTTCCAAATTATGTCTACGTTTTTCACTTTTTTCAGCTTCGGCTGCTTTCTTGGCATTGACGGCTTGAACTATTCCTGCTGTTCCGCCGGCCGTGGCACCGGCTGCGGCCAAACCTGCAAAGATCAAGGGTAGGAAAGGTAAAAATCCACCTTCCTTTATGTTCTTGTCAATTCTTTCCAAATCTATATCATCTCGTACTTTACAGTGTTTATATTTATCAATAAGTTTTTTAGTTATGCTGATTCTTTTACCATTGTAAGTAATTGTAGTTGGATTTTCTGTTTCGATAGCATCTATTATTCTTTTTACTAAAGTTTCGGGTTTCATTTTTAAGGGATTAATTTATTCTATTCGAATCACCCGTCTGTCGGATATTTTTATTATATGTTTTGCTTCTTCCAATAATAAACAATAACCGGTTACATCTCCTTGTGTTTTTTCGATATGAATATTTATGTTTACTCCAGTTTTGAAAAGATCTTCTTGATGAGCTGATAGATCAAAACAGAAGATTGGGTGATTAATTGCAAAATCTACATATCCAAACTGAGGTGGATTTCCAAATAATTCACACATATTTTTATAATTTCTATACAATTCATTATAATCCTTTGTGGATGGATTAATAGTTAAAGGTTGGTTAGGATAATTATCGTTGTTTAATCTTACTTGAACTTTACGGATTATAGGATCTTGAGTTTGGTTCATTGCCACTCTAAAGATATTGTTGTTATTTGTCTGAGAATCTGGTAAGTTCTTGAAACCAACTATTAAATATCTTGCTGGTTTAATGCTGTTAGTGATTGGCCATGTTGTGGATTCTCCAGTTAAAGTCATGCTCCCTACAGTGTTGCGACGAAGAAAAGCTATTTCAATGTCTTTAGTTAACGAGTTGAATATTCTCGTTTCTACTTCAATTGATGGTGTTATTACGGGTATGAAAAGTTGGAGATTTGTTATTTCTAATTTTGCATTTGAATTAGCTTCTCCAAAGAATATCTTATCGTCATTAATTTCTCTTTGTAAATGAATTTTAAATGGTAAACCTATAGAAACTTTTCGATGTTCTAAAAGACCGAATAAAGGATATAATTTCCAATTTACGTAATTACCCCATCTATTATCCTCAACAACATTATTGTACTGATTTACTCGTTTGTCAAACCCCTGGTTTACTGCTCTACCGATTCTCTCAATGCTATTTCTAGCAATGACTCTCATTCTAGCGATATCAGCATCGTTAGCTACAGTTTTTACTGGTTCTTTTAAAACGGTCCCATCACCAACATCGGGTATCCAACCCGAGACTGAATCGTAGTTTTTGGGGTAAAGGACTGTTTTCAACATTGTGTCAAATTCTCCAGGGTGTTTGATGGTTTCTATGGGGTTTGATCCCGCTTCCAAAACCATTTCGCTAAATAAAGAAGGAAAGAAATTATTTTCTAATGTTGTATTAGTCTGTGGGACTCTATTTTCATTTGCTGTTCCGTCCTTGATTTTGAAATCACATCTGAAATAGGCATCGGAAAGTAATAACCAATTTGACAGACTATTGATCTCGAAAGTGACCCTCCCACCATCATTCAATTGTGATTTAGATCCAACACTCGGAGAAATAATTATGAAATCTTCTTTTTTTTTATTAAATGAATAAAGAATTGGATCGTATAATCTAAAAATTGGATCAAGAATTTTATTTGCCATTTTTAGAGGAATTATTTTGTTAAAATACAATACATTTACTATATGCATATATAATGTTTAATAGAACAAAATAACAACATATAAATAAGTTCAACAATGTTTAGTAACAACTTTTACTGTATTAATCAACCCCTTGACTACGGATAAACACTGGTAACCAAGAGGTGATCATACAGACTCTCTCCATGGTTTCAAGTATTATATAAATAAGTTCAACAATGTATTAAAGGGAGGTAACAACTTTTACTGTATCAATCAAGTTGAAACCCCTTGACTACGGATAAACACTGGTAACCAAGAGGTGATCATACAGAATCGCTCTATGGTTTCAAGTATTATTTATATCCACACATTGGTAACGCGTAGTGAAGGAAAATTATCGATAATCAACATGTTGAATTCTACTAGAAATACACAAAGAGAGAAGTTATTCACTCAGGGTAAAATCAATAATCCATTCAGACAAAGCCATAAACGAGTAGTGAAGTATAAACATTGAATGTTCTGTATAATATAGGAAACTCTATTACATGTGAATATTGCACAGTCTATGCACCGCTTTGAAGAGATCGCTATATAGTTACAAGTATTATTTCTATAAGAGCCGTAACACGTGATGAATATCGATTATCAACATGTTGCATTAAACAAAGAAAGTTGTTAATGTTAAAATCAATAGTCCATTTAGACAGAGTCATAAACGAGTGAAACATTAAATCAATACATTCTGTATAATCTAGAAACTCTATTACGTGAATATTGTACAGTCATTATGACTCACGTTCCTTTCCAAAACCTTTGTTGTTCAGTACTGGCTTTTAATTCCTTGTCAATATCAGGCATCCAACTAAGAAATTGAGTAACTGAAACTGTGACTGTTTTAAACTTTGGGTATTGGGTACATAGTTTTGCAAGACGTCTTAATTTTCTAGAATGGCTTAGCGAAATACTTAAGTTGGTTTTAACGAAATTAGTAAATAAACCAAAATGTAATATAAAAAGTTTCTGGAGCCACTGTCCATACGTTACATACACTTGAATAGTTTGCGCTGAGTTTTGTTTAATATAACTATCGCAATCCTTCACTATGTCTTTAACCGTGTTCTCTTCGTTTATACTATTGTCAAAATGTTTCAATTCCTGCGAATGGGGCAAATCACACACACTATTTTTGAGTTTTTTTAACACTTCCTTATTTTTGGTAAAACTTTTGTTGAAATTTAGAGGTTTTGGTTTTCTAATAAGTGTTTCCTTCTTTTCAAAATGATAGTCCTCAACTGTTTGTAAATCCTCAAGTAGCATCTTTTCTTTTAATTCCATATAATGATCTAAATGCATCTGGTGGTATTTTATGTGAGCTTCGATAGCATTTGTATAAATCCGCTTGACATCCTCTTGAACTGAAAATAAAAAAACATAGTGTTTTAACGAGGAAAACTATTTGGCACTGTCGTACGCCACCCAGCTATAAAAATGACAGATAATTACATATTAAAATGTACTTACCTGTGTCTGAAGTTTGAGATCCCACTGACATGCTTTCTTCTGCCATGTTTCCCCTGTAGATGTGTCTGTCTCAAACAAAGAACGCAAACTGAATAGAAACAGCTTGTTCCCATAGTAATCAATATATTGACGTCATATATTCATGCAATATTGATCTAAGGGCGAACTAATGTCTCACATACAGTTCAATAACCTCAATATTGATTTATAATAAAACCTGATGTCTCACATACAGTTCAATAAACTCAATATTGATTTATAATAAAAACCTGATGTCTCAAATACAGTTCAATAACCGCAATATTATCACGTAATGTATTTGATTAGAAATAGTTTATTGATCAGTTCACCATGAATACAGTTAGCTCATAGTAATCAAATAATGACGTTTATACGATGATAATGCAACATGATTAAAGGGAACTAAATCTGTCAATCTTAATAAAACCAGACCACAATGGATTTCAAAGATAAATAAATCATTTTCAAATAGTGGGATAATATGTAATTTGAGGTATTTTATGCTAGGTAGGGACTTGATGGAATGTAGGAAATTTATTGAAGGTGTTTGTTGTAAGAATTCTATGAAAAATGTAGGGTGTTTTATGAAATGTAGGGGTTTTGTTTTGGGTACGCTCAATTTGGTTGCATTTTTTCCTCATGTAGTTATAGATTTAACGCATGTTTTTTCCCCCATGAAATGAAAAATGGAATGGGGGAAACATGCGTTAAATCTATAACTACTATAACTACTATCGTGTTGATGGCTCGTTAAAATCGTCATCGGCCTCATCATCACTGTTGATTTCTGGTAAGTCACCATCGTCATCAAACAGCTCCTCGTGATCTAAGGAGCTTTTGTTGCTTGGTGTTGGTGATGGCTGAAAAAAGAAGAATACATATAACACTCAAGTAAACTTTAATATGATCAACCTTTCTTCTCAATTTCAGACACCTACCTCACAAGAAGAGTGGCAATCTATTGCTGATGATTTTGATGTCAAATGGAACTATCCATGCTGCATAGGTGCTTTAGATGGAAAGCATATAGCCATTAAACAACCCCCTAATAGTGGATCAGAATATTTCAACTACAAAAATTACTTCAGTGTTCTGTTACTTGGACTTGTTGATGCCAACTACAAATTTGTCTACGTAGATGTGGGTGCAGCTGGGCGTGCTGGAGATGCGGGGGTGTATGCTGATTCAACTTTAAAGAAAGAACTAGACAGAGCAAATCTTCAACTACCACCCCCTGCAACTGTCAACGGGATGTCTGAGAGACTACCTTTCCACATTATCGGAGATGACGCTTTCCCCTTGAGCACAGAACTGATGAAACCATATCCACAGAGGCAACTGGACAAACCCAAAAGAATATTCAACTATAGGCTTTCTCGTGCCAGACGCACAGTTGAAAATGCATTTGGAATTTTGGCAAACAGATTCCGCGTTTTCCTCACTACAATTCAGCTCTGTCCTGACAAAGTTGTGATGCTGATATTAGCATCATGTTGCTTACACAATCTCTTGGTAGAAAGAAATAAACACAACTACCTAAGTGTCCGTGATGTGGAAGATATTGAGGTCGGTATCATTCGCGCTGGTGCCTGGAGAAATGACCCACATTTGCCTGGTATGGTAGCAAACAATCACAGAAACCCGACACATCCAGCCAAGAACCAGCGTGAACAAATGACAGATTATTTTATGTCTGACATTGGGTCTGTATCATGGCAGGAACGCATGGTCTCACTGTAATTGACCACTGAATACTTACTGCTTCTATTGATGACACTGTGGGCCTGGTAGCAACATAGGGTGCAAGGAACTGTAATTTTTCAAGCAACCAAAGTGTCCTCTTGGAAGGATTTTTCCTGGCACTCCCACTACTGGCTGGTTTTTTGCTTTTAGTGTAACTGTTCCTTAGAAGTCTCATCTTATTTTTGACCCACTCAACTGGAAGATAAATGTATTTCTTTGTAAAACATGATAATAAACTTTATTCTATACTTGACATGTAAAATAAAAATGTCAAATTTGTCTTGAATGAGAATATTCGGCATTTTCGGTAGTCGATCTGGGCCATTAATATATGCATATAGCTTCGAGATACTAGAACTGCCCAAAAATCTCACAATCTGTTCAATATTGTACCCGTATCTCAACATTTTTCTTTCATGTCCTATAAATGTGTGACATAGTCTTACTTAACAACGAGTCCTATTTTTGACTTTCAAACATTGGTAAGTATGGATACACAGGGATTTGAAGGTTTATATTTTAAATTGAATATTAATACGGATTGGATACGCTAAGAAATTAAAGGATTTGAGACAAAAATTGTATTTATCGAACGAATAGTGAAGATATCTCAGAGATTTTTTTTGGATTAATTTACGTATTCAATTGATGAAAAGAAAAAACGGACAGTTACTTACAAGTTACACATACGTTTGTGTGACAAAAGCCTATCACTCGCAAGAAACACTCAAAATGGCGTCGGACGGGTTTGTCCCTGTTTACGTCGAAAATTTAAGAAGTAGAAAACGTATCAACAGGAAAGACCAAACTCGGTACATAACATAAATTAGCGTTGCGTAGGCTAATATGATTGAGTTACGAGGGTGGGCTGAAAAGTTCACAGCCTGACTCGGAAGGAGTTATGCCACAGTGATGAAACTTAGCATGGGGAGACAATGTTGAAAAATAAACCATGTCGTTAGTATCAGAAAATGTTGAATTTAATGGATGCTAAGTTTCATCACTGTGGCATAACTCCTTCCGAGTCAGACTATGAACTTTTCAGCCTCCCCTCGTAGTGAATTGTCAGGATTGTTTACTATTAACTGACAGTGATGTTTAATAACATGTCATTATAGCCTTCT
This sequence comes from Lottia scabra, assembly GCA_029955415.1. NCBI lineage: Eukaryota > Metazoa > Mollusca > Gastropoda > Lottiidae > Lottia > Lottia scabra. Next base: position 3,371,911 of record JARJEI010000010.1, read on the forward strand.
GCAGTATGGTTAAAATCTTCGAGTATGTATAGATCTCCTAGTAGGTTAAAATCCGTTTCATGATGAAAACAGAGAAAATGATTGCATAAAAAGGTTATTCAATGGCCAAATTAGACAATATCAAAATAATATGTGATAGTCGCAGGCCTTCTAGCTACACAAGCCTAGTTGCACCATTATATTAGTTATCGTCTGTCAACTATCGACATGCCTACCTGTCTGCTTCAACTTTGTTGATATTTCTTGAAAAGCCAGGTCTCTTTTAGCTCTATTCTTAAAGTCGGCGGACCGGACATCGTACAGGCAAACATAATCAGGCCAAAGCTCCACCAGCCTTTCCTCGAGGCAAAGTTCTTGGAAAGCATCCGTTGTCTCAACATTCTCCTTGGAAGCGGCCATTTTGTCCAAGAAGCCTATTCCGTGACGTTCCAATGTCACGTGACGTCAAGCACGTTTGCCATTGGTTGGCGATTTTTTCGCTACCGAGACGATGAGACACATTGCCCGCACACGGTGAGTCTTTTGCCTCGCGAGACAAAAAATATCAAACAGGATAGAAATTTGTCTCACTGCCTCGAAAGGCGTGAATTTGGTCAAAATACACCCGCACACGGTAAGCTATCTGCTGAGCTAACCGCCTCTCGTGGCCGTTTGCTCAGCAAGTTGCTCGCCGTGTGCGGCTAGCTTAAGGTCTATAGTTGCTTGTGGTCAAATGAATCTGACCTCCTGATGAGGCACAAGAAACAACCGTTGCGCTAAATTACCTATATTGCCCTTTTTTGGAATAGAACTGGGGACCATGGCTCTGGGAGCTTCGTGAATTTGGGCCACAGCTTGAAAAAGGTTGGGAACCACTGATCTATCTGATGTAATGAAATAACAGTTTTGACGATCGGTTGGGAATATCTTTACACCCTGGACATTCAGATGTTTTACTCATAACATTCGAAAAACAACTGTAACGTAGACAGAACGTAACATTTCGTATATTCTACCATTATTACTATATAGCCATAGTATTTGAGTTTTTTACACTATGGTGTTCCGTATTCTATATTTTACGAGAAGAATCAGGTTTTATCTTACTATTTAGTACCAATTAAATAGTCGTTAAGTACTATAAGATACAGCCATGAACACATCTCCCTCGATTAGACATGTTTGGCTTTAAGACTGTATCTGCCAAGATAATTATTTAAGATACGCTAAGATTTACTGTGTCTACTAAATCCAATAGCTGAAGGTCTTTTGTTCAACTTCCAGGGTAGGCTTAATCATCTTGGACACCTGATAGCACTTTTCATTATGATATACATGTATTTACCCATTTATAAATATTCTTCTTCAAATGAAAAGTTCATTAGCTGCTACCAATGTACTGCCAATATATTAATTCACATGAATTTCGAGATTCGTTTTATGGTTCTTGCTAGGGTTTTATTGTTATCTGCGATTTAAGCAGTCAATGGAAGCGAATCATAACTTGTCATCTACCTACCAAAACTAACCACTACCTAGTCTATGATATCAGCAACTGCTGGAAGCGAACGTTAACTTGTCACCTACCAACCACTATTTTGTCTGCGATATCAGCAACTACTGCTGGAAGTGGACGTTTACTTATCAAGCAACCACTGAAAGCGAGTCGAACATGTCAACTACAAATAAAGTGGTTTTCAATAGTCATGTATAGCACAACACTGCCATCAGGAGCGTTGTTTATCGGCTAAAATTTCGGCTAAATTATACATTTTAAGCATATCCTGGAATCGAACATTAACTTGTCTTCTACCAACTAACAACAACTACCTAGTTTGCAATATCAGACAACTGTCAACCAACTAAGGTATTTTCAATAGTCATGTAAAGCACAACACTGCCAGGAGCGTCCATATTAGCTACCAGTTTTTACAGGTACATTATTGGTGATTAAGGGCAATACCAGAACGTTTCAAATCTTTAAGCAACCCCTGTCAACCAACTGAGGTATTTCAATAGTCGTGTACAGCACAACACTGCCAGGAACGTCCATATCAGCTACCAGTTTTTACAGGTACATTATTGGTGATTAAGGGCAATACCAGAACGTTTCAAAACTTTAAGCAACCCCTGTCAACCAACTGAGGTATTTCAATAGGCGTGTACAGCACAACACTGCCTGCAGCGTCCATATCAGCTACCAGTTTTTACAGGTACATTATTGGTGATTAAGGGCAATACCAGAACGTTTCAAATCTTTAAGCAACCCCTGTCAACCAACTGAGGTATTTCAATAGGGGTGTACAGCACAACACTGCCAGCAGCGTCCATATCAGCTACCAGTTTTTACAGGTACATTATTGGTGATTAAGGGCAATACCAGAACGTTTCAAATCTTTAAGCAACCCCTGTCAACCAACTGAGGTATTTCAATAGTGTGTACAACACAACACTGCCAGCAGCGTCCATATCAGCTACCAGTTTTTACAGGCACATTACTGGTGATTAAGGGAAATACCAGAACGTTTCAAAACTAACAAGCAACCCCTGTCAACCATCTGAGGTATTTCAATAGTCGTGTACACCACAACACTGCCAGGAGCGTCAATATCAGCTACCAGTTTTTACAGGCACATTATTGGTGATTAAGGGCAATACCAGAACGGTCGTGTTTCAACCCTGGTGTCTATTAAACCTGGGTTAATGTGTAATCAGTTGTTGGTATTATTCTATTATAAAGATAGAATCAATGAACGACTTGGAAATGAAGACTGGGATATTGTTGAGAGTGTTTTACAGTCAGTAAACTTTAGATGACTTGTGTTCAGTGGTTGAGAGTACAGTGAAATTACACCTCTTTATTGGTTCTTGCCACTTTTATTACTAGTTTACAATAGTTCTACAGTGTTCTGGCAGTTTTTACACACATTTTATTCCTTTACATTTAGTTCTCTGAGGGATTTTATCAAAAAACACTGCCAAGTTTTATAGCATGGTACTATTACGTGTAAAAGGAGTCCTAATTGTGTTTTAAGCATGTTATCGCTCGATTATGAGGTACCGTCAGATTGCGAGTCGGAGCCTCTCACGAGTTGACCATTAACTGGTACCGAGTTATAGACAGGGGAGTCTCTGTGACTCTCAATCGATGTGACTTTAGAAGTTCCAAGTGTAATAGCAGTAGCGTTTTTTAGTTGCCGAAAGTTTGCAAGTATTTTTGGAACTTTTACATATTGTTCGTTGAATTTTCCAAGAGCTTCGGAACTTTGGCTTCTAGTTTACTAAATATTTGTTATTAAATTTGCCAGGATCTTTGGAACTTTGGCATCATTTAGCAAAAGCTTTGGAACTTTTATATAATTGTTTGTTAACTTTGTTTGGATTTTAGAACTTTAATATCGTGTTTTACAGTTAGTTTACTAAATAGTGTTAGTTAATTTGGCCAGGATCTTTGAAACTTTTACAGATTGTGCCATCTAGGAAGATTTATGAAAAAATGGATATTATATCCCGGTACATGTTAACATACACATGAAACCAAATGCAGCTTACAATTATAAAAAAGAGCCCGAAGGCAATCGATTTTAGAGCAACAGAACTAAGTTAAAGGTTTTTGCTGAGAGAATAATTGACTTTGCAGAGAAACCTAGAAAATTATTACACATTAAACGTATCCTCTTTCAATAATTAATTGGAAACTGTAAAAAAAATCTACAAATTAACTTGTATTTTGTTGCCAGAGGTGGATCTTGTTCTGTGCTGTATCGAATCCTCCAGTGGATATACCAATATGAAGGTAAATATTTTTTTTTATGTATTTCATTGGTCAAATTTACAAAAATTTATAATTGATACGCATATTTGAAAATTTAGCGCCGTCGCGTTCAACTTTAGGTGTGCAGTATTCATCCTGCTTTCTGTTCTCTGAAATGTTAGGGGAATTGGTACTAGCTTTCCTATATTCTCCTTTGGAAATTACAACAATTGCTGCTAGCTTCTTATTTTGTTTTTTTAAAATACTCTTTATTTCGTAAATATTTTAATTTTTAATTTTCTTTTCTCAGATTTAGAATATGTTGAAATGTTTTGTAATACACGGTTTTATGTAAAATCAGATTTAGTTAGAATTTAATTTCGTAGAATAATAAATATTAAAAAAATCAAAACCCCACATATTCATAGACTTATATTCAATTAGTCAAATGTGTAGAGATAATGTAGAGGGTTTATTCAAATCAATTGAATTGTCTGCAGTAGATAATAGAAAACGATGACAAAACACAGAAAAAATACAACACAAAACATGGAATAGAAAAATATTTAATATGAATATAAAAGAGGGAGTGTGGTGGGAGACAAGAAATTTATTTAGTTAAAATTGCATTTTATATTGAAAATACTTTTTTAAAAACTGACAATTTAAAATCACAAATAAATGAAATTCATACGTGAATATTTCTCTATTTTCCTATCAGATATTAGAAATTGATAAATGGATATCTGATTTTGTTTTAACAATCAATGTTATTGTGAAGCTGATGCTTCCTTCCCCTTTAAGATGATTTCGCAACATCAAAACGCATAGGATCGATTGTGCCCCTTTCGCAAACTGTGCTGGTAATTGTTTTCTGTCCATAAAGTCGGAATGTTCTTAAACAGAATAGACACGTAGAAACACAATTTCAAGGTAAAGAAACCAAAGGGTGAATAAGAAAGCGACGTATGTTGTTAGATGTAAAGCAATTGAGAATTCAGGTTTTCTGAAAGTGGAGTTTTATGTGATACATATCTCTACCCATAAGGGCTCATGAAGACGGGTGGTGTATAATGAGCTTAAACGCCACACTTATTCTAGGGTCTTACGTCAGACTTTCCAGATAAGTTTTAGAGAGGAAGGAGTGCGATCAGAAAGGGATCAAAAGGCATAATGATCGAGCTATACCTTGGCTATTTCAGGATTTATTCACGGAAATCTTTCTATGGGTCCAACTCAAAGCGTCATCTCTGGTATATGGTACCCCTGAACGATTGCGATTCTGTTAAACGGGGCATGCACATATTTAGGCACTCTGCATGACTCATGTGACTCACCAGTCCACTCAACAATATTGCGATTTGGTCATTCAACTTGCTGTATGTGTCCAACTCAAAGCATCTCTGGTATATGGTACCCCTGAACGATTGAGATTCTCTTAAACACATATAATATATAGGCACTCTGCATGACTCATGTGACTCACCAGTCCACTGAACAATTGCGATTTGGTCATTCAATTTGCTGTATGTGTCCAACTCAAAGCATCATCTCTGGTATATGGTACCCCTGAACGATTGAGATTCTCTTAAACACATATAATATATAGGCACTCTGCATGACTCATGTGACTCCCCATTCCACTGAACAATTGCGATTTGCTGTATGTGTCCAACTCAAAGCATCATCTCTGGTACCCCTGAACTCGGGGATTCGGACGTTCACCTAGCCATTCCTATAAGTTTATATTATTATAGTATATGAATTATGTATGATATCTAGATTGGTATGATATTGAAAGAAGGTTTATGATATCGTATCGTATCTTTATTAACTTGTATCAGCTTACTGTAATTGTCTCCATCTCTAGTCTCCTTACTCTTATTTACATGATATCATCTTTATTATTTTACCGGTTATATACCGGCAGTATCAGATGCTTGTTCCACCTTCAACCACACTAACTTATACTTTTAAAAGGGATTGTAAAGAGGTTTTCGAAACTTTGTATGTGAATCAATTTGCGCCATTCCAATTTCCATTTCGACGTCTGCAATTCCACCAAAACTAACGCGGTCGCTGACAGTGATCTGCATCGATATCAATACTAGTAGTAGCCTCTGAAAGATCACTGGATGGACACAATTTAACGCTATCACATACAAAATTTAGAAAACCCATTTACAATCCCTTTACGGATAAATGATGCAGTAGTGAGTAATTTTCAAACAAAAGAAAAATCTGGTTTTACAATCAATGGTTTGTCAAATTCACCCAAGCATTTTTTTTTCAATTCACGGAAATCGACTTTGAGCATATTTTTAAACCTTCAAATCCTCTAACTAATGCTTTTTTAGGTAAAAAAAATCGTGTTTTCCTTTTAATGTACGCAAAGCATTTTCGACAGTCAATTAAGATATAGTCCAGCGATAAATCGGATCCTCAATCCATTTGCAAGTTTAACCATAATTTTTCCTAAAGCAGAGATATTTATGCTCAGACAAAGATCATAGTGGTCATTTCTCAACCGATTTCTCCTAGCGTTAGTGATTGGGAAGTAATATTGATAATGGTATATGAGTGAATTAAGTATATTGAAGGTACTATTGTTGCTGTCATTTATAATATAGAATGGTAGATGACATACTGACCAATATATAGTATCACTTACTTCTATATTGCCTTCTTAATCTTAGTAATTTCCTATTCCATTTCTGACCATCGAACACAGTTTTCTCATTCCATTGTCCCTTACTTTGTTATTATCCCGCACTTACATTTACCTCGTTGTCTCTTACATATGTTGTTATTGTCCCTTACTTACTGTGCTATTGAGCATTATTTTGTTAGTGTCCCTTATTTTGTTTTTGTCCATTTAAGTGTCCCTTATTTATTGCTTGCTACCAGATGATTAAAGATGAAAACTACTCCCAATCTGGGACACCATTAAGATGATCAAAGAACACCACAGGGGACACTTGAGGAGCATTTTGAAAGCGTAGTGAGCGCGGAGGTAAAATTGACTGAGGGCGGCATGTCGTCATTTTGTTGGAACCATTTCACTTGTTCGTCATCTTGGTAGGTTCTCTGTTAAAGTCCCTTGGGCTGATAGAGTTTACCATTGAATTAGGTTTAGCATTGTAAAAGAGGTACGCACTTTCAAATCTATGGCATCTTTGTTCGTTCAAATTTGCCATCGCGTATAGATACTGGTCCACAATAAATGATTTATTTTTCAGTTAACTTGTAGTTTAAAATATGCATTTGACTTCATCAAAGGAAGCTTTATTACCTTAGAACAAACCATTATCGATTTGCAAGAACAATTCAGATTTTTTACCGGAAAAAGCAAAAAAAGATCTCGAAGTAATGAATTTCTTCTTGTTTCGTAGAAGCCTGGTTGGTGAAGTAAATCATTATGATAAAGTATAAGAAAAGAGGGAAGATTAATAGACAAGATTAATAATTTAATTAACACAATGCTAGGGTTATTTATTATAGTGGGCTTAGGCCGTGGTCACACCATGTTCCTTCAGCAACGTTAGACATTTGCATTATCTACCGTTGCTGGATTGACGGGGTTTTCTCGTCATTATCAACTAATAACCTCGTTTAAAAAACACTATACGTCACATTCAATTTATGACCGTTGAGACTTGATTATCACAAGGTAAATTTGCTACAAGAAATTTGACGTCTGGTCATTCGAAAGTTTTCCCGCAATAATTTGTTACAATGAATATAACTGGTCGACAATAATCGTTCGACCAATCAAAGTTAATGACGAGAAAACCTTATCATGATAGCAACGGATTAATGTAATGAAATGAAATGATAGCCGTTGCTAAAGGAACATGTGGTCACACATACGTTCATCAGAATTGTGTACGTTAAACGAATGCGAAACTATGCAGGTTTTATTTGATTAACTACGTATTCAACTGACAGAGAGACAAAAAACGGACATTTACGTCCACTTACGTACGTTTGTGTGACCACGGCCTTAGACGTTTTATACACTGTGTGGATTCACCAAGGATAAACTTTGGGGTTTGACCACCTGATGCGGTTAGAAGGCCCACATCCCTTCCATTAAAGATTATGAAAGCCAGCCAGATTTCAATACTTGATGTTCTCATCTATCTTGAATTTCATAAAAAAAAAACTAAATCTAACTTCCAAATGATAATTGATTATATAAGCAAGAGACTAGCTGGAGTAGTATTTCATACTAATTTTGGTAAGGAAGTGGGAGGGGGTGGGGGGAGGGGGGTCAAGGAAAACCATTGGATAAAATGACCTAGAGCTGTTCACCCATCCACTGATATTCACTATGTACCAGTTGAAGACCCCGATTTTATGACTCACAGAATTGATGAGACTAAAATATATATGCAATTTTAAAGGACCTTTCAATTGCAAACAACTACATAGTTTTGCGATAACAACACCCCTTGAAGCGAACGTTAACTGCCAACCCTTCTTTGCAATGAGAACCCACGGTCGCTTCTTTGGATTTCCTCACAGAAACGTCATTAGGCTATCGTGAATGATATAAACTTAAAATGTTTGAATACATGTATCTGTATTTATAAAAAGGCAGTCTTTTTTATCGTCTGAACAGAATTTAGATCAATTACACGCATAAAGAAATCATGACACATTTGATAAACGTTCACCAATTCCTCATACAGAATGAATACAAGTCAGTTTTAGGAATTTTAAAGAAAACTTGTATTCATTTCGGACAAGAATAAAGAGATTTATGAGTCTATAAAGGAAAAGTGAATGATCAAAGAGGAGAAATGAATGAAGGGTTAGGGGTGTTATGTCTTGACGCTTGCTTCTTCTTGTCATATAAATGATTGACAGTCTATCGAACATCTTGGTGATTCTCAAGGGGCGACTATTCATTCATCTTGCTTCATTCAAGCAGATAAAAATCTGAGTGAAAAGTGTGGAATCTGGTGATTAGTGTAACCATCAAGTAGAGACATATTTACCATATCATCCTGGGAATCCATGACCTTTTCTTAGACGACATAATACACGTAGTCCGAAACAAATGTCTCTGATCATTTGATCAAGGGAACAATCGTTGTCCCAGGGTCTCATGTGGGGGCTGGAGTCTCGCTTATAGAGATACCACGCACTTTAAAGGGATTGCAAAGTGGTTTTCTAAACTTTGTATGTGTATCGCCATAGCTCATCACGTTGCGAGCATACCTGGGTACCATAATCTTGAATGAATACATGCTTCCGGAATTTTAGAATGTTTCTGGTTCATGACATAATCAAACAAAAATACTAAAAGGTCTAATTTGAACTAATTAGCTAATGACATCATGAAACGCTTGACATAATATATCGATGCTATCAGTGACCCCGATACGCATAAAAATTTAGAAAACCTCTTAACATTGTTTCATTTAATGGTGTACTGCTCCTTAGATTTAAGGCTAAAGGTTAATATTTTTCGGCTATATAACTCTTGGGTTTTATTACGTACAACGTTTCGACAATTTACAGTGTTATTAGTTTATAAAGCTACTCCTTAGTTTTATTACACACAAATGTCCCTTAATGTAGGCCTACGTTGTTACCAGACTAACAAAAACATCCATACGACAGGAAAACAAATGTTATAACATCGGACTATGATGAAGTCTTGTAGTAGAACTGAACAGATCAAGTGTTTGTCTTCTCTTAATTAAAATCGAGAAAGACGAGATACATATCTTAGATGATCTTAGTCTGTCGGTCGGTATTCATCGCTGATAGAAACTTCATCTAAGATTACTCATCCTGCTATCGTTTAAATGTCAGCGCTGAAACGAATTGAGCAAAGACGGATTGGGCAAGAACGGGCAATGCCATGCAGTGCGTCAGGAGGAAAATTCTGCTCGGATAGTCTGTATTCATGGTAGATGGAAACTTAATCTAAGATTACTCATTCTGCTTTGGTTTAAATGTCAGCGCTTGAAACGAATTGGGCAAGAACGGGCATACCGTGCAGTGTGCCATGAGGAAAATTCCATCATGTCTTAATTAAAATCGAGAAAGACGAGATACATATCTTAGATGATAGTCTGTCTGTCGGTATTCATCGCTGATAGAAACTTCATCTAAGATTACTCATCCTGCTATCGTTTAAATGTCAGCGCTGAAGACGGATTGGGCAAGAACGGACTGAGCAAGGGCAATTCTGCCAGGATAGTCTGTTCGTATTCATCTAATATTAATAGGGCAACTAAGGACGGGCAATATCATGCAGTGTGCCATGAGGAAAATTCGAGCAACTTTAAATCTGTATTCAATTAAGGCTGATTCCGTTTAAATGTCAGCGCTGGTAAGGATTGGGCAAAGACGGACAACACCTAGCAGTGTTCAATGAGGAAAATTCTTCTATCAAACCCGATAATTGTCTCCCAATTAATCAGTCTGTGCCCGTTTTGTAAGGAGCGGAACTGTTATTGCTATCTTGCAGAGAACCTTTGTGACCAAACCAAGCCATGTCCTGTCAAAACTCAAAACCCGTATTCACGATACGATGGCAGAGAACTAGCGATGGACCGGCATTATTATTATCGAACCAACATTATTATTATTATTAACTAAAACCAATGGGTCAAAAGTAAAGCAAAAGCGAAATATTTCATGAACTTCCAACATATTCAGATTGCGCAACATTGGAATTCAAGCCAGAGAATTGTGGTACGAACTTGAGAGATTGTTTTGAAAATGATGGTTTTGTTGTATCAACCTGAAAGAAAGCTTTGTCAATGTGCTTTTTCTTCGTGATGACTTTGCCTTTGTTTTCCGAAGCCATGCTAGTTTTCGATATTAATTTGTTTTCTTTGTGAGGCCTGACAATGAATGTCTATAAATCTGTCTGAAGGTGGACAGTGTCTACTGTAAAGTTTACATACGTAATTAGTCTGTACCACCCGACATGATCTATGTTACAGCTTCATTCTAACATAAATTCTCTTCTTGTCAAAGGATTTCAAAACCTTGTTTGGTTTTCTTTTATCAAAATTAAATTATGGATAAAAACTTGATAAATTCCAGTCTAATTAAAATCAGACCCTAATTTCGTTCGTTCGTTTTTTTTTTAAATCCGGTTTTTTAACCACTACATTTGGGTCTGAGAACGTCGCGCTTTGCCAGCCGTTCAGGTTAACTTTGACCTAACCTTAATGACCTTTGTTTTAACCAATCAGATCTTTGCCCTCTCCCGCGCTGGGATTTTGTTCGCGAACAATAGGTGCATTCTAGGATTCCTAAGTGCTGTAGACTAGCTTATCAGGTCATGTTTATCAAGGTAAGGTCAAAGTTAACCTGAACGGCTGGCAAAGCGCGACGTTCTCAGACCCAAATGTAGTGGTTAAAAAACCGGATTTAAAAAAAAACGAACGAACGAAATTAGGGTCTGATTTTAATTAGACTGGATAAATTCGTCTTTTCTGCTTCCTTGTTTCGTTCTTTTCTTTTTTTATGGCGTTTGGTTCTGTTCCTTTGTATTCTGCTATGTTCCGTTGAAGTCTTGTCTGTTCTGTTCTGTTCCTTTGTACTTTTTCTGTTCTGTTGTGTTACGTTGTATTCTGTTCTGTTTTGTTGTAGTCTGTTCTATTATGTTCTGTTCCTTTGTATTCTGTTCTGTTCCGTTGTAGTTTTTTCTGTTCTGTTGTGTTACGTTGTATTCTGTTCTGTTCCGTTGTATTCTGTTCCGTTGTATTCTGTTCTGTTTCGTTGTATTCTGTTCTGTTCCTTTGTATTCTGTTCTGTTCCTTTGTATTCTGTTCTGTTCTTTTCTGTTACGTTATATTCTGTTCTGTTCCGTTGTAGTCCGTTAAGTTCTGTTGTGTTACGCTGTATTCTGTTCTGTTCCTTTGTATACTGTTCTGTTCCGTTGTGGTCTGTTCTGTATTTTTCTGTTTCTTTGTATTCTGCTCTGTTCCGTTGTAGACTGTTCTGTTCTTTTGTGTAACGTTATTCTGTTCTGTTTCGTTGTAGTCTGTTCTATTATGTTCTGTTCCGTTGTATATTGTTCTGTTCCGTTGTAGTCTGTTCTGTTCCGTTGTATTCTTTTCTGTTCCGTTATATTATGTTATGCTCTGTAGTTCTGCTATGATCGGTTATGGTGTTTTTTGTTCTGTTCCGACGTACTATTATTCTTTTCTGTTCAGTAGTGCTGATATGCATTGATCTAAACTATATAAAACATTGAAAGCATTCTCTGACACTTATATTATGTAAAAAAAATCTGTTTTAGCTTTCAAATAGATCTCATAAATTTATATATACAGATTTATTTCATCGGTTTTCTATATATTATATTTTTCTCTTTCCTAAAATGATATATATATTTTATATGAGAAATGTATATCAAAAAAAGAAATGGAAAAAAAAATGACAAGTAAACGAATTTCAAATGTCACGTATTTGTGATCAATACTTAAGTGCTAAAGTACAAAACCATTCAGCCTGATGGGGAAGTTGAAGGGCTATATATTTTGAAATAAAATCCATGCAATCCGTTAATCAAATCGTATCCAAAGCATGGCAAAATCGAGAGAAATAATGGAATAAAAGTGGACGTATCAAAAGAGAAGTACCATTAGGTGTTTTGAATAGAGTAAGCATGATCTGCTTCGCGCAGAAAGCTATATAGAGTCCATTTTATGGAAATGGCAATAGACAATTGGATTTGAATTTAGCTAAGGAAACTCTGATAAAAATGTGTCTGATAACTAGTTATGTTTTAAGTTTGTTAGATCATACTAAGTAAAATTAAGATTAAGAAGTGCACTATCACCAAAGTAAATTTTGCCTGAGTGATAAGTCAAAGAATGGAACGTGTTTACGATAACGTGTAGGCACACTTGGTGACCCCTCGATTTTACCACTTATCTTCTTCCGGTGATGTCTTGCAGTCCGTGACGACCAGATGAATAGGCCAGTCTTTGAGACATTCAGCAATTTGTAGGAAAAATAGGAAACCATTTCAACTTGTGAAATAAAGCGATACAATTTAACTGTTGTAAGGAATGAAGTATCTACAAGACCGCGACTAACAGATGAGAAACCTCACTCAGACTCTAGAAAAATAAAGATTTTGCATAAAAGGAATCAGGCAAAGTTTCCAATGGATGTCAGTCAAATGTCGACACCATTGGATGGCTGATCTTCAGACGTACTTTACGATAATTGTAATTAGGATAAGTCTGGAAGATTTTCTTTTTTTCGTGTCATATCATTTTTTATTTGAAACATTTCCATCTGCCTTTGTGTTTTTCAATGTAGACATGTATTTTATGATCGTAAAGACTCTAGATGTAATTAAATCATGCCCTATCTACAGGAAGAATATGTTTTTATTTGAATCTTCAAGTTCTTTGGTTGTCATCTCGGGTCAGACAGATTAGCATCCTCTCGTGGACTAGTGCGGGAACATCATAGATAGGAGATATTAACTTGTCAGCGATATCAACTTCCGCTGGAAGCGGACGTTAACTTGACATGTACCTTGGAGTAATGACCAGTCTAATTAAAATCAGACCCTAATTTCGTTCATTCGTTTTTTTTTTTAAATCCGTTTTTTTTAACCACTACATTTGGGTCTGAGAACCAGGCGCGGCCACAGCCGTTCACGTTAACTTTGACCTAACCTTAATGACCTTTGTTTAAAACAATCAGATCTTTGCCCTCTTCCGCGCTGGGATTTTGTTCACGAACAGTAGGTGCATTCTAGGATTCCTAAGTGCTGTAGACTAGTTTATCAGGTCATGTTTATCAAGGTAAGGTCAAAGTTAACGTGAACGGCTGTTGCCGCGCCTGGACCCTAATGTAGTGGTTAAAAAACCGGATTTAAAAAAAAAAACGAACGAACGAAATTAGGGTCTGATTTTAATTAGACTGGAGTAATGACCTATGTGGATTTCAATTTTATTACATTTTCGACAATAAGGCCCAAGATGTTGTTCAAAATGACTACTTTTTTAAGAAGACCTTTTCAGATCTTGCATGCGGTATGATCACTAAATCCTTGCGGTCTATATTTTAGTCTGATGGTTGACGGTCCAGAAGCATTAAGAAAATGATTTTAACTATAGCCTACGAGTCGCCCACAGTCTGTAACGCAAGGTCCAAAGTTTGAAACACTGTTATTAATCTATACTCGAGATTATTTGATCAGCCTTCAGTCGAGATCTAAACCATTTAATTTCAACTGTAAAGCTATTATTCTAATTCCTTAGTAAAATAACTATAAGTGGTAGGATTTCCAGGGCTATCAGCAAGAGTACACAAACTAGTAATATCACGACGCCATGTAATTGAAATAAATGTCGCTTTCTTTAAAGACAATTCCTGCGACTATTATCAGGAACCACTATTTAGGTGTTTCTGTCGCAAATACAAGTCGTCGTTATTTAGAAAAGCCTCTGAATGGCTCAAACGGTTCACGGTCATCGTGATTTAGGAGATATAACTAATGGCTAAAACATTATATTTTATAAAAATGCAATTGGCTCTTTACAAAAATTAATTGAGAAGGTCTGGGCCTCAAGGACACATAATGATTGTGTCCAGTATTATCATATACAGAACCTTGGTAATTTTCTATTAACATACAAATGTAATATCGGAACCAATGGTGTTTCATCTGCAAATAAAAGCATAATAATTTGGAAGATATACATTTATGGTTCAAACGGTTCCTTCAAATATTAATAAGGAATCGCTTTAAACGTATCTTTCACGAATAAAGGTCATTATGATTTAGGAAAATGGCTAAAAGAACACGATATGAAAGTACATATCATCGGATATTGAGAAATCCTTGGTATTTTTAATCGCATGCAAGCGGAAAAATATCAAATTTTCACGAAATTATTCAAACCAAATATATCTATATTAAAAAATCATACCACTAACTGGGTATATTCGTAATATGAACCAAACAATTGAATAGCGTTTATCTCACACTAACAGATTCATTCCTTTTCTACCTTACTTAAATCTACAACCTCTACCAAAAGCCATAAACTATTGAAAAGTAATTAAACTGTAATTAGAATAAGTGTTTTGTTGTAATTTGAGATATTTTGTAATAGATCTATGTAACACCTTAAAAGGAAGTTTATTTAGAAAAGTTCGTGGAAAAGGTGAATAAATAACATGATTAGTTTTTTTCTTGAAAATAAACCCCTCTTAAATTATTCATTAAACTAATTAGAAAAATCTAATAAAAACTTTAATTAGTTAAGCTTTTCTTCTTCCATTCTAAATGAGTTTTATTTCGATTTTTTCCGAAGTAATATAGTTAGAAAGTGGCAACATTATTTTTCGATTATATTTTTCTATTATTTTTAACTTCAAGACAATAAGTGTTTTGTTTGATTCAGCAGATTTTCACACTGATTTCTGTTAAAGGAACAGCAATTTAGTTGAAGTAAGAATATATGTATTTGTGATTGGTGATTTTGAATCAATATTTTAAGGTTTATGCAGCGCTTCCGCACTTCAGCAGAATGTTCCTTATATCAGCAATACAGACAGACGGGAGCAAGAGGTACAATGAAATACGCTTGTATCCCAACAACCAAACACAGACATTAAAAACACATTCACAGGGTATTTTTCTTTTCGGACGGAGAATATACAATAATGTCTCCAGTCAATGTTTTTCAATTTGAGGGACCTCGGAGCGGGAGGTGGGGTGGCTAGTCCCTCATTTTTTGGCCCAAATTCAAGGACTTCTGGCGGTGGGAGTAAGAGATGTAATTTTGAAATTTCCAACCGAGGGCTGCCCCAATTCTGCGGCCCTTGTAGACCATCTGTCAACTTGAAGTCTTTCACACATACATACTTTCTACTGCATAATCTTGAAATGTGAAATAAAGGATGTTTTTGTTTCTTCATTATAACAAACCGTGGATTTGTGTTCTAAAATTTACAATAAATGATGCTTTTATTTCTGAGATGAAGTCTCCATCAAAACACCATCAAAACGGTTTAAAAAATCTTTCTATTTTCGGTCATTTCACGTGGAATTTTCTCTGACCATCGTCTTCCTTCCTAGTGATTGATTAGCTTACTGGTCTACGGTGAAATTTAATCATTAAAATACCGTTACAGGAATCCTAATTTTCTCGTCCACAAGTCTTAATTATCGCCCTAAACGTAATTAAATACATAATTAATGACAAATTGTCGCTTGTTTTAACGAGAAACTAGACAGACTAGCAGGTTCAGCAACTCGGCTCCGGTCATAGAGGACTGGGACCAGTTTATGCTAGAATAGCAGTTTAGATTTCATGCAGCATAAGGAAAAGTCTTATACTTATTGGTGCTGTATGATCTGATCGTAGTTAAATGTCCAATCCTAAAACATATTAGCTTTACATTGAGGTTTCGGCTTGTTGAATAACAATCACAATTCGTCTAACCTGCCAAAAGACTGAGACAATTTTATGCAAGGAAAGCATAAGTAACTGACTCTTCTAAACTATTTTTTTTTTGTATTTCGGGGCAAAGAATGATAGCATTTGCATCTTTCAACTTTTCAATCAGACATCTATTCTTACAATTATTTTGCCAACACTGTGCGTTTTAAGACGTTACTAGCCTATATCAACCCCATTTTCGCGCCATATTTTACTTCCGGTTTAGGTTGTTTGATCTGTTGCACCAATTTCTTACACAGAGTTGTCTTTCCTTGCCTTGCAGTCCGAGAAGACAACTCTGTATGAGAGATTGCTGTGGCACTTAACAAATGCCGCCTGTACAGTAAGAAAGACAACAGAACGTCGGTGAAACTTGTGGGTGGACACGTGTAATGTGATTTAAGACGTGACTGATACTGTTGTAGGTTAAGTAGAGAAGTGTCAGAACTGTCACGTATTCTCAATAAATATAAGACTTGATCGTTACACAATGTCTTCACCCGGAACAATATAGGCTACAACACTTGTATTCTATGGTGTATTGGAGGTGATTGATGGTCGCAATAGTTCGATAGATAGATAGTTGGTGGTCAACACAGTCTACATTGTACAGAGTAAAAATTGAGCCTAGAGTCTAAACACTTCCAAACATGTTAAGGAAAATGTTTACATGACGAACACATAGAACTCCATGGTGTACACATTCTAATCATGTTTAGAATTACAACATGTAATCCCCTAAATGCTTAGAACCTAAACATGTAGATCCAAAATAAGTGATATTAATATACCACGTGACCAAATGTTTCCCGCCATAAAAAAGCCTATAATACAGTTTCCATACACTTTGATTGTACGCAGTTGTGACGTCCTTGCTTGACAGAGGAAGTCTGGACTGTTTTCATGGTCGGTTAACTACTTAATAAAAAGAAATCGTTTATGATATAGTTTTAACCCTAATTTCGTTCGTTCGTTTTTTTTGGTTAAAACAGAGGTCATTAAGGTTAAGTCAAAGTTAACGTGAACGTTTGATATCGCGCCTGGTTCTCAGACCATAATGTTGTGTTTAAAAAACCGGATTTAAAAAAAAAACGAACGAACGAAATTAGGGTCTGATTTTAATTAGACTGAGTTTTAACCTTTCAGACGTGCTGAAAACTGCGGACTGTCTTTAAAACATGGTCATGGACGTCATGGAAACTAGCTTCTTCTTGATCCAAATCATAGATAATTATACTGTCACTAAATTGGTATTTCACTAAAAACAAACTTCTTTTAATCTCTTCATTATCCTTCATTTGTATAAATTTTGTTATGTTGTATTCTCTGACCATTGCATCTTATATAGGCCTCTACGTTGTGTCTTGTGTTGCACCGTTCATAAATGCCGTGCCTAAATTATTAAAGAAATGTGTTTTATTCCATAATTGTGTTGTATTTGTGATTTGCGCTCCTTGTTTTCTATATATAGGTTGAATCTTATGGTCTAGTAGTTTATACCTTTGACTATTGTATCTTGTGATGAAGCGTTATGTGCTTATTTTTTTTCCCCAAAGAATTGTGTATTATGTATATTTTTCCATACTATTTGTGTATGTGTCTTCTATATATCGGTCAAATCTTTGGTTTCACGTAGTTTATATCTAATGTTCGATGATTCCAATGGACAAGACAGTTACAGAATTATCTACTACCAGACCTATCCTATAGATATTTCCTTTTATCGTATCACGCAGTGGCTGTCAAATACTAACGGATTATATTGAATAAATTTACATATTGGTAGCCAAAATGTCAGTTAATCCTTAACTTCAATATGCAATTATTTCTTACTTTGCCTAATCACGATGATCTTTTTGAAAATTGGCATGACGTGCTGTTAACTTGTTGACATTAATATAGGATTGAAATTCACCTAAAAAAATATAATATGAAATAGATTGAATTTATAAATAAGAGATTATGTAAAACGGAATTAATTTTGAGAAAGCCTAGGAACATAACATCTGATTTGAAATTGATTTTTAAAGTCAAAATAATCTGGAACAACCTCAACACGGAAAGAAACACTAGATCTTTTACTGTGTGCTTTACCAATATAAAATGCGGTCGGTTCGATTAAATAAATGGAAGGACATCTGAACTATGTGTTATATAGGTGATATACCGATTTATCGTGGCATCATTACGAAAATCAAATTCTTTTTTGTATTATAACCGTATTTACCACAATTTTTCATTTTTACGGTCAGTAAATGGATGTTTTTGTCTTGCATTAAAGACATTTTCAACAAATTAAGTTTTTATAAGGCGTGATTATACTATAGATAATGTACTTTTTCAAATCCATTTTACTTAAATTTTGTGGAATTTTCTCTTTTATAAAAAGTGAAATGTGTTTTTGATTAAGTGTATGGCAGAAATAAATCATAACGATACCGTGATAGAATAACTAGACAGCTCTCCAGCCTTCATGCATCATGGACAGGGAAACCAGGATGGGAAATCCGAGGATATTAGTTCGACGAATTCTAGAATTGAATCCCGAACCTTCAAAGTAGTGAACAAGCGTCGTACGAACTGAAAGCTACAGTTATCCGGTAGCCAGCGTTAATGATGGAATTTGCAAGCACTAGCACACTATCTTAATAGATCTATGATAAATGGTATGTAAGAAAGATACGAAAAAGACAGAAAAAATGTAAATTGGAAGGCAGAAACGCACCACCGCGCTCCGCATGTACTTTAAGAGATACGACACTACCACAACGACGACAGTTACGACATAACCTCGCCGTTAATAACAATTATTTATCATTATTGATTGAACACTTATAAAAATCTATCAAAGTTCCGATGATTGACAGTTTTATGTATGGAACTGCACGCTGAGTAAATAAACCTTTATTCTCGATTGTTTGAATTGGTAGAGATTGCTCACTTGTAAACTTTGAATCTCTCACGATTCGTCATAAAAAGAAAAAGAAGTTAGCAACCACTTGTATTAATCTGGAGCTGTCTTGACATCGGGTGAACGTCGTATTATTTAATTAATGTCGGTAAGAATTGGGTTACTACCATTGACTTGACATCGGGATATGTTCGTTAATATCGCTAGCAAATTAGGTTACTCTTTATTAGTTTGATAGTTTATGACTCTTCTGTACTAGAAATTGGAATATTGATAGAACACGTATCAAAGGGAATTTTTGATTACTCTAAAGAAATGAAATGGAGTTTTACGTCCTACTATTCTGCGCTTGTTTTGGCCAAAGCCCTTTAAACAATAACAAAATAGTTTTACTGTTAAAATAGTGCTCGATACATTAAACTTAGAGCGATATAGAAATATTAAAAATATTAAAATAGAACCTGAAACATGTTGTTACTCAGAGTTTCACGCTGTGCGATCTTCGGACAACTGATCTATTTCCTATATAATTGCAAACAGTACTGTTTCGGCCTTCTGTGAAACAGAATCAGTGCAGTGCTAATAGTTGAGGTTTGGCTTTATAGCCACCTCAGATGATCCAACATAGTTATGTGATACCATCGTACAATGCCAGAGAAATATGTAGATATGTCGATGTCAATGTCGATATTGGACGTATCAAAGCAAATTAAGCCATTACAAAGCTTAACCGACTAAACTACATTATACACATTTAAATACTCAAAAAGAGCATATGCCAATAATCATGCAAAATAAAATCTGTCAAATATTACGTGCAAAATATAATGTTTTCTCGATGGTTCTCATATCGGAAGCTACATGTTTCAAATACGTTACATAACTTTAAATTATAAAAGTAACAGGCACCACTGTACAACAACACTCTGCCAAAATAACTTAGGAAATCTATTACTTTTACTTATATCGTGTAAACAACGGAAATTGTTACACCTCCTTCTCCCACTAGTTAAAATAGAGACCAGATTTACAACATAATGTGGCAGTTACTTGGTAATAAGTATTATCTGTAAACAATTTATATTAGAAATGTTCAGGTTTTATAATTTGTTACAAGGAAACATGGACCATATAGTGTTATTGTTTATATCAGGTTCACAGAGAACATTTTATATTTCCATATGGTTCAAAATCCGTAATAGAATTTCATTCACAGATTGACCTGGAAAATGCATATCAATAGTGTTTCTTCGGGGAAAAGTCTAAAGTGGGATGTGCACGGCTATGCCCCCTCCACAGTTTCAATTGTTTACAGAGAACATTATATATCCATATGGTTCAAAATCCGTAATAGAATTTCATTTACGGAGTGACCTGGAAAACGCTCAAGTTCATTTTGCGTATATGCTTATAAGAGGCGTTTCTACAGGAAAGGAGCTGAAAGTAAGGATAGTATGGCTATGCCCCCTACACAGTTTCAAAAACTTCTTTACAAAAAATTAGCTTTAGATAAAGATTTAGGTTTGCGTGTTGAGTTTTAGATGGTCTTGGCTTTGATGCCCTGAAATGAAAGTGTTTAAATTTTTGGACGTGAGGAAAGCTTATATAATATTTATACATATACTATAAAATTCTGATTATAATATAGATTGCGATTGTCTTTTAGATGTTCTTGGCTTTAATGCCCGATAACAAAATTTGAAATTAAACTGTTTTGGAAGCGATGGAAGCTTATATAAAATTAATACATGTACTATAAAATTCTGATTATGATAAAGGTATTGATTTGCGTGTGTCAGTTAACTGATCTGTGCTTTGGTAATTTATGAACATTTTGAAATATAAAACTGTTATAGTTTTTGGACACGATATCGAATGCTTATTAATTTTAAGATTTAGGTTTGCGTGTTGAGTGAAAGATAAACTGTGCTTTGGTAATTTATGAACATTTTGAAATATAAAACTGTTATAGTTTTTGGAAACGATATCGAATGCTTATTAATTTTAAGATTTAGGTTTGCGTGTTGAGTGTAAGATGATCTGTGCTTTGGTAATTTATGAACAATTTTGAAATGAAACTGTTATAGTATGCACTATGAATGCTTATAAGATATTTAAAAATTTATACATAATAAAGTTTTAGGTTTGCGTGTTGAGTGTTTTAATATAAAATCAGACATCACGATATCAACACATTAAAACACGTGACATTTACTCCAGTTTAGACTTAATATGGTGAATAATTTTATGTTTCAAAAATACGAACAGGTCAATCGGAAGCCCAAGTCTGGTCACCAACGAGCAAATTTGGGTCACAGGCAAATAAATTTAGAATAGTGATAATGGAAGGCGATTTCTTCAGAGAAGTTTTTCCGATAAGATTTTAAGCGAGGGGTATCAGTTGGAATAATTGAACCATGATGGTCATCAGAACATCTGAAACCATGACGGCCATTTTAAATTGTGGAACCTTAAAATGCATTAAGCAATATTTTAACAAGAATATGTTTCACATTTCTGATACCAAATGTGACAAAATTGACAAGAATTAAACGAGAAGTTCGACTTAATGTTATCTGTCTTCCGAACCTCTAAAAAACCACTCTTCGGCCAACGTCAAAGTACCATGGTATGACGTTACCAATGTCTCGTCAACAATTCCCATTACTAATATTGCAAAGCGTAAAAACGCACTGGTAATCCACTAAACAAATTGCAATCAACAGTGATTAGCTGTTAACATTATTCAATTCTGTGCCTCGTCAACCTTTCCCCTCAACCCTCGCCTCTCGCCCCTCGACATGATGTTACCCTGGACATTGAACGTGTATTTTACATGAATGAATATTACTCAATTTGATTACTGAAAAGTCCAATATCTTCTATTATTAGACCTGCCCCACCTTCATTACCTCACACAACCTGACCCCTCCCCCACTCCAGCAATCATCACCCGCCCCTCGCCACGATGTTAAACATTGAACATGTATTTTATATGAATGAATATTACTCAATTTGATTACTGTAAGATCCAATATCTTCTATCATTCAACCTGTCTCTTCACCCCCAACCCTTTACCCCTCGCCCCACACTCAACCAAGCCCCTCGCCTACCCACCCCTCGCCATGGTGTTACCCCAAATATTAAACATGTATTTTATATGAATGAATATTACTCAATTTGATTACTGTAAGATCCAATATCGCCTATTATTCACATGATTTCATTTTAACTAGAAACCAGCTTACAGATACAACTTCTTTTAAAGCTTTTTTCCCACTTAATTTAATTAATGTCACGACGGGATTATGTTATCAATTTAAAGGGGAGAGTTGGTATTTTCGGTTGTTGGTTCTTGAATACATGTATATGTAAATCTTCAGAAAGAAAGAAAGAAAAAGAAAGAAAGAAAGAAAGAAATACCTATATTTTACAAGGATAACAACTTAGGTTCCTTGAGGATCCTTTGGCCAAACCTCTTGACATTGATCTTTCCCGGAAGTACCAGAGCTGCATGAAAATCGCATAATCATTGCGAAAATACCGCAAACTATTTCAATTGGTCTTTTCTATATAATGCACATTCTCACAAAACATCAGTCATATTTTAGACTTTCAAACATGAATACTTGTAATTATGGATACACAGGGATTTGAAGTCTTAAATATCGTCGATGAGCTTGAACACTGTTACTGATTAGCTTAGCTAAAACTATAATTTGTTGAACGGATGGGGAACAAGCCCCTTTAAATGCTCGAATAAGGGGCACTGAAATTTTTAGAACCATCAAAATGCCGATGAAGGACCCATAAGCGGTTGAAACAAATGCAATTTCAGATAATTCGTAGAAATCGACATTCCAAAAGTCTATTATCAAATTCGCTGTTTGTAAACTTATCCTACGCGCAGTTTTTCACATAGAATGGAATTAAATCTTGAAATTAAATGCTTTCAGTGATCGTGTCGATATTGAAATGTATTCTCTAAGCAGGAAGTCCCCTTTAATATAATATAGAAGTAAAAAGCTGGAATTAAATGCTTTTGGTGATATTCAAATATATTCCCTAAGCGGGAAGTCCCCTTTAATATAATATAGAAGTAAAAAGCTGAGATAAAATGCTTTTGGTGATATTCAAATATATTCCCTAAGCGGGAAGTCCCCTTTAATATAATATAGAAGTAAAAAGCTGGGATAAAATGCTTGTGGTGATGATGGAATATAAACACTAAGTGGGAAGTCCCCTTTAATATAATATAGAAGTAAAAAGCTGGGATAAAAAGCAGACTTGATGCAAGAAGAAAAAAATCTCGATAATTGATTATTCGGTATTTGATTAAGAAATTAGTTTTATTTCTAGACTAAGAGCCAACCGAGGAGTATTATTGTCTTTAACTTAATTATATTTGGTTGAATGTCGAGAGATGGATATAAGATGGGCAGAATATCACTCGTGTCTACTTCAGAACTAGACTAGTGGCTAGATAACCTCGTGTGTTATACGTTAGTCGCCATATTGAAAAAAATATAGATCAGCCAATCACAATCAAGCTTTAAAGAGTGTCGTCTTCTTTCGCGGTAAAAACAGCCAATCAAAATCAATCTTTGAACGAGATTTATCTTTTCCTGCACATTTACCGGGCAAGATAGCCGCTTATCATGACCGAGTCATTACATAGTCTGGAACAAAATAACGAAGGTTGAGCCGAATGGGATACTATTAGACGATTGGGAGTTGACTTTATCGCTTTAGTAACCATTCGTTAAGAGTTAATGCTCCGAGGATGTCCTGAACTCTCTTTGCCCATTGACCCTCTTTAATTTTAAAACCATTATCTTCTCTTTATAATAAATTCTCTTTCAATTTTCATCAAAATTTTGAGTGTTTGTGAGTTGATTTATCTTTTTATGTTTATTTTAAACAAAATATCTATTCTGATCTATCACGTCCACAATCAAGTCAACATGACACGAACTTTCTTCCGTGATAATCATTAAAATATGACCGTTATTGTTTCCAAAAAATTGTTACGTGAGCGTTATTGTTTTTTTTTTGGACATGAGCCTTACTTTTTCTTTGAATATGAGCCTTATTTTTTCTTGGAATGAGCCTTATTTTTTCTTGGAATATGAGCCTTATTTTTTCTTGGAATATGAGCCTTATTTTTTCGTGGAATATCAGCCTTATTTTTTCTTGGAATATCAGCTTTATTTTTTCAAAATAATTGTTAAGTGAGCCTTTTTTTTTTCTTGGAATATGAGCCTTATTTTTTCGTGGAATATCAGCCTTATTTTTTCTTGGAATATCAGCCTTATTTTTTCAAAATAATTGTTAAGTGAGCCTTATTTTTTCTTAGAATATAAGCCTTATTTTTTCACAATAATTGTCATATGAGCGCTATTCTTTCAAAATAATTGTTACTATTATGAGCGTTATTTTTGCTTGAAACATGAGCGTTATTCTTTAAACATGAGCGTGTTTCTTTCAAAATAATTGGTAACGCCATTTTCTTCCCCGCCATTTGTATTAGTCTGCACCTACTATTTTTTTAAGTTGGAACGCGTTTGGAAATCTGTTTCAACTTGTTTTTTTAACTTACCGTTTATCCCATAAACCCCGAACGAGCAGCTAATCGAGAGAACACAATGTTACATTAGCGTTATTCTTTTTAAATAATTGGTACATGTGCGTTGCTCCATCATGACTGTTGCTCTTCAAAATCATCGTAAATCTGGTGTTGCTGGCTTCCAGACTTGTATATATTGCATTGTAGCATTAAATCGTTGTGGAAGTTGACCCCAACCTTTCAGCCGCAAGACGAATATGTATGAGGATGAATGTTGATGGTAGAGTTTTCTAGTCTGGCTCGTAATTAAAACTTATCTTTCGTTCATGTTACTGCATTTTTATTTGAAAAAAAATATTATTCAATATTGGTAATCGTGTAATAGACCGTAGATATATTTGATCTATGCAAGGAAAAAGTTCCCTGCTCATCGCTATAACTGAGATAGTTTCTGGCAGAGGATAAGAAAGTAACACCTGATTTGTCACCTGATGCTGGTTGCAGGACGAAAGGCGTCCAGATTTTTGTTCAATAAACGGTGGCTTTGAGTACAGACTTGTAGTTGAAAGACTCTGAAAGCTGAAAAACAGTAGCCTGATGTCACACTTAATCTCCATTATATTTCCCCAATCAGTGGCAGAAAAGTATATATAATATTGCATTTCAAATTGTCGAAGAAGTGCTAAGCTTTTTATTGGGATATGATCAAAGATAATTCCGACCTTGTCTTCAGCTGGATATATTGGGTATAATGCAACAGCAATGTTGAGTCTGTTACAAATAGACCTATCTCAAGAACAGCAGTACTATGGTAATACCGTTCTGTAGCCAATCATCTAATAACTAGCGAATCTTCCATTAAGATAGAAACACTTCCTCCTTATTCCTTAAAAGGTACTTATTTACTTAAAAACACTCTTTTAGGAGAATTTAATGTACAAAAAACAAGGTTTAAATCGAACAGATTGTTCTGGGAGTAAAACCAGGAATCGTGCTAAACTGGCACCACCGGAGACTTAGCGTATCACCATCACGTGACGTTCATTCAATTTCCGAGTTTTATGGTTCTTAAGACGCCGGTGTATCATAAAGTGTTAATTTATTGAAATAAAAGGAATGAGATTGTGTCAAACTTCACGTGCTATTTGTCAAAACAAGAGTTAAAGTTCGATTGATTGTTCCTGCGGAGGAATTTTACAATAAAATCAGGCTTTTACCCAGTTACCTAGTGACGTTACCTACAGAGGATATCCAGACTTTGGAGGCCACCCCCGACTACTCTCAAATTTATTATCATTATAGGTGATTCCCGGGGTACCTTTTCACAGTTCTTTGGTACCTACGAGACCCCTTCACTTTATCATATTCTCTGTAAAACACTTTATTTTACATCACATCAGAAAGTTTTTGGGGCCTAGTTGTTCAGACTCTCCTCCAGCAATATCTGTTCAAATATCTATCAGAGACTGGGAATAGATTCAACTGATCTTACCCCAAAAACAATTTATAGAAACTTCAAAAAATTTTTTAAGGGTTTGGAAAAGTGTCGTGCTCGAGCCGGGGGAATCCCCCTTGGGTTCGCCAATGTTGTTTAAAATATGTTTATTTCGTAACAGTGACTCAATATTTCTAATCATGGTTGTAAAAGAAGATTTTCACCATTCTAAATGATGATAGATGATTTGAACCATATTTCTTACAACTGACATACATTTTCTTCTCTTGTCGCTTTCCGACGCCCAACTTGATTGATCAAATTACAGAATACCATTGGATTGCCTTCAAAGATCAGCTCTGAATCATCAATCACTCTATACAGATCGTTGTACTTGATTGGTACGATAATGATACACAATATTCAATACCAAATGACAATTGTCTGTATTAAAGACTCCAATAATAAGGATAATATCGTGATTATTTCCAAACAACTTGTTCGTATGTTTGCTGTTTGAAAATTATTCAATTCAGATGGACGCGGACTTAATAAATGAGTAGCGTATTTAGATTGGTGGGATTGGTACAACTTTGTATGTTTATTGATACTTTGCATGATAAAAGACGAATTGATGAGGACTTAATTAAGCGGTGACTGTTTGATGGGGAGGGATGATTTGGGCCTATATGCAGCAATTTCAACAACTTGGTCGTTTGTTTGCTGATACTTGCATTGTTTATGGATAAAAAGTAAATTATTACGTACTGATGCACAACATTGGCGTAGTCTGGTTTGTTTCGGACTATGTGGGTGTGTATGGCGTGTGGAGAGAGAAAAAGAGAGGAAATATTGTCCCTCGTGTTTCTTCCTATCACAAAACAGAAATATATATACATGTATATTTATCGAAATTGACTTGAAAAATGAAACTCTGTGTCCTTCTGGGATGCAGTTTCGCCACCCTATCAAATTTTACAATGTATAACTTTATTGAAAATAAGCTACATTTTTTGTCGTCCACTAGAGTCTAGAACCCTAAGATCTGAAACCATCACCATATTCACTTGATATAAACCATTGAGGTCGCTGATGAGGAGGGAGATTGAGGTCAATTAAGAATAGAAATCAGTATTCTAGCTGGATACACCACCTGTGTTCTTAATTATACATCAATGGGCAGTCACTTATAACTTCATTTAGTAAAAGTCATCTATTCTCATTCAGTCCTACCGATAGCCAGGGCAATCAATAATCACATAGAGTTCCAACCGACTTCCGGTAGAGTTTTATACAGTTCTTTTTTTAATATAGACGTCAGTTTTAATTAGTCATCCACAATCGATACACAACGACAGGGAGAAAGAACGCAGTAAAATACAATATTTAAATTTAAACATTTTTGGGGGATTGGCCAAGTAAATAATGAGCTCATTTGGTGATAACCCATGTTGCGACAGGGAAAAAGAACGCAGTCAAAGACCACTGAGATGGAATGACTATGTCAACATATTGAAAACACCGAACGTAAAATATGGTAAAGAAATTTTATGTCCAATTTTTCGTGAGATTGTTTTGGTTAATACTATGAATAACATCATGAAGTGAACAATTGGCTCAATTTGTGCTATTTCTTTTCGAAGCATCTTCAACTGGCATGAACATGATGCAAGGGTACTTCGATTTAAGCACTCTCTGTACGTCTAAACGCTTTTTTTCTCCTCAACCCTCTTAAATCAACGACAGGAAATGAAATGGTGTTTTTTACGTCCTGCTCTTCTGCACCTGTATGAGCTAATGAGGACGAACAAACGCCATGTAGTGTCCAATGAGGGCAATATCGCCACACAGCGACAATAGCTTACTTTTATTTTATATTTCCATCTGTTGAGGGATCAGCCTGTAGCACACGGGGCCATCCGAACGATCAGACGTTTTTTCCATGTCAACCCCTCAGTCTTGCATTAATGACAGGAGAAAACTGGGTTGACAAATCGATAGTTAATAGATCGATTTATGTCGGGATGAGAGCTCTTCAGACCTTCAGGCTAGCAAGTTAACTGATTATCAAATCTCGGCAGGTGTGTAGAAGTCGGGATTGGGTCCTTATCAACTTTTTCTTGTTAAAAAATCATAGTTTTTAAGTACTGTGCACACTGACAAAATTTTCGATAACATGTTCGCCAACATGCTGCCAAAAGGCAGTTGATAGTGAATAGGCCTATATACAGTTGCCCAACATGTTATCGAAAATCTTGTCGTTGTGTACAGTACTTAAACCCAGCTGTAAATATGTACGACTAATCCGTGAAATATTAATGCCAAGAGGTACAGTCATTTACCAGCTGTTTTAGGTCCTTGTCCTTGCGAAATTAACTTGTTATCCTTGTAGTTTCTTACTTTTAATATGCTGATCATGTCACAGATTCGAAGGTAGCCATTTTATCTTTTTATACCCAAACGTTTATATCTTGTTGTGTAGATGTCTATACCCATACTGTATTTTGGCTTCCCTTCTCTAACCAACGTTAAGCCAACACGCTTATCTATGGTTTTCTCTTCAGGCGATACTAAAATTGGGATTCCATCTTCCATCTGGAACAACACAATTCAATTTCTAGACTTTCTATAGAAATAGGAAATCAGGAGGTTCTACAGACTAGCAAGTCTGACTAAAACAACACAGAATAATTCTTGACATTTTCTTCAATCCAGATAGAACCATTGAATTCAGATTCTTTATTATTTGGAATTCATGATAGAATGTTATCATGACTAGTGCTTGTATTTTATGAATCACGTAGATCTGCAGACCAGCAACTAGCAATACCGACTAAAACAACGATAAGTGATGCAAAGCTCCAAATGATCCCAGTGAAATTTAGGCTATTATAGCGCTCAGCAACATATTATGATTTTCGGAAACTGCTGAGGATTGCCGATTAGTAAGCTCGTCATTTCTTATTATTTGGTATTCATGACATTACAACTGTAATGTTTCGAGTCTTGTATCGTACGAATCACATAGGTATGCAAAACAAGCATGACTATAACAATGAACGAAAAGTAAAATAACGCTTGTCATTTGTTTACGTTGGATTGGGGATTGATTGATTCATTGCTTTGGAATTCATGAAAAACCAAAACCAAGTTTGGCATCGCCTTTAACTCGAATGAATCCATTGATTTCAGTTTCATAATTTGGGATTCATGACGTCATCATAACAAAATTAATCAGGTTTGCAGACCAGGAGCCTTATTCTCGAAAACTTGCAATGGTTTAAGTGTTCCAGTCATCTGATTAGTCAATCATTAAAATCGATTTTAAATTAAGAACTATTATCCAATCAGATTACTGAATTTCTGAAGTTTCTGGAATAATGTCCCAGAAAAAAGACAAAAAAAACATAAAAGCGGGCATTAACCTGATATTGTGTATAAGTTGAGGTTTAGTTGAGTTGAGTTGATTAGATTGAGATGTCAATGATGTCAATGTCAAGATGTCAATGTTATTAGTAGTATTTATATATATAGTTAATATTAGTATTGACATGTTTTCTTATTAACCAGACTACTAATATTACTAATAATAAAAGTCCCTACAAGCAAAACAATTCCGTTAATCAAAAATATCGTCCAGAGCATGATGACAAAAGGTTAGTTGGTAGATGACAAGTTAACATTCGCTTCCAGGGGGCGAGGGGGGAGAACATGTGCCCTTTTTGTCACGGAAACACGAGTTCGATTGTTGTGTTTTTCTACTACATGTATATTTATTATAGTATAGCCTTGGTTTTCAACTTGGGTGACATGTCCCACACTGGGGACATTTGGACATTCTCCAGGGGACACAAACTATCTATAGGTCTGAAAAAGGTCTGAAATTGCTTGTTTTCTATAACTTCTGCGGACAATTCAGGGGACATGATCATTTCCATACGCATTTTTGGGGACATTTGAGCAAACCAGTTGAAAACCCAGGTAGTTGGCTTTTGGTTGATTTTGTATCAACTTCTAGTGGCGTATGGTTCTTACATGCCTTGTGCTCTTAGCCCCCATTGACAATCATGTGGCCCCAGCTCGCCCCCTCCACCTAATAATTCAACCTTAAGGCGAAGGTTTTAATGAAGAACGATGTCAAAATATGTTCCGGTGTTATAAAATGTATGTCATGGAAGAAAATATTTTTAACATAAAAAAGATAAACTATTTTGAGAAAATCCGGAATATTTATTTTTCGGATATAAACAAATTCTTATCAATAAGAAATATATTTATTTCAGTTCCCGATCCGTCAGTAAACAAAATGCATGATATGGAAGTAAATATTTTTAACAGAAAGAATCAAACAATTTTGAAATCCTTCGGAAAATGTCTTTTTTTCGGATATGAACATATTGTTATCAGTAAAAAATAGGTTTATTAGCTTCTATAAACGAATATCAGTTACAATCAGTTCCCAATCCGTCAGTAAACATGAGATTTTAATATAGGAATATAGCAATAATCATATCTAAATCTTAGCCGGAGGCAATCAACAATTTTTACTCCCTCACCAGTTCCAATATGTCTTACAAGATGAACCAACAAGCTCGCCCTCGGGTCACCAATACTCGATTCATATAGATTAGCGAGATTTGAACAATAATTATTCTCACGAACAGATATTAATAAGGCCAGAATGTGTTCATTACGCTTGCCCTGAAACCAACTTGACTGGGTTGAATGAGATGGCATCAATTTAAATTTACTGCTTTTAGTTGGTTGGTCGTTGACAATTTAACGTCT
This sequence comes from Lottia scabra, assembly GCA_029955415.1. Classification (NCBI taxonomy): domain Eukaryota; kingdom Metazoa; phylum Mollusca; class Gastropoda; family Lottiidae; genus Lottia; species Lottia scabra. The sequence continues at coordinate 3,402,794 of JARJEI010000010.1, forward strand.
GCTGCCAGCTGATATTGATAGCACAACTAGGTAGTTGTTGGTAGGTGACAAATTAACGTCTGCTTCCAGTAAACTGATATCACAGACTAGGTAGTTGTTGGTAGGTGACAAATTAACGTCTGCTTCCAGTAAACTGATATCACCGACTAGGTAGTTGCTAGTAGATGACAAGTTAACGTCTGTTTCCAGTAAACTGATATCACAGACTAGGTAGTTGTTGGTAGGTGACAAATTAACGTCTGCTTCCAGTAAACTGATATCACAGACTAGGTAGTTGTTGGTAGGTGACAAATTAACGTCTGCTTCCAGTAAACTGATATCACAGACTAGGTAGTTGTTGGTAGGTGACAAATTAACGTCTGCTTCCAGTAAACTGATATCACAGACTAGGTAGTTGCTAGTAGATGACAAGTTAACGTCTGTTTCCAGTAAACAAACTAGATATTTGTGGGTAGATGGCAGGCTAACGTTTGCTTCCAACTGATATTGATATCGAAAACTAGGTACAAGTATAGTTGTTGGTAGCAGGAACCATTGAGATGTTTCTGTGCTGATGGTACTAATGTAATGTAAATATTGCCTCGATACACATAAAAGTTTAGGAAACCAACATTTATTAGATTTTTTCCAAAACTACTGCACATGCACTAACAACCTTACAATCGGTGGCGTACGCCTTACATACAATGTCGCTCTTCTCGACGAAGTAAGCCCAAATCCGTACCGATTAGCCTATATTTGGGGCTTAACTCCGTTATACACAATCATAAAATTAAATGTTTCATGTGTAGAAATCATGAACATTTCTTCAAAGACTATCACGTTGCATGCTCGTTAAAAAGTTTACCAATTGTCGTAGAAAAAGAATAGGACACAAAGGAGAGTTGTACAAGATGTTAGAGTGAAGAGTTTGGAGTATAGAGAGACTGTTTGAATATAAAATATCGTGTTTTCATTAAGTGAGCAAGGTAGAGAAGATTGTTTGAAATACCGTATAGTGGTTTCCTCCTTCAGGGACTCCCATATTCAATACCAGACAATTCACTTTCTCTCGTATAAAAGACTAATTTCCTATTCACTGCTTGCTTGTTTTCTTTCGACCGTAATACGATCTTTAATTCAATAAGTTGTGTGAATTCACCGAATGGATTCTATAATATTTATCGGGCTACGCTAGAGGATTCATACCAATTGCTTCTCTTTGCTGTCAAAGCCTTTATTCCCAAGATTTCGATTATCTGCATCATCAAGTGAAGAAAGAGTGTCGCTAGTCTTTCAATTGAATCTTCGTTTCTTGTGTTCCTTTCATTAATTTCTTATGCTCGATGATTTTTTTAACATCCACCCTTCTTGAACACGTCATTTAAAAGAAGCGCTAATAGAATCTGTCACGGCCTAAAAGAAAAATCTTTTTCTAGATGGAAATGGTACTGAGTACATCATGTCAATCAAATTTTCTAAGGGATTCATTCTAAAAATTCATTCAGAATTCTTCTTAAAGAAATAACTCCATTCATGTCATTTCAAAGGATGGGATACTTCAACCTATATTACTAGGAGTGTAAAAGTGACTCGGGATGGTTTTGATTTACATCGGACTATTTGATTTTCTTTAGAACGTTATTAGGTTACTGAACTGTCTTGGGAGTGTGGGGGCAAGATGATGGTTTTGATGAGATTAAGTTTGGTACATTTCGCAATCTGGTTCAATAACAGATTAAATTTTTCCTTTTCAGTTTTTCTTTGGGTTATTCACACCATCAGTGATCTGATGAAATCTCCAATTAAATCATGTTCAAAGCATTAAGCAGATTTACAGAACTCACCATTAAACCGTCAGTAAAATGGACTCATGTACAATAATAACCAAACAAAATTCCGTACAAAGAAGAACAATTCCATCAATCAAAATCACATCCAAATCATGGCAGAGAAATAGTTGTATAATAGAGGACTTCTCCAAAGAGAAGTATCATCAGGTGTTTCGAAAAAAGTAAGCATAGTCTGCTTCACGTGCGACACTCTTAATGGTATATGGACAACTGCTAACAATGAATAATTTTCTTTGGGTTAGAGCAAAACATAATGGCCATTCTTGGTGATAATAGTTTCTTCCTTTAAATTGCCTAACTAAAGAAATTTCAGTTCGGTCCTCGTTCTACGGTCATTATTAGACTTATTGGTAATCTCTCGACCATTAACCTATACATAATGGTGAATAACATAACCATTTTTGGTGATAACGTCTAATAATGAATTACAAGAAGTTCTTCCTTTAAATTGTCTAACTTCTAAATATCAGTTTTTTTAATTAATCTTCTTGACTTTTAATTCTGTGGCTTGTTGAACATTTTCAATAGAAACATTAAATCAGTAATATAAAATCGTAACTTACTTTAGAGTAGTGAAACTTATCAATGTAATGATGTCAGCTAAAAAGAAGGAAATATAATTTTTCTACGGTTTTAAAATTTATTCATTAGTTATGTACGTCAGATCAATTTAAAACATTTTACTTCCTTTTTCTTTGTGAGATGTCACTGGTGATATTAAACGTTTTTTTTTGCACCCGATTTCAGCTAGTGTAGACGGGAAATACTTTAAAATCTGTGGCTCCATGCAAAAACCAGATGACCCACTTGAACACGAACAATGCGTTCAGTGTACTACGGTATACCCAAGAGTGACTTCTTCCGATAAAACGCTCTGCTCGGTATGCTAGCTATTGACCATATATTTTTTTCATTAAATGCATTTGGCTCCTTACAAAAATAATTGAGAAGGTCTGACATAGGGCAGTACAATTTTGTTAAATGTTTAGGACATTGTTAGATCATTTAGGATGTTAACATGGGCTTTTGTGTGTCTTTCTTAAGTATTGTCCATGGTACATTAAGAAGAAAAGTATAGAATTAATGAATGTTTCTAATTAATCCAAAGAATATCATAGCTCCAAGACAGAAGTAGTACCAAGGCTAAGCCTATCACCAATTATATAGTTATAGTTAAGACCGGTTCATTAGGATTAAATTATGTATCAAGCTGGAGGACCTTTAACAGCTCACTAGACGTTACATTAACCCGATAATTTCTTAACTAACCTGTTGTTCTACTAAAGGACAGAGACAGACAGATGATTGGTGTCTGAACTGGCCGCCATTTTGAACTTATTTCAAGACTTGTTTGTTGGTGTCTTCCACTTCGAAATTGGTTGGTGACGTATCATTATCTGCTGTAACCTCACAACTTGTTGTTGTTCTACTAAAGGACAGACAGATGATTGGTGTCTGAACATACGGCCCACCGTGATCGTATTGTGTTATTTTTAGATCACGGCCTTGAATGGGAGCTTGTCGTCTGGATAATCGAAGCTAATTCTCTGGACTACTTTTACTACGTCATATTTCACGTGATATACTGCTCACGTGATAGTACAAAATGGCCGAAACACCGAAAGAAACAGGCTTTCGCTTTAGCAAAGAAACCTCAAATAAATATATTTTCTGCAGCACAGAGATACAGTCCCGCCCAGAATATAAATTTTCCAAAATTTCCAGCTGTTTTTCTTTTAATTCAAAGCTGACACCAAGCATTTTCTTCGCATTTTCTAACCTAGTGGAAAAAATATCAACTTTGTCTGCCATCTTTGATAGTCTCGATTGTCCAAAAGCGTTTCATAAGAAGTAATGTTAGACAAATGAGTTATCTTCCCCTTTTTCTTCAGACCAAACGGACTCTTTAGCGCGAACGGATAATAGACAGTAATAAGGTATTCAACCAATCAGCAAACTTTGGAACAAATCCTTACGTCCATTCAATCCTGAGGCTAAATTGGAGTACGGAAATTTTTACGGAAATAGCCGAACGGTTACAGAATGGTGTCTGAACTGGCCGCCATCTTGAACTTGTCTGCTTTCAAGTTTTTTAAGGTGTGTCACGTTACTTACGTTGGTGTCTTCACGCTTCCTCAAAATTTCCTAACTAAACTCTTGTTGTTCTACTTAGAGACAGACAGATGATTGGTGTCTGAACTGGCCGCCATTTTGAACTTTCAAGATGTTTCTTCACTGTCCGTCACCATGAAATTGTGTGGTAACGTCTCGTTAACACATTGGCCTCATAATTTGTGAACTAACTTGTCATTGAGACAGATACGTGATTGGTTTCTGAACTGGTCGCCATCTTGAAATTGACTGCTTTCCCGTACTTACTAAAACATAAACCGAACAAAACAACAAAACTTGAAACGAACCGGAATGGATCAGAAAAAACGACCAGACGTTTGGATGTATGACGTTACTTATCAACTCACCAGACATTACATAAACCTGATACATTATTGTAAGTTCTTCCTCTTAGAGACAGACACGTTATTTATGTCTTCACTTACGCCATCTTGATCTAGGCCGCTTTCAACACTTCCTGGTTCTGTTACGTTACGCTCCAAATTGCGACTGAATTATTATCTTTCGGCAAACTTCGGCAGTTTCCGTAAGGCTAGTGGTATTTCACACAAACGGTCTCGGTGAAAGTTACGTTGACACTCTGGAAGGTTTTTATTATTTATTTAGATAGTGTGTCTTTAATATCATTAAATTGGTCTAATAAACTCAGAGATATCTACATGGTCTCCGCAAGTACCCCCGAAGGGCTATAGTGCCCCTGATTGGAAACCGCGGCTTTAAATGATCTACTTACCAAGCCTGTTTAAATCAATACCGTGTCAACAAATGGCCGTTAAAGCCCTATAATGACTACTTCAAATAGAGATTAAACCATAGTTTAAATTCCTTATAGCAGTCTTACTACTGGGTCATAGTCTACATTCTCGTTTATTTCAAATTGTCTACTTCCACAGGCTCTTATTTCACTATCCAGTCGATCTGAGGCCTGGAAACCCAACAGTGATATAAACCACTGAGAAACCCAACACATACCGATATAAATCACTGAGCAACCCAACACATACCGATATAAATCACTGCGAAACCCAACACATACCAATATAAATCACTGAGAAACCCAACATATACCAATATAAATCACTGCGAAACCCAACACATACCGATATAAATCACTGCGAAACCCAACACATACCGATATAAATCACTGCGAAACCCAACACATACCGATATAAATCACTGAGAAACCCAACACATACCGATATAAATCACTGAGAAACCCAACACATACCCATACCGATATAAATCACTGAGAAACCCAACACATACCGATATAAATCACTGAGAAACCCGAAACATACCAATATAAATCACTGAGAAACCCAACACATACCGATATAAATCACTGAGAAACCCAACACATACCGATATAAATCACTGAGAAACCCAACACATGCCGATATAAATCACTGAGAAACCCAACACATAAAGATATAAATCACTGAGAAACCCAACACATAAAGATATAAATCACTGAGAAACCCAACACATACCGATATAAATCACTGAGAAACCCAACACATACCGATATAAATCACTGAGAAACCCAACACATACCGATATAAATCACTGAGAAACCCAACACATACCGATATAAATCACTGAGAAACCCAACACATACCGATATAAATCACTGAGAAACCCAACACATACCGATATAAATCACTGAGAAACCCAACACATACCGATATAAATCACTGAGAAACCCAACACATACCGATATAAATCACTGAGAAACCCAACACATACCGATATAAATCACCGAGAAACCCAACACATACCGATATAAATCACCGAGAAACCCAACACATACCGATATAAATCACCGAGAAACCCAACACATACCGATATAAATCACTGAGAAACCCAACACATACCGATATTAATCAGTACTATCAACATTTAAGCATCAACAACTACCTAGACTGCGATGTAAATTGATCTATATCTCACTATATAGCAGTGGTTCCCATGGGGTGATTGTCAAGGGGCCATGGCGCATGAGGATGTATATCATTTTTTCTCCTGACCAACTTTTATTTAACTACATTTTGTTGTGTAAGGTCTGTAGTTGCTTGTGGTAAAATGCATCTGAACTCCTGATGATGAGGAGGCACAAGACAACAACCCTTGTTCTATATTCCAGGGGGCCATGGCTCTCGGAGCTTCGTGAATTGGGGCTACAGCTTGAAAAAGGTTGGGAACCACTGCTATATAGTAATGACGCATGACTATGATTGCTCTTTTCGAAACACCTGATGGTACTTCTCTTTGAAGGTGTTCACTACTATACAACCTTTAATCCCGACAAATTGTCATCTACCAACAACTATCTAGTTTGTGATATCAGCATCCACTGGAAGCGAATGTTAACTTGTCATCAACCAACAACTACGTGTACCTAGATTGCGATGTCAGCATCCACTGGAAGCGAATGTTAACTTGTCATCAACCAACAACTACCTAGTCTGTGATATCAGTTGATTGAAAGAGGATGTTAACTTGTCATCTACCAACAACTACCTAGTCTGTGATATCAGTTTACTGGAAGCAGACGTTAACTTGTCATCTACCAACAACTACCTAGTTTGCGATATCAGCATCCACTGGAAGCGAATGTTAACTTGTCATCTACCAACAACTACCTAGTCTGTAATATCAGGTAACTGGAAGCAAACATCCATATGGGATGTGATATGAGTTTACTGGAAGCAAACTACTACTAAGTCTGTGATATGAGTTTACTGGAAGCAAACATCTATTTGGGCTGTGATATCAGTTTACTGAAAGCGGACGTTAACCTCAGTTTTTGTAAGCAGACTTACAGACTCTTGTGGCACATGTTGACCTTCAGCGGTCATCTTCCCGAGTTAAATGTTTCTTGTAAGTGATTGAAGGACACTTCAATTTGTCTATCTATGTTTACTCGTGTTGTTAGGGTGTAGGGCAGATATTTGCAGTTTAATTGAAGGCCATACTCAAATAATGCTGTAGAAATTTCCAAGGAGCAATTTTTATTTATTCAGATTTTAATCCGTTGTGGCTGGAAGTCATGAAACAATTTCGTACTACGTATTCTTACTCTATTACAAACAAATCAAGATTTACATAAGTCTTTTCTGAGGCGATTTGTTCAATGTCAGCATGACTTGCTTGATCGTGTCAATGAATTGACATTAAATATGATATAGGTGAAGGTCGCAGCACATTTTCTACGACACTTCTAGCTTTAAAGGGATTGTAAGAGGTTTTCTAAACTTTGTATGTCCCTATTAGTGATCTACCGGAAGCTACTTCTATATAAGCAGATCACTGGTATTGACGTCATAAAACGCGTTAGTTTTAGTGGAAGAATCACAGACATTGGAATGGAAATTGGAATGGCGCAAATTGATGCTATCGGTGTGCCCGATACACATAAAAAGTTTAGAAAAACTCCTTACAATCCCTTTAACAGTTTATAATCTGTAGAAGCCGAAGATCCTTTTTACAATTGATATTCTAATATCGAAATATTTCAATATCTCCAATCTTCGGTAAAAAATGTGTGAAAGTCATTTCTGCCGGCGGATGTAATATTTGAGTGTTTTTTCTCGCTTGATCTGAAATTACCCTTGTCATTTGAAAGTTTTTTTTAGCGGAAAGTAGCCCATATTATGTCCTCATCGATGAACTACTGTACATGAAAGGGGTACATTGTATTTTTGAAAGATTTCGCAATTGTGTGTATTTGTATCGCAGTATTTAAAGGCGACGGTACTTCATAAATTTCTTAGAAATAAGGACTTCGGTTTTATTTGTGGTTGCTTTTGCAAGGTTGTGGCTTATTGAAGAGGTCCGTAATCTGAAGGTGGTTGCATAATGAGGGTGGTTGCTTTTGGAAGGTTGTTTCTTATTTGTTTCTTAAGGTACTTCCTTTTGGAGTCTTTTGGTGAGATTTTGATCAACTGCATGGTCTCTTATTACCGAGAACTCTTGTAGAGGGAAGATGACATCTTTCAGAAGTTTATTGTATCCTACTTTGGCAGTTAAGATATTGTTTTAGTTTTTATGTATTGTGACCTATTTCAGGCGGGCTATGTCCACTGCTATAATATCAAAAAATAAAAACATATCTACAACCCTTGTCGGGGGAAGATGTTGTCTTGCGGAAGTCTTGTTGTATCCTACATTGTGCAGTTAAGATAATGTTTTACTCTCTATGTGACATATTCCATGTATATTGATCAGCTAGAAGAATTGAGAAGAGATTTTTTACCAGCAACCTTTAACTCTGGAGTCTTGTCTTCATTGACAAAGCTGATATCGATTCTACCAGATACTGTCTGAGAACACAATCTCTCTTTCAACTTTTTTTACTTGGTTAAATCTCCTCAGCTTTATTAGCGTTCTACTCTGTTATTCCAACCGCTTGTTAGAAAATCACAGTCCCCGCGGTAATAATAAGCATGGTGAATATTAAAATTATATATATAATGTTTAAACAACTGTATATTTAAACCTTATAAAAAAGCAAAATGACGAATCGACTTGTAGGGAAGTAAAAAAACAAACAACACGACAACGTGCAAAGGGCAGGCAAAACTATATTTGTTCTTTGTGTTTTTTTTGTGTTTTTTTTTTTTACTTATTTAAATTTTATTAGTTTTTCTTCTCTGTTAATCAATTGGATGATTATACGTTGTTGGTTTAATTAGAGATAACAAGATCTGTTTCGTTTTTTACTGCAGGTTACTACACATGACATCCATGAATTTCTTTCACATTTTAGCAAAATAATATCAAAAACATGCTTGGCAATCAGAAAATCAGAAAATAGCTACTAGACAATGCAAGTCGATGTTCAACGAAATTTTCATTCTGCAATTTGCATACGTTGTCTGTCTTATTTGTTATCTGGTGTATGCTGTAAGTATCTAATGGCGATATAAAGAGTATGTATAATAATATAAGGTAAATTTTAACTGCAAACAGTTCTGTTTCTGCCTTCTGGGTCTCATCAATGTAGTGCTGATACTGGAGTTGAGTTTTGACTATATAGTGACATCAGATGATCCCACCACATAATATGTGATACCATACGACCCACCGTGATCGTATTGTATTGTTTTTACGGAAATTTTTACGGAAATAGCCGAACGGTTACAGAATGATGTGATACCATCGTACCATGCCAGAGTGCTCAAACTAGCAAGCTAGTGGGCTACGCAAAACTCGTGTGCTAAATAAGGTATATACAATATATGGCACTGTGATTCCGTATGTAAAATTTTATTTTTCATATTGAGTATATGGTAATGTAACCTGTGATATATATTTTTTATCTGGAAATAACATCCGTCTACAATCCTAGGACCGATTTGTCACTGTCGTTAATACGATATCTTTACAGTTCAACAGGTCGAATCAAAATGTCGCGGAAACCTTTATATAAATAAATTTAAATGAAAAATATCAATTACCTATTGATGTAAAATCATTGAACAGTAGTGGCGGGTGCGGCGCCAAGCAGGGTATGCTAATTTTTCTAGACACCTGAAATGAATTATTTACTCATTTATTGAAATACTACCACTGTATTGCCAATTTTCATTATGAAATATTGAATCATTTATAGATACACTTCCTTAAATGAAAAGTTCATTAGCTGCTACCAATGTATTGCCATGTGTTTACATGGATTTCGAGATTTGTTTAACGGTTGGGATCGTTAGTGCTTGGTTTTATTATCATGATCATAAAATTATTTACATTTATAAGCAAAAGTGTTAAAAAAGTGTTGAGTTTCAATTCAGCATTATTCTGTACACGGAAGTCTTTACACCTGCAGTATCACCTGCAATGTGACCTAAATTGCATAATGTGCGATATATACACGGAAGTTGTTTAGCAATGAATTCAAAGCAGATTTACCTCAATAGCTATTGTCCGAGAGAATTTTGCATGCCATTTGGATTATTTTCGTTTAAATATAGAAAAGCGTTGCGTGACTATTGATGATCGAAGAAACGCTACTGAAACGTGATTTCCACAAGGTAGAAGAATAGATTCTTAACAACGAAAATATGGTTTATGGCTTGATTATAGGGACTGATTGACTATGCTTATTCTTTTCAAAACACCTGATGGTACTTCCGTTTGGGGTAGTCCACTGTTATATAACTATTACTTCCGATTTTGCCATGTTTTTGGATGTGATTTTGATTAACGGAATTGTTTTGCTTGTACGGATTTTAATTAAACTATGAGCGCTCTAAAATGGGGTTAAACCGTGAAAAATATGAAAATAATAAAAAGAGATGCTCTTTGTTTTCCTTGTCTGATACTTTATCGAATCATCTGACAAATCCATTCTTCAACACACTGAGGGACAGCATCACTTACACTTCCTAATGTTCTGCATATATCTTCATTAGCCAAAACAAGTGCAGACCCCAAAAGATTATGGAGCATTCACTGTTTCCTTTGATGCTAGGAATGTCTACGTTACCAACCGGTGCTAAAAGCCCAAAGTTTTTGTCAATGATCTGCTGGTGGAGAGGATCCTCGTGAACATAACTTGTCATTTGTCATCCATGTAAAATATGTTTGTCTTTTAGTATGAAACCTGTTTCGGCAAATCAGCATCCTTTACAAGTAATCCACTTGGCAAATGTTATCTTGGGGTATTTTAGGTCAACAGCTGAATTCATAAAGACTAATTGCCACAGTTCAAACATCCCCAATGTTGGTCATATTAAAAGCTTTTAACTTGAATTATTCTTCCATAGAATTAGATAATAAGCTGCGATACTAAACTGGAAATCTTTATCTAACAGGAAATTGTCTTTGTCTGTCCATTTTCTATAACTTCCCAGATAATAGAGTTTTATAAAGATAAATGATCTTTTTAAGTTCCTTTATCTTAACATTCATCAATCGTTTACAAAACATGCAAATTTAATCAGCCGGTGAACAGATCAAATGTATTATCAGTAGATTCAGTTAACCTTCTCCAAGGAGCAATTTCAGAACACAACAATTAGTTAACTTGATTCAATTTTTTACTTTTTACAAGATACACAGAACCAATCTTAGTCCAATCTTGACCTGCATGTGACCTTCGTCGTCCCACACATTAAAGGAATTTAAAGGGATTGTAAAGAGGTTTTCTAAACTTTGTATGTGTATCGGGGACACAGATAGCATCAATTTGCGCCATTCCAATTTCCATTCCGACGTCTGTGGTTCTTGCAATTCTACTAAAACTAACACTTTTTATGACGCAAATCGATGCTATCAGTGTCCCGGATACACATACAAAGTTTAGAAAATCACTTTACAATTCCTTTAAATTAAGTAAACTTTTACAATTCTTTTAATAATTATAGGGAAAAGAAACTATCGTCTAGATGTGGTCAATATAAGAATGTAATATCCAAGTTAATATTGCCAGTAGCGGATTATATTCCCCTAGATTGTCACGTAACATTATTCATGTAGAAATTTCTCGCCTGCTTCACTGAGTTCCCGCTCGACGTTTGTTATTATTGAATATACTGTATAATAATTACTCATTGTTACCTGATAACGTTTGTTTTATACCAAGCAATGTTTATAAGAAATCATTACATTTATATTACAAGCTAGTTTAAAAAAAAACACCGCAGCAATGATTGCATGGGCGCAGATCATGGGGACAGGGGGACATGTCTCCCCACCACACGTCAGAAAACCTGGGGGTTGGGCATGATACCCCTGTTCCCCCACAAATGGTCAAGATATTCCATTCCATTAACAACTGATCAAAATCCTTCATATTTTGAAGAACGTTTCTGGTTGGTTGGTAGATGACAAGTTCACTTCCGCTTCCAGTTAACTGATATCGTAAACTAAACAGAGTTTCTAAAAGATTGGTTTGCTATGATAGTTTGATTTTAATATGCAGTTTAAAGCCCTTTAGAAACAGGACCATAACCCAGTCTTCTGATATGTAGATTTTTAAACGACTCTCTTCAGCAGAACAACCTTTCACAATGACTGCCCAATTGTTTTGTTCTGTCAATGAAGATTGGTCAACCAATTTTGCTCTCCATTTTGCCATGGTTTTGGATGCGATTTTGACTAACGGAATTGTTCTCTTTCGATTTTTCTACCAAATTAGCAATTGTTGACAAAAGACCTTGCTGTTTTTGTTGTTAGCATTTGTTACATGCTTTCATCAGTGGAATTTGACGATTTGTCTTCGACTTTTGATTAGCCTGTTTTATTTCTGAGTACCAGCACACCATCACCACTGCTGGGAGGCTGAAATCGACCAGCTTTAATAGAAGAATAATCTGAACACCTCTGATTATCGTCAGCCAATTCTCTTGTTTCTTCAAGACTATCGTTACAAATAACTTCTATAAGGGTTGTTCGGAAACCAATAAGATCTTGTTTCGCAGACAATTCAAAGACGGAAAACAGCTCGCATCAACACTTAATTATTGGCTTTTTCTGCTGATTTAGGGGGAAATCGAAGATCGTCGTGCGTCATACTCCCGGGTTCATGTTTTTCTGAACCAGTCGACAAGAAAGTCAGATGTGACGAATTAAGATCAAGTTACCGTGAATCCAATACACAAATTACCACCAATAATCTAAGAAAAATCACTAAAGACAAAAGAATATTTCTGAAAATAGAACCTCGTTTAATCTAACGTCGACATTTTTCCATTTTTGTATCATTTGTGTGATCGGAAGATCGGAGCGATCGAAAAGTCAAATTCCGGAAACTAAAATAATATATTGTTTGTCACATATAACTAAAATAGTATCTAATTTAATCTAACGGTCGACATTTTCCATTTTTGTATCATTTGTGTAAACTCAGATCGAAAAGTCGACTTCCAGAAACTAAAATAATATATTGTTATTACCAATAACCAAAATAGTATCTCATTTAATTGAAAACTCGAATTGAAAAGTCAAATTCCTAAGATTAAGATAATATATTGTTGTAACTTATAGCCCAAAAGCAATTTCCATTTTTGTATTGTTGCTATGAACTCAAAGATCGGAGCGACCAACGAATCGAAAGAAACACATGATTGTTACATTTAGCAAAAAGAGCATCTCATTTAATTCAACGTTCGACATTTTCCATTTTTGTAACATACGTGTGAACTCAGATCAAAAAGTCGAATCCCGGAGACTAAAATAATATATTGTTGTGACTTCCGACCAAAATAGCATCCAGAAACTTCAAAACAAAGATAATAGTCAGACTTTAATCCCGATGGAAAAACACTGGAATCTGACAAAAATGTGTTTTTCTGTGATTTTTAGTGATTCTGTCTGATATTTTTTATTTTAAATATTTATATGGATGCAATGAGTAAATGTTTAATCTTCGATTCTACATACATTCATAGCTGAGTTACATGTCACCATCTTAGCTGGTGGTTTTGACATCGCAAACATCGGGACGTGGCTGCTAAAATTTCCCTCATTGCACACTACGTTGTCGTAGTTCATTGTAGCAATATACACTCCCCTTACCTCAACCTGAAGGGGAAAGAAAGAATGAAAAAAATATAGTTTACCAGCATAACAACTTAGGTTCCCATAAGGATCCTTTCTCTCAGCTGGTCCTTGGTCAAACCGCATAACATATTTAAAGGGTTTTTCTTAAAAAAAAAAATGTAGCCTACGTATGACTTATATCATATTTGCAGCTTTCAATTTTCAGTTGTTCCTGAAATGAGGAAATGACAAACACTTTAGTGTAGGCCTTCTCAAATGGCGACCCGCAGGCCAAATCCAGTAGGGGGTGCCCTTGGGAGTGGTCCCTCAAGAGTGACCCCTTCCGCTTAAACGCTATGCTAGCTAAACTCTATTTTGACCCTTATATTTTATTTTATGCATTTTAGTGAATCAAAAAAACTCACAAACGATTCACTGAAAATTATGTAAATCGATGCTTTTAGTGTCCCAAATACATAAAAAGTGCAGAAAAGCTGTTAACAATCTCTTTAAGTTGGTCTCAAGTGCCTTTCGTTTAGTTGTAAAGAGGAATTCCAGGAAAAATTCTGAATTAAAAAAATGATAATAGAAATGTAAATATCAGCGCATTCCACAGATCTGGTTGAACAGAATTGTTAAACAATTGTTAACATGAATTGATTATCTTTCATCCATTGTCCTCTACTTTTTATTTCTCACTTTTTGTCTTCTTTTCTCAATTTGTATGAAATTATTTCAAAAGGAACATTTTTTTAATGCTAAGCTTATATAAAATGCCGTGCACTAAATTTCTAAGACGCTTTGTCTAGTTCAGTATTTGAATTAGTTGGCAAAACGTGTATAACTCACAATGACGTGCATATTGCAAAAACTGCTTATATTTTTTTTCTCGAGCTTTGGATTGGAACAATGTATTTTTGTTGCCTTTGGATGTCTCTGTTATTAGCTAGTTTGGGTGGCGTTTGCTTAGGACAGTAGTTGAGTAGCTACGCTGTAGCGAGTCAGATTGTTGTATGTTGGGCAAAAAGGTTCCTTGTGGATCGAATCTTTTCAGGGTAAGAAAAATATGATGCCATTACCAGTACTTTCAAGAGAAAGTCGGCATCCTTAATACCTAGCCATTTCCATCTATCGCTGAGGCAGTGGGTAGCCCATTCAGTAGCTAAATGGATTGTTATATAAAAAAATCCGTACAAGCAAAACAATTCCGTCAACTAAAATCGCATCCAAAAACATGGCAAAATCGAGAGCAATAATTATATAGTAGTGGACTACTCGGCGATTATTTTTTTTTAATCCAGAGCCATCATCATGTATACAAGTAAACTTTGGCAATTATAAAAACGATACGAACCGCTTTATTTCGAAGGCTATCAATTGTCATTCGATGTCAAGCCTTAATGATCTACCGCTTGTGACAGCTGTTTTTTTTCTCTTTGGAGTATTTCACTACTATACAACTATTAATCTCAATTTTGTCATGTATTGGATGCGATTTTGATTAACGGATTTGATTTGCTTTTACAGATTTTTATCACTGAAATTTCATTTCTGTCACCTATTTAACTTGTGATCACCAATGTTGCTATGTTTTTTGGATGAGATTTTGATTAACGGATTTGTTTTGCTTGTACGGAATTTTAAATATATCTATGGATACCACTTATAAATGCACTGTACTATTTCAAAAACAAATCATCGTCAGTCGATGTCAAGCCTTAAGTATTGTACACACTGACAATATTTTGCTGAAATGTCATGTTGTCGAAATTGTTGTTAGTGTGTACAGGCTCAGAAACATTCAGCAACAAGTTGCCCTACATGTTGTAGTACTGTTGTCATGTGTGAACAAGACCAAATTTGTGTTGTGCAGCTGTTTTAGCAACATGTTGGCCAAGGTGTTGTCGAAAATGTGGTCAGCCGATGTCAAGCCTTAATGATCTACCCCTTGTGATACATCAGCTGTTTTTTTCTGTCGTAGTTCGTATCAGAGTAATTTCCCGTCGTATCGTGATGGTAAAAACCCTGTGTTATACAGTGTCACGACTGATTGGCTCGTCTGTTATAAGCCTTTACTTCAGTCAATCAATGATCGGCTTATGATGACAGTTCTAGCTAGGTAGAGGATTTTTATAAACTGGGTTTTATTATACCATGACACCGTTTATGCAGTTGGACAATCTTTTGGAATAGTGTTTTAACTAGAAAATTTAATGACCCGATGAACAGGAATGTATTTCGAAAATTTGGAAGATTTTAAGACTTCATGACTGAACGAAAGAGTTCCATCTAGGTAGAGGATTTTTATATAGGCCTACTAGGTTTTATTATACCGTGACACCGTTTCTGCAGTTGGACATTTTTTAAAACAGTGAAAGCGCTGAAAACTTTGAAGACTTTTGGAATTGGATTTAAATTGGAAATATTGATATATTGTAATGTAACTGTGATAATAGAGTTAGCTAGGTAGAAGATTTTTACTGGGTTTTATTATACCACGACACCGTTTATGCAGTTGGACCACCTTTTGGAATAGTGTTTTGATTCGAAAATTTATGGTATGGACCCGATGAACAGGAATTTAATTGGAAAATGATTTTAGGACTTGATGACTGAATGACAGAGTTCAACTAGGTAAAGGATTTTTACTGAGTTTTTATGCCGTGACACTGTTTCTGTAGATGCTTGAAAAGGTGTTTTAGCTGGAAAACTTTGAGTACTCGAGGAACAGGAATTAAAATGGAAAATTTTCAAAGGTAGAGAATTTTTTTTAGGTTTTATTAAGTCACTATACTGTTTCTACAGTGGAACAATCTTTTAGAAATAGTGACTTTACTGGAAAACATTGAAATTGGATTTTAATTGGAAAACGATGATGCAAATGTTATAACAGAACTTTGTATGTGATTTATGTTTACGAAGTGTTTATGTTCAAATGCGATTTCTGTTGTTAACACAAAAAATTTGTTTGAATTTCAGCTTTCGATATATACATGTATCAATTGAAACCGAGAAGTGAGAAAAAATCTTTTAATCAATTTATGTTTCTTGAATCAAAAACTATTTTAACTGCAGCTGCGATACGACCGTAGGCTATAAGGTTTTATAGCTCATGAGCTCAAACGCAAAGTGACACCACTAAAGCAAATGCAATTGAAAGTCTTAAGGATACGAAGTATTATACAGTAAAAAGTGAAAGTTTCTAGAGGAATTTATTAATTGGATAATTGAATGAAGATAATTGTTAAATTCTGCATTATGACAAAAACAGACTGGCATTATGTAAACTAAATGTTACCAAAAAGCCTGTCCTACTACAGTATATATATGTTTTTGGTCATATAAGAAGCAAACATTTCTTGAATGGTCGGATATATGGTTTGGTATAAAGAATATAAAGGATATAGTTTCGTTTCGTACAGTAACTTGTCATATCGTATGAGATACACGTGTAACAGTTTAATACCAAGAAGTGTTGTTGGTAGTTCAACATTATAAAGTTAGGAAGTTCGGATTTACAGGAAGTTTAAACTAAATAATGGTATGATAAGGATTTAGTATATTAAGGAAACTTTACTGGAGACAAATATCAGAACTAATTAAAAGGTAAAGGGTTTTGATTATTTCCACAATTGTCAAAATGACCAGGTTAATGTTTAGCATCTGAAAATATGAAATTTGTTTTTGAAGTTTTGAGTTTTCCAGAATCATTTGTTGCGGTGATACAATTAAAGGGATTGTAAAGAAGTTTTCTAAACTTTGTATGTGTATCGGGGACACTGATATCATCGATTTGCGCCATTTAAATTTCCATTCCAACATCTGTGGTTCTTGATACACATACAAAGTTTATGAAACCTCTTTACAATCCCTTTAACAAACACCACCGAAGCATAGAAGAAAGAGCTATTAAATAACTTGAGAAGTGTATTTTTTTCAATTAATCATGGCCTCTTTTTGTCCATTTGACTAAGATTGCGTAACGACCTTTCCAAGATTAATCGCATGATGTTTCAGTTCACCTTAAAGGAATACTACCTCTTAGAATGGTCAAAAAAGCAAAATTCGTAAATTTATGAGTTTATATTCATTAGGCAACTTGTCTGGTGTCATAAATATACAACAGATGACCTGTATAAATCTTTAATCGTTAAAACCACCTTTTATATTAAAACTTGTTTGAAATTGAGATCTTTATTAAGCGTTTTTTGATAATAACTTATGGAAAATTACTTAGTTTTATGGTTTATTTGATTCTGTTTGTATACTGTAAATACCTTAAGTCAATATATACTCGTATATTGGCCAACTTAAGAAGATTTATTTTTTGTTCATTTTAAGAGGTGTGTGTTTTTATTAAATGATAGGAAACGCTTGTGATTAATACGACTATATTACTTTACCATAAATGCTAAAATGTTTGCCAATGGATGAGCTAGTAGAAAAACTCTTGATGTTATCCTTGAAAAAAAATGATTCTTACTTTTCTCCTTTCTATTCGACACAATGAAAGGACACGAAACGGAAGTAATTAGGAATACTGAAGGTTATTGGAATCACGTCAATCAAAGATATTTTTTACATGCTGTTCCCTTAATCATGGCAGACTGACTGAGTTGAAACAATGACTTGAAATGAAATGAATGGAGTTTTACGTCCTGCTTTTCTGCACCTGTATGGGCTAATTCAGGACGGAAACATGTAAGATAGTCGACGGCAAATTCATTTTCACCTGCTCCATTAGTATCCATAGGTTATTTCCCTGGAAGGACAGTTTCTGAAATGGTGGGTATTGCCTTTAAATATTGAACAGGTGCCTTTTGGTCTTTATAATGGCTAACTATTGCCTTTAAATGTCGAATGCAGCCATAGGTAAGAATTCCCCTGGAAGGACAGTTTCTGAAATGACCGCTATTGTCTTTAAATGTCGAACAGGTGCTTTTTGGTCTTTATTATAATGGCGAATGATTGACTTTGAATTATGTGGGTTTTTTTTTCAACTGTAACATTTTGAAATATATTGTGGTGCCCAAAGAAAAATGTCGAAACGTTAAGATTTAAACGAAGGGTCTGTGATCTTTGATCTCAACCGGCACCCACAAAACTGTTTAAAGATACGAATAGGCGTACCATGAATTAAGAGATGGGATGTGATGTAGGTCTTGGACCTTGTTTCACAACATTTAGACAAGGATAAAATCCAGATTTTAAGAGATACTGTAATCTGACTGGATAATGAAACTAAACTTACACTAAAATCGTTCAGTTCAGATTTAGTGAAACTGCATGGCCCCTGGACACGATTCGCTTCTTCTGTTATATGTACATGTACTGCTGTACCACATAGGACATCTCTTCTCGTCTGTTCTAATCCTTAGGGTGCCTAATCTGGGTCCTGTACAAGACTTTAGTCTTTTGGTGGCTGAGGTACCTTGGCCATAATTTGTCTGGTGTGAGGCCATATCGATGGTTACGATATGTCGATACACTTATTCTTCATGATAACAAACATCTTGCAATGTAGGCTAATATCTCTTCTTTCCTTTACCTTTAACTTACATCAAGCAAATGATTTATTACAAACTTAGAAAAAAAACCCCAGAATCGTCAGATCATTAAAGGTACAATGAAAGAGGTAGGCGTTTAAGATTTTTATTGAAGTATTATAAATCATATCACCATTGTGGAACTGAAGAATATCTTTAATATTTCATGTAGACTCACGACATGCGGAAGTTTTTAAATATCAAGAAAATTGAATCTGCTTTGTAAACTTCTTGTTTATTCTGTCTAAAGAATGTATTTGTTGTGTTTTATCAGTGACATTAAACGCCTACTGGATTAATAGTTGAGACTTTTGAATAAAAATACGTACAAGCAAAATAATTCCATTAATGAAAATCGCATCCAAAATCATGGCAAAATCGAGAGAAATAGTTGTTTAGTAGTGGAATACCCCAAAGAGAAGCACCATCAGATGTTTCGAAAACTGGAATTAAACAGAATTTTCCGTCCTTGTTTTTTCTGGACCTATATGAATCAAAGCATAGTATATTGTGAAAGATTTGTCATGACAGCCACATGAGCCTCTTTTTTTTCAATTTTAGCTGGATATTTAAGGTTTTACCTAGCATCCCAATTAAAATTGACATTTTCCATGCCATCTGTATCTTTAACAGGATAAAAACTGTAGCAAGTTACAGGGGAAATTTTTAGAGGGTTCTGACATCAATCGGCCAAAAATAGGGGGGTAAGGGTGAGCCGGGTTAATTGAAATGAGTATTGCGACCATAATGAATTGTATCGAGTCAAACCGTGGCAACGTTTATACACATATTTTAATTGATATGGGCCATGGTGAACATTATTTTCGAGTTTCCGAGCATATGTACACGAAAAATGTTTAGAGATCAAAATGAATATTTATCCACGAGTCAAACCTTAGCAACGTTTATATATCTATAAACGACTATAGGGACCATAGTGAACATATTTCCGGGTAAAGCTGAAGAAATTGTGTATACATGTATATGGAAAGTGTATCGATACCATAGTGAACATTTCCCCGAATCACACACAGTATAAGCCAGGTGTTTTTCAAGTAGGTGATCATTTGTATACTTAACTCTTTTATTGTATTTGATAGTATTTGAAGTTGGCTAATCCGACAAACTGAAGGTGATCATACACACATTTGAACTTTATTACTACTCTTTAATATACTGAATGGAAGCGATTTGTGGCTGTTATATAATTAAAGAGATACTTTTGACAAACCTGGTGTCTAATTTGACTTGGAAAAATACTAGTTTGTCTCACATGTGCATAATATAATAAGAATACGTAGATCATCAACTAATTAATCATATTGTTTGCTTAATTTGGCACCAAAAAAAATAATAAATCTTTAAACCATGGGCACAGAAAACGGGGGTGACGGTGCTCAAAAAAGCGATCTGCGCCCTTACTTTAAACCCTTTTTGCAGAAGAAAATTAGGAAAACCAATGACCGTTACGGCCAATTAGTTTCTGATTTTATACAGCCGTTTTGATTATAGAAATTCTTGGCTTAATTACATTTGGCCGTATGGAATGTATCATTTGTATGGCTATAGATTGTCTTTATAGTGTGGCCAGCCCCCCTATGAGAAATATTATGTCTGCCCTGCAAAAATATAGAGCGATGGGGTTAAAACGTATTGATATATCAAATGTTCTTGAAGTTTATTGAAACACTTACGTTATATGTCTTTTTCTGCATACATACTATTTATTGTCTAATTCACTGCCTGTATGAGCATGTGAAACTTTGAATTGATAAATGTCAGAAATAGTATATCCATACATCTTGTGTTTCTTTGCATATATTATACTATAAAACCCCCCATTTGCATCCCCAATTTTCAAATAATGATTCTTTTACACGCTTTTTAACAACATTGTTAAAATGCACCAAATTGTTTATATTTTTGAATTTTCTTGAAGACAACTTGTAAGACCCCATATTTTCGACAGTTATTTTAAATAGTTTTCTGTATATATCCATACCTTAATGATTTGTGACACTTATATAATAAAATGAATCATTATTTTAATCGATGAAACTTGCCATTTTAGAGTAAATAATTCAATGCAATATAATGCCTGAGATAATTCAAAGTGAACATGCATTTATTTTCTTTTGTATTCCCGTGTGTTAATGGTTGGTGCGTTCAATAGAAACCTTGGTGTTAATCTATCAGACAGAATATGTATTTTCCTGCTCTTTTGTAATCAGTAGTTTTCAACATATTTTTAAATATTGTATTTAATATATGAACTCTATACGTTATATCCATTATAGAAAACACAATTAATTCAGATCGATTTATGTATTTTTACTGAAATTAAAGGAATACTGCCTCTCAAGAATGACTGGAAGGTTTTAAACCTCGTCAACAAGAGTATAATATATCCATCAGTGGACTAACCTGGGGCCTTATTCTCGAAAACCTAACTTAGATAAAAACAAAATTTTAAGGAATAAAGCAATTTGATTGGATACAACATAATTTAAAATCGATTTTAGTGATTGACCAATCAGATAACTAGAAGACTAAAATCATCTTAAGTTAAGTTTTCGAGAATAAGGTCCCTGGTGTCAAAAAGTTGCAACAGATGCCGTATATAATCTGATAAATTCATAAATGTAAGAAATAATTGAAAAACGCTGAATAAATTTTAAGTTTTTTTGATAATAACTTTCATGGAAAATTACTTAGTTATATTTGGATTAGGTTGTTATGATTTATTTACTGATTAATATATTATACTCTCATTGGCCATTTACAAAATTATGAATTTTATGTTCATTCCATTCCAATAAGTATTCATCTTCAGGTATTATATTGTATAATTATATGAGTGTCCAAGGCTGCACTCGTTAAGAATCCATCGAAAGTTACCAGAAAGTGAAAATAGTAGGCTCATTCAACTGTAAATGCTATTTCCTCATTGCACACTGCATGTAGTTCGTACGTTCTCGTTAGCCAAACAGTTCCTGAAAAGTAGGATGTAAAACTCCATTTCATTAGACATAAGGAGATAGTAAGTAAAACAGACCAACGATCGTATATCAGAATTGATTTTATAAGCTAATTGTTTAATGGTATCAGTATATTTATTACTATGTCTTACTGTCTATAGAATACATTGTAAATAAGTCTTATGTCAGATTACTGTTCACTTAGCTTTACCACTATTTAATGGTTTATGTCGCAGTAGTTGCTGACAACAAAACGTCTGTTACAGTTTTCTTCAAGGTGCTGGTGGTTAAAAAGCTAGCTACTTTTCAACAGCATTTGCACAAGGTAAAAAGCGGTTTTCATTTACAATGTATTTGTAGAAGTTTGGATGGTTACTATTCAATAGAAGGCACGGGGTTGAAGCGAAGCAGTGTCCACTAGTTGTAGAGGTTAGTGTGGTTCAAAGATAACAAGTTACTATTCAACAGAAGGCAATGGTACAGGGTTAAAGCAGTGTTCACTAATTGTAGAGGTTAGGGTGATTGAAAGGTAACAAGTTACTATTGAACAGAAGATACTGTCACAGGATTAAAGCAGTTTTCACTAATTGTGGAGCCAGGTTAGGGTGATTGAAAGGTAACAAGTTACTATTGAACAGACGATACTGTTACAGGATTAAAGCGGTGTTCACTAATTTGTTGAGGTTAGTGTGGTTCAAAGGTAACAAGTTACTATTCAACAGAAGACACAGGCTTAAAGCAGTGTTCAATTATTGTAGAGGTTAGGGTGGTCGAAAGGTAACAAGTTACTATTCTTCAGGAGGCACTGACACAGGGTTAAATCAGTGTTCACTAATTGTAGAGGTTAGGGTTGTTGAAAGATAAGGCTGCTATGAAGCTTGATGAACTGTACAGGGTTACGCTATTTGATGAACGAATTATATACTGTAAGGCTAGAAATTAATGCGTCAACAAATTAATGCGACATGGGGTATAGAGACTAAAATGCGAGTACAAATTAATGCGATCCGCGATAGGTGTCGCATTTTTTAATATCATAAAAAAGAAAATGGCTTCCCGGAAGTATGACGGCTGGTGCTGTATTCACCTCTTATCTTATCAATTAACGGTTCCTTTTATTAAAACTCAAGCCATAATCAAGTTTTAAATGAATGAAGACATAAACAATGGTCAAGTGAAAATCTTTTGTCATTGATTACTAATCAGCTTCAAATTTGGAGATTACCTAATTACTTAATCCATCCCGGTCTCAATTTAAATTCACTAATGTCAGCCATATTTGAAAGGGACATAACTCCATATAATTCACTTGGAAATATGTATTTTAAAATGCGGATACAAATTAATTTCTATCTCGCAATAATTTGTAGCCGTACAAGGCTGCACACCGCAGGAAACGAGATTTTTATCCATATCCCAGACTTTTAGGTCGGTACTGCCCTAAAATACAGTAAATCAGGAAAGAAACGACCGACTTTTTTTTCATTTTCATCCGTTAACGGAAAAGCAGGACGAAAAAATATGAAAAAACTATCTTTATTAATAAATGATTTAAGTGTTTTTATTATTATATTTTAAAGATTAAACATTTGGTAACGATTTCTAATGTTTTCCGTTCAAAACGCATTAATATTGTCTTAATATTGTTTTATATTATTAAATATTTCCAGATGTTGAGTTATTTCGGTGGTAGTTGTGTTATAGTTTGTAAAGTAACTGACCCTGCATGTAAAGATGTCGGTTAAAGTGTTAAAAAAATGAAACTATATTGTACAAGGATAACAACTTAGGTTTCCACGAGGATCCTGTCTCCCAGCTGGTCCTTGGCCAAACCTCTTGGTATTGATCTTCCCCGGATTATCCGTACCCATTTACAGCTGGGTTGACTGGAATTTTATTTTGAGTGAAGATGACTTATTCAAGGTCATCGGACTTACACATTTCATGTTTGTAAAGAACGACGCCCTAACCGACAGGAACGGTGTAAGTTTCAAAAATATGGTTGGGCGAGGGGGGCATCGTAATTTTTTCACTGCCGATTTCTCAAATGCCTGATTCCGTAAGCCAACTTACTCAGTCCCTTATTTTGAGGAAATGTTTAACCGGATATGGGAAGCAACTTGTTAGCAGGTTGGTTTTTCGAAGCTTTTAGATCAGTTTATGGCGTCGTTATCGCTAAAGCTGCTAAAATGTTTTTGATAGCTGATAATGGCATCACCACCTGTTGCGATAGTGACTGTAGAACTATTTCTCTCGAGTTTGCCACGATTTTGGACGAGATTTTTGATTTGCTTGTGCGGATTTTTATTACCTCACAAAACGCTTCTGGTTTTAGTACATTTGCCAGATCAACATCTGATTGAAAATTGGAATGGTGCAAATTGATGCTTTCTGTAGAAACATCGTTTACTTAACTTACTATAATCATGTTAAAATAGTGCTCAGTGAACAAAGCACAAAGCGAAACATTGAAAATATCTCTTGTTATTTTTTTACAGAGATTTCCTTATTATTTTAGCTATATTATATCTTCCATACTTGTCTTATATTTCTAATAACTTCCTTTTTAAAAGAATATTACCTCTTGATGCAGTGGTTCCCAACCTGGTAACAACATGTAATGTCTGTAGTTGCTTGTGGTCAAATGCATCTGACCTCCTGATCAGGCACAACAACCCTTGCGCTTTATTCCTTATTTGCCTTCTAGTTTGGAATAGAACAGGGGGCCATGGCTCTGGGAGGTTCGTGAATTTGGGCCACAGCTTGAAAAAGGTTGGGAACCACTATCTTGGAGTATACGTAAACTCTAAACTTAGTCAATATTTATTGATATACTTCCTCATATGAAAGTTCACTAGCTGCTACCAATGTATTGCCAATGTGTTTACATGGATTTCGAGATTTAACAGTTGGGATCGTTCGTGCTTGAGTTTTATTATATTCAATAATACAATACAATATTTTATATTATGTTGTCAAACAATTGTGTAAAAATCTGAGAACAATAGACATGGCCTGTAAGTATTGAATAAAATGCATTGTATTGTATTATTCAGTATTGTATTGTATTGTATAATATTGCATTCATTAGTCAATTACCTTATGTCATAACCATACAACATAATCTCATAAATCCAGACAACTTAGAGGTTTAATCGTTTTAAGGCGTTTGTCAATAACCTCTCTTAATTTTATGGATTATAACTTAGTTTTATGGATCTATTAGATATATAGGACGTATACTTACGACACCAGGTTAGTCCGTTGATGAATTTTAAAGGGATTGTAAAGCGGTTTTCTAAACTTTGTATGTGTATCGTAGACACTGACAGCATCAATTTGCGCCATTCTAATTCCATTTCGACGTCTGTGGTTCATGTAATTCCACTAAAACTTACGAGTGTTATGACTGTCACTGACAGTGATCTAATATTGATATCTATGCAGATAGTGGAATTGCCAGAACCACAGACGTCGGAATGGATATTAAAATGGCACAAATTGATGCTATCAGTGTCCACGATACACATACAAAGTTTAAAAAACCTCTATACAACCTCTTAAACTCTATTTCAATAGCTAAAAATGGACTTAACTTAATTAACTTTTTATCATAGGACAAGAATAGAACTTTGTAAATCCATATCTATACTTCATGTAAGTTACATCATAATAATTTCAATAAATACATCAGTTAGTAGCAACAATATAATAACATGTGCCTGGAGAGTGGAGACGACGGGGGGAAACACGTCGAAACGTTGCATTAACTTTAACTAGTGCTTGTTGTTCCATAAAGCTGTGTCTATATAATATATTAACAGTTTACCACAGGCGAGGATTATATCTCGTAGTTTTCACGAATTCCTATCATAATCTCATCTAGCAGCCTGACTGCACTCCGCTAATCTACTAACAACTCTAATGATTTAAATATGATATAATCTCTTCGAGATGCTAACTGTAAAATTGTCTATTCATCGATAAACATAGATAAAGAAACTTACTAGTATTATTTTTGTGGGAGAAGGGTAAACAATTGTCTATTCAGCGATATAAAGGTAGATAAGAAAAAGTTGCATTATTATTGTTCAAGAAAGGTTATATTGGGAAATACAAAAAAACTGTATAACAAAATTATTCCGTTAATCAAAGATCTTTCGTAGCTTGGCAAAATCGAGAGCAAGAGCCCCCCCCCCCCTCCCCCCTCCCCCCCCCCTTGCATCCGCCCCTGTGTTTCGACGTAATGATTGGGAAAGTTATGCTACAACTAATAAGAGAACAGAGGTCGGATTGGAAATGGGAATGCTGTTAATTGAAGCTTTCGGTGTTCAGATACATACACAGAACATTTAAAATCTCCTATAATCTCCTTATTATAAAGCTCAAGCTTAATGTTCGAGGAAAAGATGCTAAGTCTAATTTTATGGCTAACTTAGTTGCCGATTTTGTCAGCTTTTGAAAAAAACATCTTTTTACTATGGTAGTAACATGCCGAAGATAACATTGTGTTCTGCTTATTGATAAATGTCAGGAGGAACGTACATTATTTATACATGTACAGCAATCGAGATAACTCTGTGACTGGAATTTGGCTTCTTGATTTGCCTTGGTCTCAGATTCTTTATTTTAACTTACATATGTTACTTTAATTGTATCGTGTCCTTTTCTTTGATTATTCTGACAGAACCTAGAGAAATATTTATTACATACAATCGTGTGTCGTGCGCGAAGAATACCATTCCGAAACACCTGATGATACTTCTCTTCGTCCACTACTGTACAACTATTGTTCTCGAATCTGCCACCCTTTGGACGTGATTTTGGTTTAACGAAATTGTTTTGCTTGTACGGATTTATTCATACAATAGTTCTGGGATGTTTTTATGTCTCAGATTGTGTAAGCCGAATGTTTCGGATGATAATCTGAATTGATAAATCAACGCCTTTATATTGAATTACTAATGTTATTTCCGTTTTTTTTTTCTCTTTCCAGTTCCAATGGTTGCTACAGACTACATCACCTGTACCGTATTATATCAATTAGTTATTGGATATTAGTTAGGATGAGTGATTAGTCCAGATCTTGATACAAACCATTTGTACCACACGGTTGAGTGTACAGTTACCATTCTTCTTCCGTTCTCTACAGTTATATAGTGATAAATAGCCTCTCTTAGTGATATACGGAATAAAATGTGTCGGAAATGGCGTACGTTAATGAGACTACAAACGCAGTGGATCAATTCGTTACGGCCTCGGTAGACGCAGCGAAATATATGTTAGTGAATTCGCAAAGGCCTGCGTCTCTACTGGATCTCGTACATACCGGTTTATCAAGTATTCGGAATTCCGACAAATCTACCGCGGCAGCGTCTTCGCCAACGACTCCGTTCAGCAATATAACGCACAGTATCTTATGGAATGATTCGTCCACCTTGTTTCCGCAAACGTCTATTTCGCCTGATTACGACTACGACAATTGGACGTTAGCGAATTCTAGCTACTGGAAACCCCCACCCGGTGAATACCTACCGCGTTCCACTGTAGAAGTTGTGATTATATCGTTTTTAGTTGTCTTGCTGTCCCTAATGACAGCTGGCGGTAATCTGTTAGTGATCTGGGCTTTTAAAATTGATCGCCGTCTTCAAACAGTGAGTAATTATTTCTTATTGAGCCTAGCTGTCGCGGATATCAGCATCGGTGTCGTTTCAATGCCTCTTTATAGTGTCTATTTATTGATGGAACATTGGCCACTTGGGCCTCTTTTATGTGATATTTGGTTATCGTTGGATTATACAATGAGTAACGCTTCCGTAGCCAATTTAATTATTATCAGTTTCGATAGATATCTATCAGTCACAAGACCGTTAACCTATCGAGCCAAACGAACACCGAAACGAGCCGGCTGGATGATTGGCTGCGCTTGGGTTATCTCCGCTTTATTATGGACTCCATGGATATTCGCTTGGCCTTATATAGAAGGTAAACGACGGGTTCCACATGACGACTGTTATATTCAATTCTTGAAAACCAATCAGTATATTACGATTATTACCGCCATGGCCGCGTTTTATGTGCCAGTTTTGATAATGACCATTATTTATTATAAAATATATCGCGAAACTCGGAAAAGACAAAAAGATCTCGTAGGATTGCAAGGTTTAAAAAAAGACAATAGCAAAAGTAGTAAAAAATCGACTCTCTCAAGTGACGAGGAGGGTTATTGGAGCTTGAGTGACAAGCGGAGTCCTTCCACAGAGTTAAGCTCTTACTTAAGACACAAGAACTCGTGCAAAAGGAAATGTCTAGCATGTTTTAAAATTGATCGAGACTCGGACGCCGAAGAGTCAAGTTCTAGTGATCAACCCCCTTCCCCTGGAAACACTAACGTCATAGTTTCTGACTGCCATTCGTACATCCCGGTGAGCACCAATGATTCCATGACCCGTAGTCCATCAAATCATATCCAAAAGACTAGTTTTAAACGTGGAAAGAAAGATACTATGTGTGTTAGTGGATCTCTTATACCATTGCTTCCTGTAGATACGCCATTGTCTTCCCCGACACCTTCCTCGTGTCATAATATCACCACTTCATTTTCCCGCCAAACTAACTTGTCGTCTGTACCTCTCACTGAGGAAGACGACGATGACGTCATTGTAGAAAAAGACAAAATGTACACCGTGTTTATCCAACTCCCTCCCAAACATATTGACGATGAGAAACCCTCGATTCGATTGGTTCCAGACTTGGATTGTGATAGTCGTGTTAAACAACCCGATGAATATTTTAGTGACGGAAGTCAGGAAGAGGAAGAAGAAGAGGACGATCATGATCGCATCATTCCCCCAGTCCGACCACCCACCGGTACTCCAGCTATGGCAAGACGGGCGCAAAGTAATGATTCCGCTCGAGTTGCAATGCAAGCCAAAATGGCGGCGAAAGTGGCGAATAAGGTTCGGAAACAGCGTGCTCATCATAAATTGCATTCCAAGAGACATGAACGACGCCAGGATCAGAAAGCTGCTAAGACTTTAACAGCTATATTGTTAGCCTTTATAATAACATGGACACCTTACAATATATTTACTATAGTAGAAGCTTATTGTACAAACCCACCCTGTATCAACCCTACACTGTACGCTATAGGTGGGTATCTTTTATATTTTTAACTGTAGGGATTGTAAAGAGGTTTTCTAAACTTTGTATGTGTATTGTGGTCACGGAAAGCATCAATTCAAATTTCCATTCCGACGTATGTGATTCTCGCAATTCCACTAAAACTAACGCGTTTTATGGCGTCACTAAGAGTGATCTGCATAATATATTAATAGTAGCTTCGGGTATACTATTATCGTTATTAGCGACGTTATAAAACGTGTTAGTTTTAGTGGAATTGCAAGAACCACAGACGTCGGAATGGAAATTGGAATAACGCAAATTGATGCCATCAGTGTCCCCGATATACAGACAAAGTTTAGAAAACCTCTTTACAATCCCGTTAACCACACACACAGGCACCAGATTCTGGTAAAAAAAAATCGTTTATATAAAGCTATAACAGTATATTACGATTTTCTTTTACCAGAATCTGGTGCCTGTGGATCCACAATCCTCATATCTTGTAGAATTCAAGTTGTTTGGACTCACTCCCCCAATTCAATCCATGCCTTTCCATGTTAAATCATGAAATTCAATCTTCTGTAACTTCCAGAAATCTCGATGAAAACCTTCTAATACTTTTTGTCTCCTTAAAAATTCAATATATAATGAGCCTGAAAATTTTGAGTCAAGCGAAAGTAGAGAACTACTGGATGTTATAGTAGTGTATAGGAAACTTTTATTCTTCCACGTCAAAATTTAATTTTATTCACCAAAACTTTAAAGAAATAACAATTTCAGACATCAAATTCCAAATCTAGACCAAAAAATATGCATGCAAAAACGAAAACAAGGGGACAAGAAAGAGATACCACGAACTACGTTTGTTTTTACTGCAATAAGGCAGAAGGCTGGCAAAAGTTAACGCTGGTTTGGTATAAACCAACAGACCAACCGGAAGTAAACTGTGGCACTACTAATATCATGGAAGACTGAATTTGACTGACAGCGGTGCGAAGCTATTGATTGTCGATATGAATATTATGGAATTATGATTTAAAATTGAAGCCAAGCAAATATCTATTTGTAAAAATAAATGTTCTTTTGCATGAAATTTTACAATCCATGATATCATCGATGCCCATTTACGTGCTGTATTTTACTTCCGGTTGCTGTAGGAATGATAAACCAACACGAAACTGTTCAAATGTTATGAGCTTCAGGAGAACCAAACTGTATTTCATTTATGAAAAGTGATCTAAACAGCTACAATTGAGCTCTAACAGAGTGTTAAAGGGATTGTAAAGCGTCTTTCTAAACTTTGTTAAGCTAATACCGAGACTTCGACTAATTAATTCGCCACTCAACAAGTTAAAGCCGTTGCACATTGAACTATTTTTTCGATTATATCGGCGTCGAAATAATGGCCACGATAATTTGTGGTGACCTGGATTTAATTGAACCAATAGAATTTCAGGTATATATTGGGCGCCATCATGTTTACAACAGAAGCTCTGAAAACTACCACTAGTCGCGATAAAAAGTTGATAAGTGTGCTTTGAAACAAAGCACCGATAATTTGACGCCTTCAAAAAATTGCCATACTGCTTCTTTAGTGCTCGTCCTGATACAGTGACCTAAATTCCTTGCCTTTCTTCGGTTTGTGACTTAATTAACACTTAAAAGTAACCCTTCGTCAAATTTTCAAACAGAAGGTAACGAGGTCAACCTGATTGCCTATTAATCAAAATGATAATAAGAAAATGATGAAAAAGGGTAGCAGTCCTATATCTCAAGTCAGCCACTTCATGTTTTGCCAATTTTACGCCTGACTTCAAGTGGTACATTCGACGGCCATTAATTTGCTAGGATGAGATGTTTAGGGCCAGGGGTTTGTTTACGAGATCGCCAAGGCTGCTCTTCATTCCGTATTGAAAACATCGTGGTGTCATTTTGAATCTTGGAATATTTGTTTATCATGAAAAAATAATGTCTAACATCGACCTAGAGTGGTGAAAGTCTGTCACGTTTTCTCCAATAATTCTATGAATCGAGGATGAAATGAATTAGAAAATGTATTCCACTTGTCAAATTGTTGAATGGAGATTTTTTCCGGATGGGAGATGATTTGACAAGGAAAACTATATTAGTGTTCTTAATTAGATTGAAGAGACACTAGTATAAGTGCGATATATTGAACGGCTTGTCAAATTAACTTAGGTAAAATTGATCCGCGGTACGAATTGACCCGATGTACGAACAGTCTTAAGTGAAATAAAGTGGCGGAGATTATATCGAACAAGAGACAAATTAGATTTAGTCTATCTTACACTTATTGAGTTGGTTAGGGTGAAACGATTACATTACTAGCAATAAAAACTATCGTATAGGTGAACAGATCTCATTTCAGTTTCAAAATTAGATCCGACATAAACTGTCCAATTCACTAACTTTTTAAACGAATCTTCTTAAAGTTCGTTTTAAACTTTTATACTACATTTTGAGAGATTGTAAAGCGTTTTTTTTTAAGTTAAAGTCGTGTCGCCTTCCTAAGACAATCGGACAGCTTCGAGTTTCATTCGTCTGATCTTCGTGAGGCGAAAATGCCCGATGGCACCCATAACCACACGGAGTAAAGACGAAGGTGATACGATTTGATAAGATGCCCTCACGATGACCATACGGGGGGCAAAATGGATATACGAATTCAACACGAATATGAACCTTCGCGAGGGCTTTCGACAATTCTTTGGCATGCCAAATGTATCTTAGTCTCAGAAAGGCTTATGTTATTACTTGTAAAAAAGGATACAATTCCACTCAAACTAACAAGTTTTATGGCTTTTTTTGTCACTGATACACATACAAAGATTTATGAAACTTCGAGTTATAAAACATTTAAGGTTCTTTTTTAACATTTGTTCATCACTTCACAATCAATGTATTGAGCATTACTAGTGAAAATATTTAGTTATTTATGACATGCTAATTCCAATTAGGTATTTAACGCTTCTGTTCGCTGTGAAATAAATATAATTTGTTTGTAAGCCAAGTAATAATAACAGTATAATTATGTATTATGTAGATTTAATAAGATAGAAAATAGATAATATGAAACATAGAGAAATAATACTTGGCAAGTAGCATGTGTTTTGATGGTGAGTTACATCATTCCAATGAACAGTTTCCAACTCCTGACTTATTGTTAATTAACCATTCAGATTCAATTAGTGATTAGGAATAGGAATAGGAATAGTTCAGATGATTGGGAACCCAATACCATACCGATTCTCAGAAGCACAGGTCATTGCATTTAGTGAGGCTCTAAACCACGGCACCTAATCTTCTAACAGGCGAATATTTAACTCGTCAGGGACTGATACATTCCACATGATCCAGCTAAATTTTATTTACTCTTATCAAAAGTTTAGTTTCCATGAAATAAAGCTGATTCTGATTCTAGACCCATCATCAAAGAATATCATTACTCTCACAAAGGTCCACTTGGACTTTAATCCAGAGCTTTGGGTCCCTAGGAGTGGCCAGAACACATTACTACAAAAAATACAATCTTTTTTTAGCTAAAATTAGTGCCATACCTGTGTAAAACCTTTGAGCTTCGAGGCCAACGCGCTGAAACGCTCCGCTTTCCTAGCAAAGCATTTAGGTCTTATATTTCATTCATAAAATGCATCTGGCCCATTACAAAAATAAACTGAGAAGGTCAATCTGCAACCATGTCTGGACGAGGAAAAGGAGGAAAAAGGTTAGAAAAAGGAGGAGCAAAACGTCACAGGAAAGTTCTCCGTGATAACATCCAGGGTATCACAAAGCCCGCTATTAGACGTCTAGCTCGACGAGGTGGTGGCTTTATTCATTATCCAGGGGCCGCGGAGCGTTTTTGAAAGTGGGGGGGCCCTTGGTTGAAAATTTTCAAAATCCACCTCTCACCCTCACCCCCACCACAATAACTCCTCGGATTTCGGCCACTCGATTTTCAGATTTCGGAAATTATAAAAAAATATATGAAAATGTCAAAAATATTTTGATGAAAAAAGAAAAAAAAAATTAACTGCCAAAAAGTTGAGGGAGGCCATGGCCTCCGCGGCCCCTGTTATCACATAATATCATATTATAACATAGATCAGTACCGTATCATATCATATAATACCCTATACCATTGTATATTTCAGGCTATTGGTTATGTTATATTAACAGTACCATCAACCCACTGTGCTATGCCTTGTGTAATGCCAATTTTAGACGAGCATTTTGGAAAATTTTAACGTGTAAATGTCGTGAAAAGAGAAGACCTGCTCTTCATACCATGATGATGCCACAGATTAATCCTGCTAACTTTTTACCACGTTGATTCCACTATAGTATCTCTCATTTCAACCCTTAATAGACTACTAACGATCTGTACCTCAAAACGAAACCGGGAAGAAAATTTTGCAATATATTGGAAGAAGCAAATTCTATTCAAGTGTGGAAGTGTATTAAATAAGGAAAAATCATTATGGAACATATCATTACAAGTTGTTTAGAAGAGTAAGCATACCCTGCCTGCTGCCACATCCTGCAATGTTGCATATTACAGTTAACAAAATACAAAGGGTTACAAACGAAACCTGAAAGAAAATTTTATAATATATATTGGAAGCAGCAAGGTCTATTCAATTGTTGAAGTGTATTAAATAAGGAATTATCATTATGGAACGTACTATACGTTGTTTAGAAGAGTAAGCATACCCTGCCTGTTGCCACATCCTGAAATGCTGCATATTACAGTTAATACAATACTGAAGGTTAAAAGCGAAACCTGAAAGAATTTTACAATATATTGGGAGAAACAAAATTAATTCTTTTCAAGTGTGGAAGTGAATTACATAAGGAATAATCATTATGGATCATGTTATAAGTTGTTTAGAAGAGTAAGCATACCCTGCCTGTTGCCACGCCCTGCGTTGTTGCTTATTACAGGAAAAACAGGAAGTTAAAACGAAGCCCAGTGTTATGTTATTTTATAAATCTTATGATTAAAAATTGTTGTAAGTGTGGAATTATTCATTGCAAAATGCTGAACCTACGACAAAATGTATCTTAAGATTTTTTGAGATACAGGCCCCTGAGACGTTTGTATTTCACTTGGTTTACTCATTGCAATCTAACTGGAACTTGGACTTATTTAATGCCATTAACGACGAAATAGTTTCTAGTTTCCAGAAAAATGAAATTTTCTATGTTTATAACACCACCTCTTCGTTGTCAGAAATATTTGCTAACAGTGTACATGTATTAATGAATCCAATTTAATTTTAATGAATCATTACCAGTCTTGCTTTGGTTGTACTGAGTACTAGTGGTGGGTAACAGATATTTTATGTTCAGCAAGCAACAGCAATGTTTTCTAGAATTATAACGCACAAATCATGTTCATGTAATGTTTATATTTGTCTTAAGTAACATTTCCACCAATTTAATTAAGCAAAATATTTTTCATGGATGCAGACAATTGTTAATATCTAGATTCATTTTGTTAGCATTTTACAGGTGAAATAGCCAATCTGTTTTATAAATATCGGATGTTTAATTTCTGGTCATCCGACTTTTACAGGAAAAAATTAAATTAAATTAAAAATTAGTGGAAGTGTTACCAAAGACGAACTGTTTTATATATTTTTACATAGAAAAGGTTGATATGGTACTAAAGGAAGTATTTATATGACGGTACACATGTACTATAATTGTATTAAGGATATAGGATGCAAGATTTGTACAAACTGTTTTATTAGGAAGTTATGTTTTATACAAATTATTGGCAAAGTCTGTTTTTATGTCGTAGCAAACGGTCTCAGTGAAAATTTCGCTGGCGTTCTGCAACAGATTATGTTTTACGGAAACTGCCGAGGATTTCCGATTGATGTCGTAGATATCTGTATAAACAATTTTATTCATTCATGTAAAACACGGTCATTAGGTCAGGGACATTTCACTATTTTATTTTAACCAGGATTGTAGCCAGCCGTAGGAAACTGGGTCTGGAGTGCTGAGAAACATTTCCTTCCGAGCCTGATTATATCCATGTTACTTTAGTACCAAAATAACGTTGACCAACATCGGAATATGTCGTGGCTGACTCACTGCATTTTACTATATATAATAATGGATACGTATAAGCTTACGCAAAGCTTTAGTACCAACATACCGTACACTAACATCTGAATATGTTGGGGCTTATTTCTGCATTTTACCATGAATAAAAATGGATAAGTATAAGCTTATGCAAAGCATGGCATAGCAGTAGGCTAATTGGTTGCGTATCATTATTATCTGAACAAAACTAAAGAAAGTCTGCGACAGCGCCTATTGGCCTAACGAGGACGTTCAAACACAATGCATGGGCGGATCCAAGGGGGGGGGGGCTGTTCCGGCTCGACTAATGTCAAAACCCTAAAAAATTGCTGCTCGCGGTACCGTTGAATTTATATTCTGTTATATTTCAGAGCCCCCATTTCTCTCAATCATGGATCCGCCCCAGCATTGAAATGACATGACAATTTAATTCAATTAACCCAAACCCCGAGGGTGGGAGTGTTATTGTAATTTAAGAATATGAGAAATTTGTATCAAAGACGGAAAAAAATACCTAGAGGCAATGTTACAGCCGTGCAAGTGATTTGTCCATTTAAACAAGTATAGCATTATTTATTAATTTCATTGTGTGTATTTTTTTTCATGAAAAAGAAGCATTATTAGTGAATGCCATGACACAATTTTGTAATAAATGTTTTGTATAACAATTTGTTTTTCATTTTTTTGTTTATTGCTTCTGCTGTAATGACATATCAATTCATTAGATGTAGGTTAACGATGACAACAACATTTCCTACAGAAGATATATTTTTTCGCAGCAAAGAGAATGTCAACAGCTTTGAAAAGTACACGGCTTGGCTTGGGTTGACTTTCCATTCAAAAAAAATAATATATATGATTGAATTTGCCTCATTGGGAATGAGAGAAATGTTAATGGCATTAATTGAGTATCACATTTCCAACGCTCATAAGGTCGACGACAAGATCTTTTTTTTTTTTTGCTTGTTTGTCAAATGGTGGCAACAAAGATCGTTTTAAACTTTGGATGTGCTTGGGGGGAAGTGGGTAAATCCAACTATTTATCAGATTCTTCCAGATGCATCATTTTCTAAACAGTAGTTTCAGGTCGTATACAAGTCTTCAGTAGTGGCCCCAAACGCCAATTTTGTCACTTGAAAGAAAAGACAGAAATCCGTAGCTAAGACCAGCAACATAAAGATGAGTAATATGTCCTTTTAAAGCTATCACCGTGAATTGGAAGAACACACAAAATTACGAGAAAGGAAAGAGGTCGTTTCAAAGGTTAACATCGTGGTAATCTAATAACATAGAAAGCTCATTCGCTTAACAAGTTTACTTGGACGTCCTTATTAAATTGTCCCATCTTATCTGTTATTAAACTCGCCGTAGGTTCAACCTACATGACCATACTGTATCCAGTAAAATGATTGGATGAATTGACCTGCTGACCTCGTGACCTACCATAAAGGCGCCATCTCAAGTCGCCATATTGTTACCGGAAACTGAATAAATGAAATTGGTGGAAGTTGATATGATAAGCGTGATCGATGAAAATTAGATATTAACATTTGGTTTATTTCTTATTGAAGTATTGGCACGAACATAATCGAAGCCCATCCATGAGTATTATAGTTATTCAAGTAGGTCATTTCCGACCAATTTTCTATAGCTAAATAATGTTATTGACTCACGATTTTTAATCATTTTTCTACCGGAAGTTAGGCGAGTATCGAGTTAATAAAGCAGTCAACAGGCAAATATAATTCATAAGTCACTCGATAAAAAAACGTTTATCATGAATTGATTAAAGATGGATTCCTTCCATGTGTGAAATTTGAAAATCACAATGAAACAATGAAACATAAAGTCAAAATAACTGACATTAAAGATATATTTCAAAGGGAGATAATTCAACAGTTAGACTCGGAGTAAATTATATCATTATTCAATTATAGAACCATGGGGTTCCTAAAGTGATCGTGTTGTAGAATAAAACTGAGGTAGTTACGATACTGGAATTCGATTACTAAATAACTGTCAATTTTGACCTCACAGCAAGAGCTCCAAGATCTTACTCGCTAACCTGGGGGTCCAGGGTTCAATTCCGGCATGGGTCGAGTTGATACCTTAAGATTTTTCAAATCCTGCCGGTGATGCATTTCGGAGGGGATGCATCCCAACTACTTTTCTAAACCGGAAAATCAAATGATTTAGTCTGACATATATTTGATTTCAATGTCGGGTAAATATTTTCGTGTCTATTATTTCATTCGAGAACGACATGTAGCAAATAAAAGGCATGTAAGTGATCATGATTCACAGAACAATTTAACGCATTAACGGGATTGTAAAGTGGTTTTCTAAATTGTGTATGAGTATCGGGGACACTGATAGCA
This sequence comes from Lottia scabra, assembly GCA_029955415.1. NCBI lineage: Eukaryota > Metazoa > Mollusca > Gastropoda > Lottiidae > Lottia > Lottia scabra. Next base: position 3,440,383 of record JARJEI010000010.1, read on the forward strand.
TCAATTTGCACCATTCCAATTTCCATTCCGACGTCCGTGGTTCTTGCAATTCCAAATTGATGCTATCAGTGTCTCCGATATACACACGCAGTTTAGAAAACCTCTTTACAATCCCTTTAAAAGTTATAATTAAATGACAGTATCGCTTAATTGCTACTATGCTCAATGGTGTGTGTATTATGTAGTAAACTTGCACTGTGTACAAATCAGGTAGACAATAATCAAGCTATTGATATCAGAAACCTGATATAACAGTCAACATTTAGAGATGAAAGTCTTGTACTCTTCTCACTTCATTTCACAAAATTAAATTAGACGCTGATTAGCTTAATGCCATTGGGTACGAAACTTTCAGAAATCTACAATGAATATATACTGTGATATCGTTTGCTATCATCAGTTGTAAGCCCGATTAGGGGGCGTAGAGATGTCAGGAATAAAAAAAAAACCTGATGTTAACTTATAATCTGCACCAGTTATTTTAAAGGGATTGTAAAAGAGTTTTATAGACTTTGTATGTGTATCGGGGACACTGATAGCTTCAATTTGCGCCATACCAATTTCCAACGTCACTGAGAGTGATCTACTAAAGCTGCTATTGATATCTATGATCTATCTATATCAGTGACGTCATAAAACTCATTAGTTTTGGTGGAATTGCAAGAACCACATACGTCGGAATGGAAATAGGAATGGCGCAAATTGATTCTATCAGTGTCCCTGATACACGTACAAAGTTTAGAAACCTCTTTACAATCCCTTTAAACCTTAAATTCGGTGGGAAATTTGCGTTTCCAGGCGTCTAATTAGGGTTACCTTAATTGACCCCTTGATGGGACGTTTGACCCCAGAAGTACGGCAACCGACACTATTTAAGAACCTTCATTTTAGAATATTTTCCTCCCAAAGGTACATTGTCCAATCTTTAAAGAGTCCACGTTATAGATAATAGACTTTAAATAAAGTAACAAGATTTATTAACATTAAACGTTCATCACAATATTTACAGGATATATACAACCGGAACCGGAACCAGAATTATAAACAGGATGCTGTGTTAGTGACGGTTACATCAGCAGCACCAATTCCATCCTTTTCCAGTCTTTTGAATAATCTGGCTTTTACTGCAGGATCGATGGAAGGAGTTCTGCTCAGAAGCCACAAGAATTTAACATGAGCGAAGCTGCCGAGTTGTTCACAAGAGAACACTAAGGAATAGCTGGTATAATCAGTGTCTAAAACCCAATAAGGAGCATATGGTGTACCTGAAAAAAATAAATGAAAAATGAAGATGGTGAAATCTGGATTAAAACTACCAAGGTTTTCGATAATAATATTAAAACCAAGCACGAACGATCCCGACCGTAAAACAAATCTCGAATTCCATCTAACACATTGGTATAATAATAGCAGCTAATGAACTTTTCATTTGAGGAAATTACATCATAAAACATTGCAGAGGTTGGGGCCAATGATTTCTTTGCCATATTGACATGGAGCAATAATATCAAAAGACATCCTTATACCTAAACTGATTTAACGAAGTGGAGCATAAGGAGAAGATCATTATTTCTCATAGATCCTGAGCCTGAAAAGCAGTATATAAATAACATGAAAAATAACACATACCTTCAGCAAATCTAACAGATAATATAGACTCTTTATTTTTATCAGGTCTGTAAGCATCTCCTACAGCAAATACTGTTTTACCATCTCTATAAATATAAAACAAAATATTCAAAGCAGCTATTACCGATGTGGTTCTAGGCATTGTTTGCTTACTCTTCTGATCACTTGATGTCACTTTTCATCATTAAATGCTTCCTCATTATTATCAATTATTATGATCAGTTTCTTCCCTTGTATTATCGAACCATAATTAAACCCAATCAAACTATCCTACCTATAAACGATACAGTAGTAGCAATCTAATGAACGTTTCATATCAGGACGTATATCAATAAATAAGAATATATTTCAAAATGAAAAGTGCCCGGTTCTAGAAGAGTAAGCACACCCTGTCTGGTACCAAAACCAAGGTATCATTACAGATGATGTCATAACATCAGAAACATTTACACAATTTTACAAACTTCACGTACATGCGCTCGACAAGGTTACTTTCTCAATAGTCAATAGACCACAGGCCTTCTCAATTAATTTTTGTACGGGCCGCCATTTGAGAAGGCCTGCAATAGACTATAATGACTGTTAAATTAAGGAAAAAAAATTAAAACTACGATTATCTGACCTTTAGTCAATCCTCAGATCATTAACATGCTAAGAAGCTGTTTGACAATTTTAAATTCCTTGAGTGAACTACTGGTGGCAGTAGAACTTAGTAGGATTGGCTTTTAGGTATCTCATCATTCTAGTCTGTCGTACTTATTTTAACTATAATTCCCATGTGACTCGCTCTATTACTTTAAAATCATTAAAGGTTTGGTTAGGTGTACACAAATTATATTTCATATGAAATGTTCATAATGTTTCAATGACTCAATATGGAGTAGGCCTAGTCTTCAGCTTTTCACTGAAGCAATGTCTTAGGGTCTCTTCCGTATAGATTAATTGGAATCATAAGTCCCACCGATAATTGGAATGGTGCAAATCAAACCTATCGGTGTTCTCGATATACATACACTTTAAAGTGATTTTCTATATATGTATCGGGAGACTCTGAAAGCATTAATTTGTGCGTTAGTTTTAGTGGAATTGCAAGAACCACAGACGTCGGAATGGAAATTGGAATGGCGCAAATTTATGCTATCCCCGATACACATACAAAGTTTACAATCCCTTACAATATACTTACGTTATTCCACTGTTGTAGACTTTAATATGACCATCAGCCTTCATGGAATAGTTAGCTGTTACACATTCTTGTTTATTTTCAAACAAATTGGGTAGTTTGTAAAGTTCATACCATTTACCTAAATACTACAAAAATAACAAAACTGATACCGTCAAATAAGCAATATGGTTGGTATGATAAACATTCGCTTATATTCCGCGGAATAGCAATTATGTTCTACATTCAAAGCACATGAAAACTTCAAATAGGACAGAATGGTCTAGCATTTCTTTGTCCAATACAGGCCCATAGGAAGCAATTTCATATTGGGGGGCAAATTGCGCAAAACTCATTTTCTGAAGAGTGGTGGTGCAGAATTCGAGGCCTTATAAAGCAAAACTTACTTTTGTGAGATCTAAATGTTTCTGTGGTTCTGTTTTTGGACATGGTCCTAGCCCTGGAACTTGGGCAGCAGATAAAACAAAACACACAGACAGCACTACGAGTATTCCTTCCATTCTGACTGATCTGAACGATTCCTCACTTCTGATAGTGATTTAAATAATTTGACCTTTTTATAGATCAGCTTTACATAATACAACATTTTTTGAACACGTGTCAAAAACGTTTTGAAGATAAAATTCCAATCGAACTAACCCATGTGGGCAAATATTAGTAGTAAAAATAAAAGAATGACCGTAGTTGACCTTTCAAAGATTAGACGATGAGATCAAGCCATCTGAACTTGTTCGGTGTAAGAACAGATAAAAAACATGCACATGTAGGCGGAAAAAATTGCCAAGGGTATTGGTTAAAGGGACATAGTGAAATCAAAGTCCAATGTTGCTGGCAAATAATATGAAAGGTGAAAGGTTAATCTATTTGGTAGGTATATTTAAGGAGCACAGTACATGCACACCATTGTAACTTTTTTTTAGAATGTCTTTTAGGGGATCTTAACGCTATATCAATACGTTCGAAGTGGGTAACTTCTGTTTTAATTTTGAATTGCGAGGAATCTGGTGAAAATGAAACAAAGTTTGTAAAGATGATTCATTTTAATAGCTATATAGGTTTTGTCAAGGACCAGCTTCTAGAAAAGATCCATGTGAATCTAAGTGGTTATGCATCGTAAAATATAAAAACAGTTGTTCTCATTCTTACAGTTTTTCTGTACCAATTAAAGACACTGGGAAGTTAAAAATGAAATCATTGTTTAACGGTTTAATAAAATATCAATCAATTTTTATAATGATATATAAGTTAAATACCCAAAGGACATAAAAATGACAAGTGATTCTGTATAAAGTAATGAATAGTTGTCAACATTTTATAAGTTAAATAGTCATCAATTTTATAAATCTGATATATATATAATCCTTAGCATCCTCGAGCAACGAAAATGATGGTACTTCTATTTGGAGTAGTCCATTACTATACAACAAAAAAACCAAGCACGAACGATCCCAACCATAGACCAAATCTCGAAATCCATGCGAACACATTGGCAATATATTGGTAGCAGTTAATGAACTTTTCATTTGAGGAAGTATATCAATAAATGATTAAATATTTCATAATGAAAAGTGGTATCAGGTATCAAGAAGAGTTAGCATACCCTGCTTGGTGCCACACCCGCCATTATTACCCTCGATTTTGCCATATTTTGGATATAAAAAATAAAACGACGAATCGACTTGTAATATAGGAAAAAATAAATACACGAAATCATGCAAATAGTAGGTAAAAAGTCGATATAATGAGAGTAAATGTAGCTACGTTTCGGGACTAATCCCTTTATCAAGCAAAAAAAAAAAAAAAAATATTTATATCGTTTTGCTTGTACAGACTTTTATTAAATAAGAACGTATAGTTTACAATGATTATTTATTAAATACGATTTTAAATGCAGTTAGTCCTCTTGGTTGCTCTCAAACCACTTGAACCGATTCCGTCTTTATCCAATCTTTTAAATAATCTATCTTTTACTGCAGGATCGATGGAAGGAGTTCTGCTGAGAATCCATAAAAATTTAGCATGTGCGAAACTTCCAAGTTGTTCACAAGAGAACACTAAGGAATAGCTGGTATAGTCAGTGTCTAAAACCCAGTATGGTCCATAAGGTGCAGCTGAAATAGAAAGTAAAATACATCAACACCACGAAAGGACTCAGTAATCACCCGTGCTCATCTCTGCCATATATTATGATAGATAAAATGTCTCATGTCAGAAATAGTTCAAAGTAGTGTGGGATCTGTAAAGCCCGCCGCATACCGCTAACAACTACAGTAGCTGAGCAAACGACCACGAGATGTGCAGATAGTTCACCGCGTGCGGATGCACTTTGACAAATTTCAGGCCTTTTTGCCTTTGGTTTACCGATGCCGAGACGATGAGTTGCAATATCTGCAGACGGTGAGTCTTTTGCCTCGAGTGACGAAATATATCAAACAGGATTAGAAAATCCCATGGTCGTTTGGTCGCAGTGTGTTTTCAGATCATTTGGGAAAGGTTTATAATTTTCCAATAAATGTCATCAAATATACGAATCACAACCAAAAAGAACAGTGCTACGCTTGTTAATCCATAAACCTAGGTGTATTTGGAAAACTTGATTTCACTTACCTTCAGTAAATCTAACAGAGAGTTGTCCTTCCTTGTTCTCATCAGGTCTGTAAACATCACCAAGAGCGTACACAGATTTACCATCTCTAAAAAAAATACAAATTTGAAACGTTGAAGTATATTTAGTATCTTAAGAAAAAATATAATATGCTTAAATATGAGTGTTTCTGTCCTTATTAAGTCCTTCACGGATTGATTGGAGATCGAAATTAAAAGGAATGAGCTTTACATCTGGTTAGACTAATGAAGACATTAGATACGCTTTTCATGTCAGCCATTTCAACAAGCTTCACTCTGAGCTCCAAGAGACAACTGCATTCAGCTATAATATTCATAAAATTCTGTTAAATGATAGAGAATGGCAGGCTAGTAAATTGTACCGCAAACGTTGAGGGATTTCCAATAAGCATACTTACGATTTCCCACTGTTGTAGACTTTAATATGACCATTAGCTTTCCTGGAATAATTTGCTGTGTTACATTCTTGGTTGTTCTCAAATAAATTTGGTAGTTTATAAACTTCGAACCATTTTCCTAAATACTGGAACATAACAAATAATAACATATAATTTATGTCTTATTAACTTTTACCAAATATTGATCAAGGACACAATAATTTCAAAAAAAGAAACAATGATTTTTTGGAAGGATAATCGGTTCACGAGGATCCTGTTGACCAACTAGTATTCTGCAAAACACCAATTGATATTTCCAGGATTATCCTTACCCACTCACAAGGATAATGAGGCCAGACGACTTAGTTAGGGTCTCCAGACCCCAAACGCCGACCGAGACTAGAATCTACGAATACCATTTGTTTAACATAAACAGGCGAATGTACCATAAAGAGATCCCAAAGCTCTGGCCGATTCAGACTGCATTCCAGAGCTGAATACTCGAAAATAGTAAAAGAATTAGGTTATCTTTGTTCCTCATTATATACACTATAGAGTTTAAATTAGGTTCTTTGGCCTGATTACAAAAACAAGGTCTAAAAATATTTAAATCTTACTTGATCGAGATCTAAATGTTTCTGTGGTTGTGTTTTTGGACAAGGTCCTAGCCCTGGAATTTGAGCAGCGGATAAAACAAAACAAGCTGAAAGTATCACGAATAATCCTTGCATTCTGATTTCAACGTGTCCACTCGACTTATGATAAATGTTAGAATAATTTGACCTTTTTATTCACAATATTTATATAATATTGGAAGTTTTGACACGTGTTAAGCTTTTTGGAGATAAAAAATAAAGTTGGCATCGAAAATTATTTGAAGAAATGACAAATCGAACAATCAGAAGGACATTCACCCACCCATTAGTCGATGCCATGAACTCCAATTGCGTTCACATGTCAGCAGCTGAGTTCACCAGGTTCATTGTAATGTGTAAGGAGAGACATTCTTGTACATGTATAAATGTTAGCATTTTTGACCGTATAAACGTTGAATAGGAATAATCAGAATGAAGTTGCTTGAATGTATCTTGGGATCTCGGGTAGATTTGTCATAAGTTTACATGTACATGTATTAGGAATAAAGCGTTTACTCTTTCCAAAGGAGCTTGAAATTCTTTTCCATCTTAAATTATCCTGTATGGCTATTGGATGTATTTCATATTGACCACATTGTCGTGGACTCCATCTTTAGATAGGTCTGGCTATTTCAAATCATTCCAACACACAGTTAAAGTTTTCAGAAATACCAAAACCATTTGAAGGTTTTTGAGTCGTATACATGTACGTCTTTAGCGGTATAAGTGATGACAACAACGAATACATTAAAATAACTTTAACTTTCTTTAATAACTGAACACAATAATTATCAAATAAATAACTTGAGACGTTTCGACGATGCTACTCGCCTTTACCAAGCAGCAATACAAAATAACAGTAACAATGTGAGTGAGTAAATATCACTTATGGAGGTTCATTTAATCCTTGCATCCAGTTCGGACAGTAGCTTTCAAACCACTAGAACCAATTCCATCTGCGTCAAGTCTTTTAAATAATCTGTCTTTTACTGCAGGGTCTATGGAAGGAGTTCGGCTAAGAATCCAGACGAATTTGGCATGAGCTAACTTGCCGAGTTGTTCACAAGAGAACACTAAGGTATAGTTGGTATAATCAGTGTCTAAAACCCAGTATGGTCCATAAGGTGCGGCTGAAAGAGAAACAATATACATGTACATCGAAGCAATAATAACTCAAACTGTAGATCTCAATTATATGTGTCTATTATAACTTGCTCAAATGAAGGTTTCCGTCCTACATTTCTTTACCTGTTTGCGCTTCGCTAATGACATCCAAGTATCAAGTATCATGGGGAAATTTAGCCACGACAGCTGCATCCCTAATCTTTTCCATTGTCCTCGGTTTGGGGATCTTTATATGCACAACCTTAAGGACATTGGGCTTCCTAGCTTGCTGAACCTGACGCAGGTTTGAAGTTATAAACATCTTATTTATGATTTCGAAAATAGTTACACACACTAACCATCGGTAAATTTAACAGAAAGTTGAGCTTCTTTACTGTCATCTTTTCTGTAAGCATCTCCAACAGCGAATACAGTTTTACCATCTCTACAAAAAGAGCATTGGAATGTTGTTAGTAGAGTCATGAAGGCCGCACTAATGATGTCAAGTAGGTTTCCCTTTCTTTTGTAACTCCTATACAGTGAAACTCCTGAAAATCGGCCATGCACGGGACCAGTTCATTTGGCCGGTTTTTCGGAGTGGCCGATTTACCGTAACTTGTAATGTTGTAAAAAGAGTTACCTCTGTGACAAATACACGATCATGTATTGGGCAATCACAACTTTGACTCACTTTAACTCTGCGCTACGACCTTGGGGTATCTCCTTTAACTCCGCCAGCAAAGTAATCCTGGCATCGTAACGTACAGTAACGTTTGTCTATAAAGTTTAGTAAGGAGTACCGTCTCGACTCCAGATGGGTCTCATATTTTTAATATAAGCATTTAACAATGAAGTTGTGATAATGGGGACGAAAAACTAAATATTGCTTACTCTATTCCACTGTTGTAGACTTTAATATGACCATCAGCTTTCAGGGAATAGTTTGCTGTTACACAAATTTGTTTGTTCTCAAATAGATTTGGCAATTTATACATTTCGTACCATTTACCTAAATACTAGAAAATAGAAAACGATATTTTTTACAACCGAACTGTTTAAATGTGGAAATACAAGTAGACGGGGTATGGTGTATAGAACAGAACTGACTTGGTAGGATCAAATCGTGTCCGATCCCGTATGTTCGCTTCTTTTGTTTTCTTCTGTAAGGAAGTCACCTCTTAGTATGACTTTGGTCCCCTTCGTATCATACCTACCACTTGTAGATGGGCCAGCGTCAAACCATATACCTCATCAAATACATGGTTGCCTTTATGCGACTACCGAATCTGGTGAAGTCAATACAATAAAAATCAAAAAACTACCTTATCAAGATCTAAGTGTGCTTGTGGTTGTGTTTTTGGACATGGTCCAAGCCCTGGTATTTGGGCAGCAGATAAAACAAAAAACACAGACAGTACCACTAGTATTCCTTCCATTTTGACTAATCTTAATGAATTCAAATCGATTTATGATAATGTCTAAAATAATTTGACCTTTTTATAGGCAATGTTTATATAATTTTGGATATTTTGCCATGTGGTAGATAAAATTCCAGTGGACAAACACTGATGACCCTTAAACGTTGAAGGCATTGTATAAATATGGTTAATCTTAATTTACATGGTCATACACCATGGTCATTCACCATCCTTCTTTTCTATTACGAAGTAGAAAACCTTATCAACATTAGTACTAGCCTGTTTTTTATGGACAGGCTGCAGCTCAGTCGGTTTGGTCATTAAGCAAATCATGTTTAGAAACACCTGATGGTACTTCTCTTTGGGGTAGTCCACTACTATACAACTATTACTCTCGATTTTGCTATGCTTTTGGGGTGCGGTTTTGATTAACGGAATTGTTTAGCTTTTTCGAATTATTATTAAAAAATATCAGTTCCATTTCATTATTATACCAACGGATCAGTTCTATTTTACCAGAACTCGAGAAGAAATATGTTATGTACAAAAATATGCAAGCATATATACAAATGGGTTTCTACTATCATATATTGGGTGTCCCATAAAAAACCTCCCCATGTTTGATGGTAAGTATATCAGCCGTGGTAGACCGATCTCCTTCCGAATTCTCACAGATTTACTTCACTTTACACCCGATGTAAATACAATACCAGTTCTATTTTTATTATTTATCAAAAGAACAAAAGTTTTATTCCATCAAAACATAAACGGATCAGTTTCATCTGAATAATTTTTTTTTTTTAATGCGGAACTCTTCCTTTAAACCCCGGAGATCGTATCGTTCTGAAAAGGATTCAAATCGACCGGATATTGAACCTCATGACTTCCGACGTTTTTAGTATCGGATGTAAAGAACTCTGTTTCTTGCTTATTTGCTTTTTGTAGTCGCCGTTGACGCTTGAGGACTTCCGATAGAGGTGGATCCGGAGCTCGTTTTGTTTTATGTGAAGGCTTTAAACGCTTTTTGGTAGTAGATACTTTGGGCACACAAGACTCTGAAGGATGTTGCTTACAACCATTGCTGAGTGGATGCTTTAGCAACTCCACGTCTTTTGGACAAAGTTTTAAGTTCGAAATTCGACCTGTAGCCTCATTGGAGTCCAAGGGATTGGGGGAACAGTTTTGGACAAGGTCCCCTGTGCCATTGGCTCTCTCTTGGTTTGTGCTTTGATGGCTATGGTGGATGGGTGATGCTGGTGGTTCATTTCCTGCTTCGACCACAATTTTGATTTCAGCTGCTCCTGGAACAGAATCGTTGACCTTAATGCGTACAGCATGGCGTTCCAACCTTGCGTCTGTCTGTGATAAAACGTTTTTGGCAGGTGGACAAAGTATTTGACGAATATCGCATGGACACGTTTGGCAACCTGTGTCATCAAGACATGGCTCATTTTTATTTTCTATTTCTCTAGAAGGCTGTTCACCAGTTTCCAATTTTTCTTCCTCACAACCATCACTAATATGAGAAGTTTTGATTTGGACAATAGAGTTACCAACTGGGGAACATTCCTGCTTTGTTTCTGTTTGAAGCTGAACATCGACCATCTTACTTTTGGACTCTGTGGGATCATCCGTTTGTGAACAACCTTCGACCAATTCTTTTTGTTCCGTCATTACTGTTTTAGATGAAACACCCACAGACGAACGAAATGTTTCAATGTTCTCTTCAACTGAAGGAACTATGTCTTCCAACTCCTCCACTTGCGTTTTTGCTGATTTGAGTAAGTCAGAGACATCCATAAGGAGTTCAAACGTATCATTGGTATGAAAAGTATATGGCAAATCATCAGCAATGTAAGGTGCTACCCTATAGACTTGAAAATCGAGCTGAGCTGTAGCTGCTTCTAATTTCTGCCTCACTTCCTGTATAATCGGCAAACTCATTATTCAATATGACTGAAATAGAAGATGAACGCCTGATGGTACTTCTCTTTTGGGTAGTCCACTACTATAAAGAAACCAAATACTAACGATCCGAGCCACAATACGAAACTCGAAATCCAAAAAGATATTTTGACAAAACATAAGTAACAGCTTATGAACTATTGGAACTATGAACTATATAACTATTACTCTCGATTTTGCCATGTTTTGGATGCGATTTTGATTAACAGAATTGTTTTGCTTGTACGGATTTTTATTCCATAAACATGCACAAATATCATAAGCGTATTATATTGATAAAAGCTGCTTAAATTTGATGAGTGTTCTACTTCAACCCCAGGGTTGGTTTATAAGATGTGGTAAAGTGACTGAACTCAACTAAAAGTCACTATAACTTGTAAAGACGAAGGAGATCTCCCAAGGCATGGGATAAGATTAGGAGATACAATAAAGTAAACTTACTAAACTAAAAGTTACTCTAACCCATAAAGAGGAAGGGATCATCGAAGATTCATTGATCCCCCGGGGATGGGATTAGAAATGTTTCAATACAGTGACTCAGTGACCTAACTGAACTTGGAACTAATTAAACCAAAGTATACAGAACTCTGCTTAAACCAGGCCTTCTCAATTGATTTTAATTTAGGGCCAAATGCATTTTATGAATGAAATATAAGGGCCAAATAGAGCTTAGTTAACATAGCGAGCAGATGCGGAAGGAGTCACATTTAAGGGGCCACTCTTGAGGGCGTCGCGGTCGTGGAGAAGGCTGGCTTAAAGTTAAACTGCCCACGTGGTGATTGGTGAACCACCATAATGAGCATGGAACAAGGCCATATCTCGTAACACGTAAGTACACATTTAGACCACTGCCACAACTGGTTTTGCTTGATGCTTTCTATACGAAAACTTTGACTATCGGTGACTAATAATTTGGAATCATTCTTACCTTCTGGTGCCCGTTCAAATAGATCTATGAAAGCAAGTTTCAATTTTCGTTATTCTTTTTCCCATCAGCACGTATGTGGCGACATCGGCCGACTATAAACGTAAAAGTTATTATGCGGCGATGCTGAGAGTAGTCTGGTAGTGGTTAGAACTATGACAATTGAAATGACGTCACGGAAGCTGAATGTTATGGTCTAAACTTTTTAAAATATTTTTTTTTTTGGAATATCAAGGGAAGCAAAGGAGGTGAAAGGTGATAATTAAAATACAAGATAGATTTGAGAAAATAGTTTTAGGAAAGGGGAAGAAGAGATGAGGTAGAGAAAGACGAGAGCAGTGGTTGGGCGAGGCAGTGGATGGAGAGTTTGGGTTAATAAGGAAGTAGAGATAGAGCAAGGAGTGGTAATAAAGGTTTGGGGATACTAAAGAACAGATATATATGTGAGGGACCGAATTAAAGAGAACGTTGACTTATCGAGATATTGAGAGAGACGCCTTGTACTTCCCTGAAAAATTTGAAACACCTTTAGTAGAATAGGTATCCTCAGTGGTCAAATAATATTACAGTGAATTCCTTCCCTTGGAGAAAACGTATGTAAACGTCCCTATCTAAATTGGAGATGGTAATTGGTGGTAATGGTTTTGTCTGTTCAACTCGGTAATGTCCAATCTAAGGAAAGAATTGATGCTCGATTGTGTGAAAAATTATTTCATGCTGGTGTTTTGTTTTTACAATTTAATAATAATTGAATGAAACCACAATGTCGCTGCTATGTCTAAATAATATGTGGATGGGGGTCGACACAGAATTGTCAAAGCCCTTCCGGTCCCTCATAGAAACGTAACTGCACACTTGATATTGGTTCTCAATTATCGGGAACCTTTTTCAAAGTAAAGTTTATTGTCTGTACAATTATTCTGTAGAGTTGGGTGGAAATCAGAAATTGGTACACCATTTTTCTGGAATTTCTGAAGGATTCCGTCTAGCACTGTTTTATCTAATGTTGGTGTTCGGCTCAATACCCAGGCAAACTGAACGTGTGCTAGAGCTGTTAAATTAGTACAGGACAATATCATAGAATAGGTGGTGTAATCGGTTTCTAAAACCCAGTACGGTGCAGGTGCTCCTGAAAAAGGACAAAAGATTTGTTAATAATTCAGCCTATCCGGACAACGCTGGATCAACCCAGGTGATATACCACCGATGAAAATATCACATCCGTATACCATCTCTGAGGAACTAAGACCATAATCCTGCACCAAACAGTGTGCGGAAACATTGTGTCGGACTGTGTCATGAACGACAAAATACAATAGATGACTAGATAACGATCGCTTCCAACAGAAGCAGATATGCACACACACCAATAAATTGTCCTATCCAGATCGTAACAATAAACTACGAACCTTGTGGAAAAGTGACTATTAACTTGGAGGGTTCTGATGGATCTGGAACGTAGGCATCACCAGTTGACGAAACATTTTTACCATTTCTAAACAAGAGAGAAAATAAAACGTATAAATATCTCTGGGCAAAATAGTACTTAGGGGCCTACGAACAGTGGCGTTTAAACTGGACAATTGGCAACCATAAACTGAGGCTGGCCTGCAATGATCCGCAGTTTCTTACATTTACCTGATGCTGTGAGCACTCTTTAATATTTCTATAGCCCCTATTCGGCCCTCAACCTAATGAAGGCCTTCTCAAATGGCGGCCCGCGACGCCCTCAAGAGTGACCCCTCAAAAGTGACCCCTTCTGCTACAACGCTCGCTATGGTAGCTAAGTTATATTTGGCCCTTATATTTTTTTCATAAAATGCATTTGGCCCTTTACAAAAAAATTAATTGAGAAGGCCTGACCTAATGATTCATAGTATCGACACTGGTCACACATCTCTGCCACAAATATTAGATAAAATCAAGATCTTTAATATCATATGTGCATGAGGTACATATAGAATGGTTTATTTCCCAAAAATAGACTCCGTACTTACACTTGTCCCTTGTTTAACACTTTAATATGTCCATCTTCTTTAACAGAGTAGTCGGCAGTCAAACAAACTTGTTCTATTTCGAAAATATCGGGTAATTTGGTTATTTCATACCAATGTCCTAAATACTGAAAAAAAAGGTTAAAAGGATTGTAAAGAGATTTTATAAACTTTCAATGTGTGCCAGGAACGCTGATAGCATCGATGAGCAGCATTACAATTTTCATTCCGACGTCTGTGGTTCTTACAATTCGACTAAAACTTAAATTTTCCAGACGTAGCTATCAAAAAGTCCCTTAGATATAATCAAAAACTGAGACTACGATAGTGGTGTTTGACTGTAAATCGGAACGTTGGAAATAGAGGTTAAATCCAAACCAAAAAATCGGCGAATTCCCACTTTTATCAAAGGAATGTTTTGGGTGAAACGGTTGTTAGAATGTTTTCTGAATATGAGAAAAGGTTCACATAATTACCTGAGACACATTTAAGGTAGGCTGTGGTTTGGCATCGAAACAGGGTCCTAATCCTGGAGTTTGGGCATAAACAGCCACCCCAAAACACAATACCACGGCAATTATAACCCTCTCCATCTTTAAGATATATTCAAATTAAAATGGATATTGTATTTGTTATCTTTTTGTATATCTACCCGTATCTGATCAAAGTGACCATCTTGTGATGCGATAACAAAACTATTTCAAGTGAACCAAATGTCTATATATGAATAGATTCAAGATAAGCATGATAACTTTTGATTATTATTAAAAAAGTAGCCCAAATGATGCAATTAACTGCCTGAACCCCAGAATAATAAATCACGAACAGAAACGATCCCAACCTTCAAACGAAACTCGAAATTCCCAAAAAATACATTGGTAATACATAGATGTCATCCCTAGTTTTCTTTTCAAAAGATTAAAACAGTCTTGGCACCATTTGCGAGTAGGGTGAAACTTAAATCTGGACCATTAAACCACCCTGAGATCATTTTTTCGGTACCAAATTATGTGGGGGTAGCGCTACGAAGTACCCTTTCATTTGGTATGCGGAAGTCCTGTATTTGAGCATTTTTTCTACTTTTCCTGAGCTAACTCTGGTGGACATTTTGAAAAACAAGAGTTGCCCTTAGTGTTAACATGAGCTAGGGGTTAACCCTATGTCTCGGTAGCAAGCAACAACTCTGTGACAAGAACATTAAAAACTATGTAGTTATGTTTATTTACAAGCTAAACAATACAATGATACAACAACAATATGAATTATTTTGTACATGAAAAAGTTAACAAAAAGTGCTGTTATGATAATAGGACCCTTAAAGAAATGTATTCATAGAAATAGATTTTGGACTTTGATCACTGGCTTACTACAATTAAGTATATCAAAAGGATAGACCTTGGTGTCAAGTTTGACTTTTAGAAGGATTTTGACAAGGATTTTGACAAGGATTTCCCCTCTAAAAGGAAATATTTAGTTGTCATCTCCTTGCACTCGCGGAAATCTTATGTAAAGTAGAGCGTATTATCAGTACAGTTTTGTTGGGTGGGTTTAAGGTCAGAAACTGATACGCCATTATCTTTAAATTTCTGAATGAGTCGCTCCAATACGGATTGTTCCAGTGTTGGTGTTCGGCTTAATATCCAGGCAAACTGTAGATGAGCCAGAGTAGCTATGTTGTTACAGGATAGTACCATAGTGTAGCTAGTATAGTCCGTATCTAAAACCCAGTATGGTCCGTACTTCCCTGAAACAGAAGAAAAGAAATTGCAGTTATTCATTGCCAAAATATGGTAGGGACAAGAAATAAAACATTTAAAACCATTTGACTAACATGACGTCATAATCTGAAAAGGATCTTCTGTAATTAAATGAAGTAGACGTCGAAGTATAGAGGAGCCGATATACTCGACATGTTCGTCTCATTTTGTAATCTGTGACCTTTCATATTTCTTATCATCAAGTTCTTTACTGCATGGGACTGTAACCATCCTAATCATTTCTGTGGTTTCAACTCGCTCCCACCTCTAATTAGTGACCTCATTGCATATTGTCTATTTTGATCCACGACACATCCTCCTCGACAAGTTGGGAGACTCTGAATCTCCAGAAGGTTTGTTGGTAGATGTTACGTTCGATCTAGTGGAATCTGATTTCGCAAAAAGGGTTAAATGCTCACCTCCGGGGAATTTAACGTCCAACTTGGCTGGTTCTGAAGGAACGGGAGCGTAAGCATCACCAATTGATGTTATATTGTTTCCATTTCTGAAATAAAGATTCGGGGATTACGTCGTTTGACAGAGGATATGATCTACCGGGATTCAACGGTAGGCTAAATACTCACTCAAACAATTTCCTAGAATGCTTAATTTCTTTGCAGAAACTGAAAAGCTTTTGGGATTTAACAATTTGACAATAGGTGCGCGTGTAATTAATTCAAACGAATTGCTTAACAAAAATTCGTGTGGATAGAATAGGATAACATACTGCTGAAATATAATTCATTCCACGGATTTGCATTTGCCTAAGTACTTACAAGTCTTGAAATTTGAAACTTTTTTCCATGCCCTCACTTCATAGGCATTATAGCAGGTTCTACGCATACATATGTAAAGCTGACACCGTGTCGACTCTAGAAAGAACTGATCGAAACATGTAATCAATAATTAAATACGTACACTATTCCCTGGTTGAAAACTTTTATATGACCATCTTCTTTTATAGAATAATTGGCTGTAACACAAATTTGTTCTATCTCAAAGTAGCTTGGTAGTTTGGTTATTTCATACCATTTTCCTATATACTGAAAAAAAAAGATAACGGAATCGATGAAACTAAGTTTTGATATTTTTGCCAATGGTGTCCTCAACTATAAAAACAGGTCATTTTACTAAAGTGCGTAAGTTGCGGGGATACAAGTTTTTAGAAGCAATGAAAGATTGACGTAGGTTCAAGTGCTCGGAATCTTAATGGAATACTACCTCTTAGAATGATCAAAATTCTCAAACTTGGTGAATAAGAGTTTTTATCACCCAATAAGGTATTCTACAGTAGATATCGCTTGTATGATAAAAAGCAGTATCTACTGCACTATATCTACTAGGAGATACTGCTTTTCTGAATCATTGATTGGTCAATATGGTCACGTGATAAGCATTTCGCCCAATGACGTCTTAATAACAATGACGTCATATTGATTTCGCCCTTCGAAAGTTCTTTCAATAATCTGCAGTTCACCCCTCGAAAGTTGTTGTTTCGCATATTTCGATTTTAGAATGATATTGGATGATAAATAAAATCTCACCCTTTTGTCTTTTGATATCAGATATATCAACACTCGTTGATAAAAGTGGAAAAACTCCTCGGCAAGCCTCGGAGTTTTTCCCCTTTATCAACTTGTGTTGATATATCTGATATCAAAAGACACTCGGGTGAGATTCTCTATATATTTTTATTGGCCATTGTTTGAGAAATTTTTGTTCATTTTAAGAAGTAGTATCGCTTTAATAACGTGATTTAAATGGCAGCAAGAGATTGGCAGTTCGAGCTGTATTTTGCATCATTATTGCTGTGAATGGGAATAAATCATTCAGAAGAACCACAGGAGGATTGGTACAGGACTAAGTGGTAGGAAAGTTCGGGGTTGTGTTCAAGGTCTTGTAAGGAGATGGGGTTGGTGGCAGTGGGTTTCTTACTTGCGATATATTCAAGCTGCTCTGGGCTGTAGCGTTGTAACATGGTCCTAATCCTGGAATTTGGGCATTAACTGTCCCTCCAATACACAAGCCTAGCAAAATAGTAATTATAATCCTTTCCATGGTTAAAATAGATTTCAAATTAATTTGAAATTGTTTATTTGCCCTATCAGATCTTTATAGACGTAGTTTTTATCTCAAAGAAATATACCCACGTGTTCATAAAGTTTATCTACAAACGTGTCTCGATACATTTTAAAGGGAATATTCGGTCTATATTTACGATTCGAAATTACAAGAGACGGATGAGATTATCTGTACATTTCGACTAGAAGAATATAAGAGCAACAAGATCTTCAACGCGGGTTCGCAATTGGTAGCTTCTTTAGGTTTCAGTCGATGTGAGCTCACAGAAAATTGTGTCAATTTCTATTATGTTGTTTACGTTGTACATTCTGGCAAACTGTTCTTCTTGTCTTCGTTCTAAGCGGACGCAATCTTTAAGAAGCATACAGTTGATCGCAGTTACCATATGTTTGTCAATTTTCTCTGAGAGCTCTTCCTTTATCTTGTCTACTGGGACAGATCCGAACCTTTGATTTGCCAATCCAACTTTCTGTCCATGTTTTGTCATTTTTCTGAACTATGACAAACTTATAAGTGTGTTTGAAGACATAGGTTTAAAAAGGAAACGTAATTTTTCTTGGATGTTTGATAATAACTAATGAAGCTATACTTGATATAAACTGAAAGACAAGCGATCATATTTTTATCAGAAATATCTATACAAGACTTTGTACCTGTATTTAAGTTTTGTTTTGTTGGAAACATCTCCTTTAAACCAATTTTCTGATAACGATATAGATATTGACCAGATACTTATATAATTTTAATTTTTTTAATTTTAATTGGGACGCTTTTATATAAACAAACAATTCATTTTACGTAACAGGGTAACAGATAATTATGTTATGTAAAAAAGCCATGTCCCCAAATTTGCACTGATCAAAGATCCTCTCTAGCGATAAAACTAATCATGGACACTAGGCCCTCTTTATCTTACATGATCGTTTTACGTAAAAAATATAATGTTATGTAAGAAGCAACCAACTTTGCACTGATCACATATCTTCGCGATTTAAGCGACTGATCATGGACAACATGTTCCTTCTCTTGAAGGTCGTTCGTCATTTGACAACGTAAGAAAGAAATAACCATCTATACTTGATAACAACTTAGGTTCCCACGAGGTTCCTTTCTTTCAGCTGATCCTTGGTCAAACCTCTTGGCATTGATCTTTCCCAAATTATCCGTACACATTTACAGCTGGGTTGACTGGAATTATGAGTGAAGATGACTTATTCAAGGTCATCAGACTTGCAAATCCGATGAAAGGTTTAGGCTCATAATTGTTGTATTATTAGAGGCAAATAAACATTCCTTGACAGTTGACAACACTTTTAAAAAGAATGCATCTCAAAAAGCTGTATTCAATTTTATAAATAGAAAACAATCTTTTAAAATCCCTCAAAAAGTCCTTTGTAGAAACAAAATGAAATGATTCTACGTCTTTTTCTGTTACTGGTAGCCGGGCAATACCATGTGGTGTACAATCAGGATACGTTACCAAGCCAGACGCATTATAAACTTCTCCTTCAATTTCTGCTGAGAGTCTTGGAATGGTCCACAAAGCGACAGTTTATTGTCCCATCTGAGCTACTATAGACGCTCTTCCTTTAAAAATAAATATTCTGTAGATAATTATTGATGATTTTGACCAATATTAAAATAAGCTTTGGTGAATATATTATATATAGTTATAGTTATTTATTTTTTTGTTTAATGGCAGACAAATCGACAAGTTATGTTTTATAAGGGTTATAATGAGCAACTGGAGTCATATTATCTTACTGTTTAATGTCTTAACATCAGTCTCGGAATACTCATAAGACAGATACCGATCCTTATTTGAATTTCAAAGAACTTTTTAAGAATTTTAATCAGAGTAAAACTAAAATAGTCTTACAAAAACAAATAATATTCCCAAAATAGAAGTTCAAAGTTTTTTTTTAAAATTGGACAAATGGGATCACGAGTTGTACGTCATGTACTTTTAACCTGAACGATTTTAGGAAGCATTTTTCTCTTGAAATGATGGAACTTTGAACAAGAATTAAAATGGAATAAAACTATCCTATCGAATGTCTATGTCAGTTTTCTGTGGTCAGAAATGGGGACTCTGGAATCGGTGTTTGTTTTAGACAGCTGAATTACCTAAACAATTCCACATAAATTTAGAATGGAATAAAACTGTCCTGTCCAATGGTTATGACAAGTTTCTGTGGTCAGAATAAGGAACTCCGGGATCCTGAATTTGTTTGTCTTAGACAATAAGACTCGGGACATGACAGCTGAATTATCTAAACAGTTCCATTTGATTTACAGGAATCGTTTTTCTGAACATAGTTTCAGAGAAATTTGCATGTGTAATTCTCATAACTAACTTAATATTGATAAATGTATTTATTTGATAATGAAGTACGGAAATGAGGGCCAATTGACGGTGTATTGGATAATCTCACTACGTCATAGCTTCTGGAATCCCTGGCAATTAATTGAGACCATTTCCTGTTTTCCTCAGACAAAACAACTACCCACTATTTCCGTTCTATTATCTATTGTAATAGATTCCTCTAATGGGGACCAATTGTAGAATATAAAAAATATAGGCCAGTGGTCTGATATTCTGATATAAGTATTAGATGGATTATATTTAATAAATATTTGCGGTTAAGTGACCATCTTTATAAATTCTTATTCACTTGAAACTTTTTACTTACAGGGGTTGTAAAGTGGTTTTCTAAACTTTGTATGTGTATCGGTGACACTGATAGCATCAATTTGGACCATTCCAATTTCCATCTGCATAGATATCAATAGTAGCTTCCGGTAGAAGTGTGAGGGTGACGTCATAAAACGTGTTAGTTTTAGTGGAATTGCAAGAACCACATACATCGGAATGGAAATTGGAATGGCGGCAAATTGATGCTATCAGTGTCCCTGATACACATAAAAAGTTTAGAAAACCTCTTTACAATCCCTTAAATAAAATCTAACTAAGTATTAGTTAGTTATATTAAAGCTATAATGCTGTAATTACCTGGGTTTTATAATGGGTCGGTGGCGGCCATATTTCTTCAACAAGTTTATATGGCGA
Source organism: Lottia scabra (assembly GCA_029955415.1). Taxonomy (NCBI): domain Eukaryota; kingdom Metazoa; phylum Mollusca; class Gastropoda; family Lottiidae; genus Lottia; species Lottia scabra. The sequence goes on from JARJEI010000010.1 coordinate 3,461,147, forward strand.
TTGCAATTAGTAAATATGGCGGATTGCTTGACTTATTTTTTTTTTTAAATAATTATTATAATATAATATGAATAAGACGAAGTAATGTTATAGTACTAATTTGATTTTTTTAATAAATGGAATAAATAATATCATCACAGATAGTTATAAATCACAGTCAAAATAAATAACAAAAAGGAAGGAGGGGGTGGGGAGTAAAGGGCCACAGAATTGCCAAGGAAACTTCCAGCATCAGACATTTAAGAAGTTATGAATAAGAGGGGTGGGATGATATTAAGGGCAAAGCAGGGTCAGCCTCAATTCTTGGTGAGCAGTGATAAGTCACGTACAAAAAGGAATGCCTACTCCATCTCTCATGGGATGAGGTAATGTTTTCAGAACATTCAGACCAAAAAGAAAGAATGAAGAAAAAACAAGCATTTTTTAACGGATAAAACCTAAAGTACATAGCTATCCTTAAAACCATTTTGCCCATGACCAAACCATTTAAAATTGGCCGGACAGTGAAATATGGTATCAAATATCTAAAGTTAAAATCATGGGTGCAAAAATTCCTTTTGGACTTGGATTTCTGTCTGGTACCCACTTAACACCTCAGCCAAGGTCCCAAGTCAAGGAAATCTCCAAAGTTTACTAATTGTACACTCCAGGTAGATATCATCACTCCTGTTTTGGTCTTCCTTTCATTAATCTATCAAGTCGTGGTTTGGGTTTCACCTAAAAATAATATAAAAAGTAAAATAGAAATATTAAGACAGAACCTGAAACATGTTGTTACTCAGAGTCAGTGGCGTATCTAGGAATCTTTGGGTGGTGGGTCCGAGTTGGGGTCAAATAATTGTCAGAGGGGCTACCAGCACCAGGTATGTATGTTACATTATACAAAATTACAAAAAGGTGGGCCAAGATCGGGCCAGCCCAAAATTCCCCCGTAGAAACGCTACTGCTCAGAGTTTCATGCAGTCAGATTTTCAGACAACTGATCTGACAGCCTACAGCCTATGTAAGTTATAAATAGATTAATTTATTAGTTTTTTTTTTTAATATACATACACCTACTATTTCATAAATATTTATATAAAATATAAACTAAATTATAAATATTTATTAACTTGACCTAATTTATTGAAACACTGATTTATTAATTGAACTGTATTTCACAAATTTTTAAAGAATTTTTTTTTTAAATGTATTTCATTTATCAGAATACTGAAGAAACAGTAATCATTTGGAAAGTATTTGATGTAGTGAATCAAAGGGAGATAAATTCATTGTTAAACCTATAATAGAAGTTATCACAGTCACAGAAGCTGTAGTTTGGTCAATTTGCTTCTGATCATGTAGGCAAGATATGTAACAATAATACAGAGTGCAGCAAGGCCTGCTTTTACATACTTTTTGCATAACTTTATATAGGGCGCAGTTAAGGTGCAAACCGGGACCTCCAATCTTTAATTTTGATCAAACTTTCTTTTTGAGAAACAGGCCTATGATTTTTAATTTTGATCCAACTTTTTTTATAAGATTTTTCAATGTGTACCAATACTTGAATTTGGTATATTTACCTGTGTATGTTGGTAAAGTTTTCTATCTAATTTAAATAATGGTATCACTGAAGGTCGGCCATGGGCACATTGAAATGGTAAATCACATTTAGATAGAGCTGTTATTAATTCTTTACATTGAGAAGGAGATAAAATATCATTGAATTTAATAGCACCTGAAATATATAATCATTATAAAGCTATGACAATTTATTATAAGATAAACTTTGTTAAAAATTCAAAGGGATATGTTCACTAACGGTTGGACCAAAAAACTTTTAGCCTCAGAACCGGAAATTTTTTAGCTAATCTAATCTGTAATAATGTTCCAAACTCTCCCTCAAAATTTAAGCCTTCCAATCCCATGAATCCATAAATGTCAGACAATTCCATAAATAGAAGACACAAAAAAAGAAAATGGAAGATAAATGTTTAGGTAGGGGTATAATTGAAAGGATTGTGTTATATTTTTGCAGTTGACTTGAAATAGTGAGATGAAAACAGGCAATACAGTACAGTGTGCAATAGGGGATATTTTTCAAATTTTTTCCATAAATTAAAGCTAATAGCAAAAAGCCATTTTCAAATTATTGTAGTTCTCTGACCATAGCAGAAAAAATAGTCTGTTCTGAATCATTGCCAAGAGATATAATAATACAATATAAAAATCTGAATACAAACCTCTACAAGCTTTAGTAGCTAATATTCTCTGTAAGGCTAATGGTAGTCTTTTTCTAGATCCACTGGTATTCTTTAAATACTGTACATAGAAATACATCGAAAAATATCATCATATCCTTTGGCATTAACTTTATTGAAACTACTTGTCAAATTACTTTTTATTCTTATACGATGTGAAACTGGTGCTTGCAATATTTAAACAGAACCTAAAACATATTGTTTTACTCTTTGCAATCTCCAAACAAATGATCTATTTGAGCCTGTACCAAACTGGTTTTATGGGAGACTAATCTTGGAGAGGAGAAATATTATCAGCTTAAAAAATAACCTTACCTCCACATGTTCTGTTATCAGTTCCTGCAAAAAAAAGGTTAAAATAAGTGGGAATACTTTTTAACTTTTTAAAGGGATTGTAAAGTTGTTTTCTAAACTTTGTAAGTGTATCGAGGACACTGATAGCATCAATTTGTGCCTTCCAATTTCCATTCAGACTAATGCATTTTATGACGTCACTACCAGTGATCTGCATAGATATCAATAGTAGCATCCAGTAGATCACTGGTAATGATGTCATAAAATGCATTAGTTTAAGGGAATTGTAAACTTGTAAAATCAGAACCAAAATCATCACTTACCTCAACAAATTGTGTTGCTATGGAATTCTTGCCTCGTTTTAATTCATTAGCCTCTCTTTCAACTATACAAGCAGGAACAGAATTTATTTTGATTTCATTTCTCTTGTCTTCTACACCAGTAAACTTTATACCTATAATGGAAGAAAACATTTGATATTTACTGTTTGAACATACCAAACAATATTTCTGTTTGGTAATTCATCTGTAACACTTTTCAAGATGATCCACCTACTCATCCATCAGCGATCAATTACAAAATGGCGGACAGGTGATATTTACTGGGGAATCGCTACAATCCCTTTAAAGTGCTTCAGTTTTATCTTGCAAAATCAAAAAGTGCCAAATGATGTCAAAGTATTAGACAGAGACAGAGTTTGCAAAACCTTCTGGCAGGCAAATCGAAAAGAGTTTAAAAATCTGACCTATTCTAGAGAATTCATGTTTAAATCTGATCATAAGTCTAACTTCTTCTTGTCGTAATGTTAAAGATAAAGGTGGTGTTATCTCTGATTGTTTTACTTTATCCGATCCTTCTTTATCTTCTATAAATAATTCTGAAATACAACCATCAAATACATATAAATGAAGAAATTGAATGCAAATCGTGTTTTTGGAAATATTGAAATATTTGGCAGGAGTTTTCACATTTCTTGTTGGTTTTTCGGTATCTACTATTTTTCACACATTTCTCAATCAAGATGATTTGCCCTGAATTCTATCAGAGACTTTAAGAACAAAATTCTTGACTGTTGACATCAAAAAACATACCTGAAATATATTGTTCCATTCTGACTCTTTCATGTGCTGCATGTTGATCTAACATTACTAATAAATCTGGTACCATAACTGAAATAACAAATCAAATTAAAGGCATGAAACTTGCATGTCTCAAATTTAGTCTAAAGCCATGAGTCTGAGACGTTTGCACACTACTTGAACATCAATTCCCAAAACATTTTGCAACCAAACTGTAACCAGGCCAAGATTGTATATATCTGTTCTTAAAGGGAGCATAGAAAAGTGACAATGATAGAATAGAAATGGATATTTGACATACCTTTGTTTTGAGACTGTGTTGTAGAGGATATCAAACAAGCTATAAATTTACTATCAACTTGACCCAATACCTAAAAAATCAACAACTTTTATTATCAATAAATATTAATCAAAACACAAATTTTTATTTTTTAACAAAAAAAATAATTAATCCAACAAACATTAGTAGAGATGTTAGCTTTCTGAAAATAATCAGCCTACACAGGTATAACAAAACTCCATTTCATTTCTGAAATTGATGCCAATCCTTCAAGTTACCGAGGTATAAACAATAAAAAGAATATCTTACCTGCATACAAGATAACATCTCTTTAGTAAAAGTTATTTGATTTAAAGATTGATATGACGTTACTGCTGATCTACTGGAATGATTCACTTCAGTATTTATACCACACTAAAAATATACAAACGTCATATCAAACTATCTTTGCTCAATTGTTGAAGAAGTCTGAAAACCTTCGCACAATATTTGAATACTTTGGTCTCAAAGTTTGGAAACAAATTCTAAACAGTGAAACCAAGAAAGTTTCCACTCATCTCCTGATCTTGGGCATTTTACATGATGATTCATCTACATGGGTTCACAAAATTTAGTTAATGCAAACCTTGAGCAAGAACATCATTCGTAAAGTCACCTACCTGGTGTGATTTTTCATGAACAGGATTTTGCCATTGATTAAACATATCATCTATTACTGAGCTCCCTATTAAAATATCATTCCTACATTAAGTTCTTTCAAAGATCAGTCATTTTCATAAACCTATTTCATTTCACCAACTGAAAAGCCATACAGTTTGCTGAAACTGGAATTGCAAGAACCACAGACGTCCGAATTGAAATTAGAATGGTGCAAATTGATGCTCTTAGTGTTCCCGATACACATACAAAGTTTAGAAAATCACTTTACAATCCCTTTAAAGAAGGCCATGGATTTTTCAAGAAAAAGCCCCAGGAATGTTAAAGGTACCAGAAAACAAATTGAAATCTGAGCAAAAATTTACCTGTGTCATTATTGGCATTAGTTTTATTTCTCCATTTAATGCTATATTCCTCCTGGTCAGTATCTAAGTGGTTTAGTAACATACCATACAGTTTATCAGTATCATTAGTACATAGAGTAGATATACTACTATTACTGGTAGTTTTATTACTGCATAGTATACTCTCGGAATTACTAAAACCTACAAATCAAATATTCGAAATTTGTTAAATTTTAAGCAAAAAACATATTTTTTACCAAAAAATTTGGATGATGACAAAAAAGATTTTAACCATGAGATATCTTGACTAAACCTTGTGGACCTGATAATGGATTTTTAAAGGATAACAACTTAAGCTCTGAATGATCTTGTCTACCAACTGGTTCTTGGATAAACCTCTAGACAATTGATATGCAAGGATAGCAACTTAGGCTCTCATATATCTTATCTACCTATTGGTCATTGGATTAACCTCTTGGCATTGATCTTTCTGGATTATATATGCCTTTTTATGTCTGAGTCATCTGTGATTATGAATGGAAGATAATTTTTTACCTGGTTTATCAAACTTCTGTTGTAATATCGTCCATTCTTTCTCATACACAGTATTACCTGTTAGTTGGTTTACATGGATAACTTTACCTTTAACAGAAAAGTTCAAATATCAGATATACAAAATATTAAGCGTTTTATGAAAAAATTAATTAATTTTATGGTTTATATGTTTCTGTTTGTACACTGTAGACACTTTAGTACCTCAGAAAAAGGTGATAAATAAAACTATACCTGAGTTTTTGTCTTTCATTTCAACCCATATGTCTCTAATTCCGTCATTGCAGGCTTCGTTGGCACCATTTTTATCCTCATTTTCTACTTGAGGCATGTTTGATTCTTGACTATCACTATTAAGATGATCTTTGTCCAAATTCATGTTTGATTCTTGAGTATCCATTTTGGACTTCTCAGACTTCTTGGCCATGTTTGATTCCGGAATTTCACTTCCAGTTAGCTGATCGTGAGAACTGGAATGACTCACAGAGTTTTCAAGAGCTACCTGGGAACTGTCTGAGAGCAGATCAGTGATGGAATAAGAGTCAGTAAAAGGCTTCTCATCAGATTTGGAATTGTACTTCTGTCCACATTGAAAACTGGAGTCAATTTCACTATCTTTGACATCACCTTCAAACTCACAAGGTTTAGCTCTTTCATTTTCTTGAGGTATGGAATCCACACTCATTTCTGAATTTCTATTTGTCTTGAAAAGGCATTGTGTTCCAGAACCATTTGGTTGAGAGTACTCAATAGTCTTGATCTCACTTGGCATCAGATTATCTTCCATTGTGGAAAGAATTTGTGAGGAATTATCAGGGGTATCTTCTGATGCCAGACATTGATCTTTCAGAAAACTTTGGTCTGTATCCATTTGAGTAGGCCTATGTGCGTTCATTTGAAGCTCAGTCCAACTATTTTGTCTGTTTGATGAGTGCAACATGTCTGGTGTTTTGTCATCAGAAAAATTTGGTGTTACAGCTATTTGTTCTGAGTCTGTTTGAGAAATGATACCTATTTGAACATCAGTGAAACTGTTTTGACTATGTTCCATCTGAAAGCTGTTTGATGTTTCGATTTCAAAACTTGGTGGTATAGTCAATTGTTCTGAATCCATTTGAGAACTGATATTCCTTTGATGATCAGGCAAACGCTTGGAATGAAGTGAAGTTTTTAAAATGTCTGAAATTTTATCATCCACAGAACTTGGTAGACAAACTTTGTGAGAACTGATCTTCCTCTGATGATCACTTAAACTATTATGACCAAGAGGTGTTTGCTGGATGTCTGAAGGCTTATTTTTAAAATTAATGGACACAGGAGTCAGTTGTGAGTGTTCCTCACTGTTATCTGCTGAATACTCAAAAGGTAAAGTTTGTGTGAATGGATGATCTGGAGCAGCTGGAGTAGCTGGAGTCTTGGAGTTCCTCTGTGTATTTTGAGGAGACATTTGTTCAGATGGACCAGCACAATCAGTTAAAGAGAAATTAAAGGAGAATCCCTGACTCTCCTGAACAGGCTCTGGAGAGGTTAGTATGGCGCCTCTTGGATCCATTCCACCGCGACTGCTTAAAGGATCCCTGACATTAAATCCTTGAGTTGAGTCAATGAACTTTTCAGACTGTTCTTCAGTAACGTCAACTTCTTCTATCCTTGCAGACTGTGAAGTGTATGATTTTCTATAAGCACCTTGTCTTCCACAAGGTCTACCATATGGTGAAAATTTGCTGGAGTGGTATTTTCTGCTGTGATCTATGGGATGAGGTTTTTTAAAAGTTCTGTCCAAAAAGGCATCAGCAATGGATTGGTTACTATTGTTGGTTTGTTCGATTCTTACAGGTAAAGACTCTTTGTGATTTGTAGCATCTTTGGTCTTCTTACTTTGTCTCTGAGCTCTTCGGAGTAAAGGCAGGACCTCTACTAGAGCAGTTCTTGGTGTCATTACAAATGATTCAGATGTCATGAATTTCGATTTTTTGGAATGATTTGGGATTGGTGCATCTTCCAGATTTAAATTTGTCCTCTTTCTCTCCAAATGCTGATTGCTGCTGTCAGACTTAGACTTGCTGCTGATGTTGTTGTTTGAAATATTCAGAGCATTCATCTCTGGCAATTCTGATTTATCATTTTTACGGTCAGGACCATCACCAGCATCTTTTTGAACGATTGACTTTGATCTCCAAATCTCGGAATTTTCACGAATTTCATTGTGTTTCTCAATAATGATATCCACGACGTTTTGACTGCTTATTTTCCTAAATTTGTTAAGCACTCTTGAAACTCTGGACTCAGGTTCACTATCTGGTAAGCTTATTTTGCTTCTTTCTTTCAAACGCAAGCTTATTTTTTGAGCTGCTGTTAGATGTTTTTCACCATTGACTACTTTCTTGCTTCGAAGGATGTCCAAGGTAGAGATTATAGCACCATCAGATGGTAGAGATATAACATCAGGTTTTGGATCGTAAAGCCTTTGAGGAGGTGGCTGCTGAACTCTCTTGTTGGTCCTCAGTAAAGATAATAAAGGCTCTTCTTGTAAGGTGTCTTCAGAGCCTATGGAGGAGGTTTTACTCCACGAAACTGCTGCATTACACTGGTTGGATTTCTTTGTGTGTTCTGCTATGGGAAGTTCATCATCTGATGCAACGTCGCAAGGCTCTGGATAAAAATCTATATAAAGTCTGTTTGCGAATTCTTTTACTGCCTCTGCACTACATGAATCCTTTGAAGTTGGAGTTTTGTCACCTACATTTTTGGTTTGAACTGGAGTGGAAATTTCAACCATAGGAGGGCTGGGAGTTTGGGCGATTTCAACCATAGGAGGGCTAGGAGTTTTAGGATCTGAGATTTCTGGAGGTTTTCTAAATACGATTTTGGAGAATAAGCTGTTGGAGGTATTCAATGTGCTTATTTCTGATTCATTCGACATCTGGGGCTCTGTATCTCCCTTTTGGGAATATTTTTTTTTTTTAGTTGTTGGTTCCATTGGACTTGAAGAATCCAAAGATTTCTTCAAATCTGTCTCAGAGTAATACCATAAATTCTCAGACTTCAAAAAGTCAGTTACCATGGTTTCCACCGCAGAAGTCAAAGTTTCCCAGTCTTTAAATTCCACCAATGTTTTCTTTGGGTCATAAGTGATGTCATATATATTTAATGGGCATCTGATGTTGATGACAAACATTGGATGCTTTTCCATGCATCTTGGAGGAGATGTGCTTGTAGAGTTTTTAACGTCTTTTGATGGTTTCCGTCTAAATTGAGTACAATTTGCCATAACCTTGTTGACAACTTTGTGAACTTGTGTTTTCAAGACAAGACGATAGTTCACGTAAACAAACTGTAACAATTTCTTATTGTAGCCATCTTTTCCTATGTACCCTTCTATATGAAATGGTTCTTTATCAATAGCCACATGTTTTAAATGTTTTGAAAGATTTCCGCCAAAAAGGTACATGAACGCTGTAAGAACACTGTTGCTTTTTTGCGTCTGCAGCAAAACATGACCAGTGGCATCATTCCTCAAACTAAAACTAATGGAGGGATTAATCAGAGCGATGCCTTCGATGCGATATCGGGTTTGTTCTAATTCTAATGCAGGAAAGATGTTTTTTTGTCGGACAGGGAGGTTGTAAAATAGGTTATGGATAGTGATGGTGGTGCCTGGACAAAGACGAGGATATTTGGATTCTGCTACAGGAACAGATTTACCATGGTTGAAAAGTTTGCAGTAGGTCATGCAGGACTGCTGACATCGTGAGTGAATTTCTAAAGCTGTTGAAACGTCACGTAAACTGGCCAAAGCTTCTCCACGGAATCCAAAATATTCCAAATTATATAAATCTGACAACTTCTGACATTTACTTGTAGAATACCTGAAAAATATAATATGACATCATTCATTTTCAGTAACAGTAACAGTATCCATATCATTCAATTTCAGCTACAGGTATCCATATCAGATTTTAGAACAATGAATTTGCACCTTGTTCATGAACAATTGACAAACTGGAACCAGTGGAAAGAATAACAATCTTTTTTTCCTGTAGAGATTAGGCTACTGCTATGTACGATAAAAAACCCTGCAAAATTAATACCATCTATTCTATTGAGAGATAACTCAAATAAATAGCCAGTTGCACACAGGGTCTCCATGTATTGTCCGACTGAACAACTTTTACCATTACAGACCCTTCAACCTCAAAAAATACCCTATAAATCTTAAATATTGTTGTGGGGTATCTTAAGACTTTTGGAGATGTGTAACTGAATTGATAACATGTAGAATTTGTAGAGCATCATATCAAAAATACCCAGCACACTCACCTTTCACCAATCAGTTTTAAATCATGTTGAGATATTCCAGCACCATTGTCCACAACCTGTACAGTGAAAGTGGTCAAATCTATCCGTACTGCTATACATACTGAACCAGCATCCAGTGAATTCAAAACCAGTTCTTCCACGCATTGTGCTATACTGGTTATAGCTACATCTGATCTTAGTCTAGATTGTACATCAGATGGTAGCCTCTTTAAAACCCTTTTTTCCATCTGAAATGATATGATATCGTTAAAGGATTACAGTTAGTAACTCCTACAGTCAATTGACAACGGCTAAGAAACCAATAGCTAGAATTTGTTCAGCATGTTTCAGGCTAGTCGGAGAGTAACAGAACAGGAAAAGGGTTAGGCCTATATTTAATTGTAAGGATGAGCACTATGTGACTATGCACTAAGACTAAGAGGTCAGTGCAGATAATTTTCTTTTTTGGAATTTATTATTTTAAATTTCCAATTAACGAGGAGTTAAAAACCAACATGCAGATGTACTGCAAGATTCTAACCTACTAAATTGAAATTAGTGTCAAAAACTGTTAAATGACTTCAAAATATTGACATCCATTTCATTTTTATCAATACTTGTCATTGTTTACATTTCTCTACTTTAGATTTCGTTTCATTTTGAAACATCCGGTTTGGAATTTTGGTTAATAAGAAACATGGATTTGAATCTAACACTTTCTATAAGTTTCTTTTTTGCTGTGAGAATGAATCTTACATGCCACGTTGTGGTTTAAGAATTTTTTTTGTACACAGTTACATTTTCAAATTGAATGTAAATGCAGTATTGATCATAGAAATATAATGATACATTATCGTTATTTAAGCGGTACCAGAATATTACCGTTTCAAAAAGAGTTATCTTCCCCTGTGAACTCGCGACTTACGTCTGTTCTAAAAATAAATTTGTAAACAGAATGAAAACAAATATGGCGCAGTGTTGTTTTGATTTGGAAACGTAGTTTTAATATTCCATTTAATGATCAACAAGTTTTTAATCTACCGATCTAAACATGCCGTGGTTTTTACCAATTCCAGAATCATGGAAAAAACGAGCTTGCAGATACCTGCTACAGAGATATGTGGGCCATTTTTTAAAGGAAAAACTGTCACTTGATCAGCTGAGTGTTGATTTATTCAGTGGAAGGGGAGTCATTAAAGATCTAAATTTAGATGTAGAGGTAATAGCTTAAACAAAGAACTGATCACACCCTCTTAACATGCAAAAGTTGAAAGTGAAATGCCAATCTAAAGCGAAAATTCCACGTAGAAAGGACCTAATTTTATGCATGTCATTATGTCAATTTCCAGAGAATAATGTCTTTTATGAAAATGATGATATCTCTTATGAGTTCAAAGACCTAGATTTAGGTTGTTTGTTGAAAAGGGTTCATATTCTTCTTTCGTATCAATGCAACATCCAGAGCATTAACATTTGGTGAGCGGCTACCAAAGCACAGTCCATTAGACTTAGAGCATTAGCTTGTTTGGCATGGATCCTGTAATTAAAAGAGTAATTTGGGAAAGATTATGTCAAATCTAGTATGGCCACAGAACAGCTGGTAGACAGGATTCTCATGATCTTAAGTTGTTATCCAAATAAAAACTGTCTTAAATCTGCATTAAATATTACGTAAGCTCATACAAAATACTATTAATTATTGTTATCTTTAAGCTTTCTCATTTTATCATGACATCAGCTATCTTAATGGTTCAACAAAGCGAAAGTAAAATAAATTACCGTACAGGAAATTATTTTTGTTAATTTAAAAAAAGTATTCGACGGTTAATAGATTACACTCCCCTGGATTGTAAAGAGTTTTTTGTGAGCCATTTTATCATTTTATGCATAACAGGGTCAATCATGGCTTTTATTTGCGTTAATATTTCAATTCAAAATTTTAGTCAGATGTCTGTGGTTACAGTATTGTAAATAAAGAAATGAGAAAAGCTGAACCCAATAAACATATATGCAAATAGAAACTGACAATGTCTATGACACATAAAAAGAGTTTTAAAAACATCTTTACATTCCCTCTTTACATTCCCTTTTAGAATACTATATATAGACTATAGAGAATTGAAATGAAATAAATGAAGTTTTACGTCCTACTTTTCTGCACCCATATGGGCTAATTGAGGACGGGCAAAGGCCATGCAGTAAATTGATTAGATCCATTTATTATGTTGCAGGCATTGAATGATTCACTAGATAAAGTGAATGCACCAATAGAGATTATTGATGGGTATATTAGTACTATATCAATGGCCATACCCTGGTCTTGTCTACTATCAGAGAGCATGGAGATTGAAATTAAAGGATTAGAGTTGACTATACAGTTAAAACAATGTGATGACACAGGTATGTTTTTACCAATTGATTTGTTCATCTATTACATGGGGTCCTACATCACAGGTCAGATGATTTGATTATCAGATTTTAATTTGGCCCCACACATATCCTAATCAAAATGGTCCCAAAAATTAAGATTTAATAAATGAAAATATCCCCCATATAAATGTAATGAAAAGTTTAGGACCCATTGTTTGTGTATTATTCAGTCGTTCAATACCAAGGAAATATCATCACAGCAACTTTAAGACTGAGACCCAAAAGTCTGTTGGAAGCATGGGCCATTGCATCATAAGGATTCAAACTCATGGCACCTAATTGTCTAGCAGACAACACTCCCAACCCACTTCTGTGTAAGCTATTCCACTGTCCTAGCAGACGACACTCACTACATGGGTCACTGAGATATCCATAACCATTGTATCATTAAGCTTATATATTTATTTTAGACACTTTTCTTGAGCCAATGAAACTAACAGACGATAATCTAACTCACTACTGACTGAGCCATTCCACTGTCCAAGCAGACGACACTCACTACATGGGTCACTGAGATATCCATATGAATCTAACAGACGATAATCCAACTCTCTACTGACTGAGCCATTCCACTGTCCAAGCAGACGACAATCCAACTCTCTACTGACTGAGCCATTCCACTGTCCTAGCAGACGACACTCACTACATGGGTCACTGAGATATCCATATGAATCTAACAGACGATAATCCAACTCTCTACTGACTGAGCCATTCCACTGTCCAAGCAGACGACAATCCAACTCTCTACTGACTGAGCCATTCCACTGTCCTAGCAGACGACAATCCAACTCACAACTGACTGAGCTACTCCACTGTCCTAGCAGACGACAATCCAACTCACAACTGACTGAGCTGTTCTACTGTCCTAGCAGACGACAATCCAACTCACAACTGACTGAGCTATTCTACTGTCCTAGCAGACAACAATCTAACTCACTACTGACTGAGCTATTCACTAACATATCATTTATATTTATTTTAGACACCTTCCTGAATACAGCATCAATGTTTAGTAGTATGACATCCAGTTTACAGCTAGCAGAAGAAGTTATCAACTCAGATAAATCACCTAGTGATACTACTCCTGAGTCTGAACCTTTTGAAGGTGTACAGATGTTTGCTCAGACCATAGAATCAGGTTAGTTTATAATGTTAATAAAGGTTAAGACATTTGGCCAAAAAAACATTTAAGATAGTCTTCTAGTTAAGTCTGGAAAATACAACCAAATCATTGAATCAACAACCATGCTTATATTCTCTTGTTAAATTCCCTACACAGTTTTATTAAAAGACATGCTTAATAAAAATGAAATTAGTTTTATATTCTTCTTTAATGAATAACTGGGCTTACAAAAATGGGCATTATGATGGTGTACAGTTTGCTTGTCTATTATATAGGAATGTTTCACTTTCTTAGACAATTCAGCTTAATTCCTATTTTATGAGACTTACTTTAGGAACAAAAAAGTTCTTGTAGTATTCTTGCTGAATATGCTTAATGAACTTTAAGAGTAAACTCTGATCCTCTTAAAGCTGTTTTTCATTGACAAATGATGTTGTTTTATATATTTCAGTGTTATCACGAGTAAAGTTATCGTTAATAGATACTATAATTAGACTAGAACACGTTAATAATGATACAGAGAAAGGTATAGCTCTAGAACTTAGAATAGAAAGGTCAGTAAGTCTCTTTTCACTTGCTTTGATTTTTAAAACAGAAATTATATTAGTCAAATCAGAAAATGTGTGTCAGCAAATGTGTATCTATATATTTCTATTAATATTAAAATTTAACAGACTTAAACAAAATTTCTTGTGAATGTTCATTTGAAATTTAATATTTGCTTAAAGTTTACTGACATCACATACCTCAATTATATCCTTCATTTTTGATCTACCAATGTATTGCCAATATGTTTACTTAGATTTCGAGATTTCTTTTACGGTGATGATTGTTCAAGTTTAAGTTTTATTATTAAGCTTAGGGTTAGGGTGACACTATGCAGTGTGCAATAGGGGAAATTAACTTAACTCCTTATCGTATTTCTGTTTTCAGGATTGATTATTATGATGATTTAGCTAATGAACAGGGAAGTCCAGTTGATGATTGTGAAGCTACTAATCTTAAACTACCAGCTGAAGCTTTTAAAAACCTACATTTAATGGGTGTGTCTTTATATTGTGATGAATTCTCGAGAACAGTCCAGAAAACACCGACCATGGAAGACTCTTTAGATATGTCCAGCAGAGTAAGTATTATGTTTAATTGTATGGATCGTAAAATAAAAATGCATATATGGGAAACATGCATCATTTTCGAGGGTCGATTTAGGCCTTGAATATATGTAATTTTGAATATAAGATTATTAAATTGCCTCCAAAAGTGCTAGAACTGCACGAAAATAGCATGATCCTTTCAATTATACCTTAAAATTTACCTTTCATTTTCTCTAAACGTGTTATCTTTATAAGACATACCATATATTTCAGTGTATAGTGCGCTCATTTTTACCTTGAAAAGTATGTGTCAAAGTACCTGGGGTGTGCATTATGCACGGTGACAAAAATATTTGAATTTTTCACTGGTGATTCCCAAGTCAATATTGTTTGCCCGTTTGTAATTGATTGCTGATGAATGAAGGTGTTAAAATGAAATACGGCGATTACATGACAAAGTTTTATCAATTTCAAAATAGGAATTTGATTGATCGAACAGATAGTGAACCTACCCCTTTTTGTTTCTAGTTATATGAATCAACATTAAGTGATGTGAGTAGTTCAACAGAGAGTATGAATCAACACGTATCATTTCAACCACAATCTACAGCTTCCTCCGATACCCTAGTCACCAACAATCAACCTATTAAAATAGCCGCTTTTACTGGTGAACAGGTCTTAAAGGTTAAAGTCAAACAAAATGATTCTTTATCTGGACCTAAGGTATGTTAAAAGTCAGTGGCATAATAAGGGGCAAGGTAAAACTGTCCAGGTCTACTGGCCCCCACCCGCTCCCCCAAAAAATGAAAAGTATTATCAATTTATGTATGTTTTAAAGTAATCGGTATATAATAGGAATATACGAAGCCTCAAATATGCTGAGCAAGGCTGTATGTATATAGTGTAGAAATTGTCTTCCCCTTATCTTTCTATTCACCTCTTCTAAAAATATATACTTTTTGTCAATTTAAACTGTATATCTGTAAGAGTTCACAAAATGATCCTTATTGTCAAACTAATCACAAACATATTGAACAATACATTGGTTATTGATTATAAACTTTTCATATGAGGAAGTATATCAATAAATGAGAACGTAATAATTTTGTATATTGAATATTATCTGTATTGTAGATGGATGTAGATTGTCAGATAGGTGCTATACATATATTATTATCACCATGGCAAGTTCATGGTTTATTATACATGTTAAATAATATAGATACACAGGGTAAGAACATTCTCTTTATACTTAATCAGTCTCACCCCGCCACCCCCGACACCCCTACCCCCACCCCCCTGTCAGATAGGTGCTATACATATATTATTATCACCATGGCAAGTTCATGGTTTATTATACATGTTAAATAATATGGATACACAGGGTAAGAACATTCTCTTTATATTTAGTCAGTCCCCTCCCACACCCCCTTCCCCCACCCCCCTGTCAGATAGGTGCTATACATATATTATTATCACCATGGCAAGTTCATGGTTTATTATACATGTTAAATAATATAGATACACAGGGTAAGAACATTCTCTTTATATTTAATCAGTCTCTCTGCCGCCACCCCCCATCCCTACCCCCACCCCCCTGTCAGATAGGTGCTATACATATATTATTATCACCATGGCAAGTTCATGGTTTATTATACATGTTAAATAATATGGATACACAGGGTAAGAACATTCTCTTTATATTTAGTCAGTCCCCTCCCACACCCCCTTCCCCCACCCCACTGTCAGATAGGTGCTATACATATATTATTATCACCATGGCAAGTTCATGGTTTATTATACATGTTAAATAATATAGATACACAGGGTAAGAACATTCTCTTTATATTTAATCAGTCTCTCTGCCGCCACCCCCCCATCCCTACCCCCACCCCCCTGTCAGATAGGTGCTATACATATATTATTATCACCATGGCAAGTTCATGGTTTTTTATACATGTTAAATAATATGGATACACAGGGTAAGAACATTCTCTTTATATTTAGTCAGTCTCCCCCCACACCCCCTTCCCCCACCCCCCTGTCAGATAGGTGCTATACATATATTATTATCACCATGGCAAGTTCATGGTTTATTATACATGTTAAATAATATGGATACACAGGGTAAGAACATTCTCTTTATATTTAGTCAGTCCCCTCCCACACCCCCTTCCCCCACCCCCCTGTCAGATAGGTGCTATACATATATTATTATCACCATGGCAAGTTCATGGTTTATTATACATGTTAAATAATATGGATACACAGGGTAAGAACATTCTCTTTATATTTAATCAGTCTCTCCTCCGCCACCCCGACACCCACCCCAAACAGTCATTTATAGCTAGAAAGAAATATTAAAGCAAGCCAGGATATCTCAAAACCACAATGTTCTTAATTACAGGATCCTCTAAAAGAAATTCCAAGAAGAAATCAACTCGAGATAAATTAATGAGTTCTACTGACTATCAGGTTGTAGAACACGAATTACAGAAACAACTACAGAATACACGACTTAATAAACCTTTACCAGAACCAGATTTAAATTATTTTACACATTCTGATAACTTATTAGGTAGGATGAATTATATTTCTATCTTTGTCTCTGCTTGTCAAAAAATTTACGACCAATATAGTTATTTCTTATAAATTCCACATTTGAAATGAAAATTGGTCATACAATTTTTTGAGAAACGGACCAGCTTGACTTGCCATACGATCATGGAGTTTGAATTTTGTGTGCAAAATTTCACTTGAAGGATAAATGATATTTGCTAAATGATGCTGAGGCTTTTGTTTATGGCCAAATATTCAACTTTTTCTTGTTATTTGTTAAATATTTTTGATGACATGTCTCAAAGAGATAAATTTAGATTTTTTTTAGTTTTATTCTGTTTTTACTGATTCTAAGAATTTATATTCACAAATATTGTGCTAAATATTTCAGATGACTCTAATGATGAATGCGAAGACGTTTATTTTTCTACATATGGTACTAGAAAATCAGGTCTATCAGAGATGGAGACTTCAACATCCAGTATTAAAACAAATACTACAATGAGAACTAACAGTACAGCTACAAGTAAGTTGTGTTAAATACCACTCGTTTCTACTTCAGAATTAGACTAGTGGCTAGATAACCTTGTGTACTTTACGGTAGTCACCATGTTGAATAAATTATTGTTCAGCCAATCACAATCATTCTTCAGAGAGTATCGTCTTTTTTTGCAGAAAAAATAACCAATCAAAAACAATCTTTGAAAAAGAGTTGTCTTTTCCTGCCCAAATACCGGTCAAGATGGTTATCATGGCCGAGTCATTATATAGTCTCGAACAATGACGAAGGTTGAGGCAAATGTCTTAAATACATGTCTCTTTAAGACTATGCATGTTGAATATCCCTTAGGAAATTGATAAAGGGAAAGATGATTTTCTTTTCCCAGTACAATTTACAAATGCCTGCCCTTCATTGTCTAATAATTTTGGAACAAGGAGCAGTACAAAACGCCATGATATCCCGTTATATATACTGTAAAGACCGGAACGTCAACAGGCTTTAAGCCTATACAGTTCCGTACATCTGGTATCGAGGAAAGAGGATCAAACTCTCTTCTGTAGCAGCCACCAATTTCTGAAAGTTTGCTGCAAGCTCCTACTTGTTCTGAATTAAGTTAGCTCATCCAGTTCTGAAAGAAGTTGCTGATGGAATATGAATAAGTGAATAACTTGACTATCTATTTCAGCATATCAACCGAGTGAATCTTCTCAACCAACCAGAAAAAAATCAACTCAGAAATCACCTAAAGGTAGGCAAAGTATTTTTCAAAATTCATTTTCTCCAGATTTTGTCAGTCATAAGGTTCTATACCACTGTGGTTAGCGCATCATTCTTTACAAACATGACGTCATTTGCTTTGATACAAGCAAATGGTGGTCGTTATGTTTGAGAGTTTGGTTCTCGATTAGGGTGTGAAAGTCTGATGACCTTGAATAAGTCATCTTCACTCATAATTCCAGTCCACCCAGCTGTAAATGTATATGGATAATCCGTGAAAGATCAATGCCAAGAGGTTTGGCCAAGGACCAGCTGGGAGAAAGGATCCTCATGGAATTTAAGTTGTTATCCTTGTAAAATAAAGATATTTCTTTTTTTTTCTCCTTCTGCATATTTCACAAATTTTGGATGATATTAATTTCAAAACTGAAAAGTTAAATATTGTGTCTCATATTTCAGACAATCTACAGAAATATGCTGATGATCCTGCAGCGGAGATGAGTCATTACAGAATGAAAATAACATTCGTATCAGCTTGTATTTTACATGAGAACCAAAGTGCCTCGTCCCACGATGTCTTCACTCCTGCTACGTCAGCCACAGAGAAGTTGAGACAGATCTCAGACAAATTCTTTCAAGCTGTATCCAGGATAACTTTCGCTGGTGTCAATGTTTCCCTGAAAGACTTGCGAGATCAATTCTCAAAAATTTTACCACATGATCATTTAGGGTAAGTAAGATCATTATTTCAATTAATGTTTTTTAATTTTTTTTTTTTTTAAAGGCCAGAGTTTTCTGGTCATTTTGTGATTCACCTATTTTTCATGGCAGCTTCAATGTGAGCATGAATACACATACGTGATAAATCTGCAGATACTAACATTATTAAATCCCACTTGTATCAACTTTGCACCATATTGAATAAATTATAGGTCAGCCAATCAAAATTATTCTTTAGAGAGTATTGTCTTCTTTTGTGGAAAAAACAGCCAATCAAAATATATCTCCAAACAAGAGTTGTCTTTCCTGCCCAAATACCGGGCAAGATGGCTGCCTATTATGGCCGAGTCATTATTTAGTCTCGAACAATGACGAAGGTTGACCTAAATACTATATACTTATATACTATATACTTTAATACTTGATGTGCTTGACAAATAGGGCCTATAACTCAATCATCAGCTCTTGCAAAACCCGATCCTCATTATCCCAAACAGTTGGAAAAAAATAGCCATAAAACTCTATTCCATTTCATTTCTTACAACATCTATTTATATATTTCACTCTTTTGAAAACAATTTGTTTAATATTATTGAAAAAAGTTCCCTTATAAAATCTCATCTGAAGTTCTTTAAGGGGAATGTTCAGCATTTTCAATGGTCGATTTGAGCCGTTGATATATGTAAATAGCCTCCAGAAGTACTAAAACTACACAAAAATCGCTTATTCCCTTCAATTATATCCCTACCCGAACATTTACCTTTCATTTTGCTTGATAATGTTGAATTTTTTTTTCAGATTTCTTGGTAAACCATTCACTGTTGACTGTACACAGAAAGTAGCACCTCGTCATAAAACATTAACAGTTGATTTTATAATTGGTATGGCTGAACTGGTAGAATGTCTGTTTGATAGGAAAATGTCTGGGTCGTCGTCGTTACTGGAGGATGAACAACCTAGATTGGCCAACTACTGTGAGGTGAGTTCATGATATATTAATTTGTCTATCCCACAATTAGAATTATTGTCTGCTGCTTGGGTTGTGGGTTCTATTATCTTTTCTTGACCAAAGAATACCTGACACCTAGGCTCTGAATAGTTTTGAAGTTGGAGAGATTCGAAAATTGGGATTATCTTTCTCAAGGTAACAATGTTCTGTGGGTTAATCCCCAATGATGTTAAAGGGGATATAAGTTCTAATATATATCGGGTGTCCCAGAAAAAAATTTCACATTTTCATGGTCTGACAAGGACATGTTGAAGTAAATCTGTAAGAATTTTGAAAAAAATCGGGTCATCAGCAGATGAGATACTTTGCGTCAAAGTTGGGGACGTTTTTTCTGGGACACCCGATATAAGGGACACTGAATTATTGCTAAAAGTTCTTTACATGTTGTTAGAAGCTTTTACTCTAGTGAGTTCATAAAAGACAACAGAGGTCTAACTGAAAATTGGAATAGTTTAAATCAATGCTAACAGTGCTCCCAGTACACATGGTTTTTCTCATAGATCCAATGTCCATGACTATATTTGGGTATTTAATCCCACCCCAAACAATTTTTCCTGATGAGGATTTATATCCAAAACACTTAAACCATTGTCAATTAAATTTAACTGAAAATTTCAGCCAGACTATAATGAAGTAAGTAGATATTATTATTCCATATCAGAACCCTTTCTTATCCTTCATGGCTGTTACAAATATAGTCTTACAATATGGCATTTGACGTGTGGCCCACAAGTTGTGGGACATGACTTGCTTATTTTTCCTTCTACCATATGAATAGTGAAACTAGATTTGCATCATGCACTTGCTTCTTATATTTTTGCAATCTCTTCTGCTGTAGAATATCCTTATTCCAAGCTCAGAAATAAACAAATTTAAGATTTTCCTTTCTCCTGGTGAAAAAAAAAAAACGTCAACTTATTACAGAGTTGTTTATGTCACTGTCCCCATTATATAAACGTCTAGTTATAATTTTTTTTTGTAGCAAAGAGTTCTTCCCCTTTGGTTACGAAAGGTTAGCAAACTATAGAAAAAAATATCAGTCTTAATATTTGTGACTTTTGCTTGCTTTTAAAGTTGCTAAAACAAATGTCAAGATGTTTCCCATTTATTTGGGTTTTAGTGCTCATTTTTTTTTCTCAAAGGTTGGGTATTAAGGGAAGACAGTGACTAAAGTTTTTGAATTTTTTGTCAGAAGTTCCTGATCTACTTACAGGGAAGTCTGGGAAATAAAGATAAATTTATATTTATTTAAAAATTTTATTTCATATTTATATATTATAAATTGAAAACATCAGATAGATTTAAAGAAACTTAACTTTATAAAATATACATTAGACAGTAACTAATTGGGCCGTCCTCGCAAAATCGTAGCTCAGAATGATTTAAAATTTAAGAAATACAGTAATTTGATTGATTAACAAGGCTAGATTTAAAACCAGAAATCTAGATTTATTAACTGTAAATCTGTTATAATAATTGTATTTTTTAAAAATCTAAGTTTTTGTGAGTAGAACCCTTTGGAATGTAATGAAATGATCAAGGCAATTTACAAAATATGTTGATGAAATATTAAAAACATAACTTTTGATATATATACATTTTAATAAGATTCTGTCAAAGCCAGTAGTTTAAAAGAATGAGATTTTCGAATTTGATTATTTTTTAGTAGACATTAGCTTTTAGATTTAGAAATAACAAATGTAGAAATGTTTTATTTATGATAAAAATATATATGATATTAACAATAAATTTGCATAATATGTACATAATATTGAGGTTAATTACCATAAATTAAGAATAGTTCAAGATATACAAATAGTAAAAAATATAGCACTTTTAGGCACATTTCTCCAAGGCATTATTTATAGGCTTCTTTGTCATAAGAATATATCTTTTTAAGGCATTTAATATAAGAAACTAGAATGAGGTATTTTAAAAAACGGACCAAAATACCCGATATATTTGAGATGCAATTCAGAGCCCTCTTTAACAAAAAAATATTTCGTCGTTGATGTGTAATTTTATATTGAGAAAACCAAACTTTTGACAAAATTGTTCATAAAATTTCTGTGAAACTGAACCCAGGAGATATTCTACTGAAGTTATCAGACACAGATTTCAATTTTGATTAGCTCGATGTTCGTATGAAAGTTTTAAAAAAAGGATAAAACACTTATTTTTAAATTTCCATAAACCAATGAAATTTGATTAAATCATATTTTTTACACTCTGGTGACCTGCACCAAGTTATTTTAGTAAATTTGATTCAAAATTAGAAATTATTTCAGTTCTTAATGATATGTTGAAGATGAAGAAAGACAAAAAGTGTCAATTCATTTTCATAGGCATCAATCCTGGGCGTTTATGAATTGGCTTATGGACAATATTCACAAAGCAACCGTGAATGATATGACCTTTTGTAGAAATATAAAACATAGTTCTCTATATATAACGTTATTTGACCCAGTTGATGACATTTTCTTTGCATAATTTAGTATCACATAAACTGCTCCTTAAATCAACAAGTATGGTAACAGTAACGTTTAACTGAGGTATAACAGGCTGGGAATGAAATGTTGTAAATTTACAAAGAGTTTTGGGTATTTAACTAAGTGGATAAAGATTAGCCGTATTTACCCAACTTGCCTTATTCAAATATCCTACTCCTAGTATAATATAACTATTCATTGTTTGATGCAAAAGATATTTAAAAAACACCTTTTAGTTGTTGTCATAGCAACAAATGATACTACGTGACGCCCAATTTTACAAAATTTATATGATTAAAATGTATGGATAAGTTTTTATCCTGACAAACAATTTTGATCATAATATTTTTTATGAAATAGGGCGTTACGATAATATTATTGAAAATTACTTGTAAAGTGTGTTTCCAGTTTTCTGGTTGAATGATTGAAAAAGTGATAATTCTGTTCATAATCGTAACAAAATTTTCAATATTTATGAAGAGAGATCACTATTAGTTTTAAGAAAATATCTATACCTATATATCATACTTTGAATTTCTAAATGCCATTTAAAGACTTTATACAAAATAGATCACTATTAATTTTAAGAAAATATTTTGATAATATACAACAATGATATGATTAGAAAATAAGTTTGTCTTAATTAAGAATGGAATGTATAAGTATATTCTCTCCAGAATTGAAATGTATTGAAATATATCCTTCACGTAAAAAGATTCTCCAAAAATGGTGAATTTAAAGTATTTTCCATTTGAATTCAATGACACATTTACAATGAATTTTCTATGTACACAATCACAGTTAAGGTAAAATAATGTTAGACAGTGGGATAGGTAGTTTTATGATATGATATCTCATGAACAATGACGTCACTTTCTCAAAATATAGTTTTCGTTTACACAGATCTTACAAACCATTGGTATCTTAATCACAATTGTGTTGCTTTTTTATGTACATTTTCACACTCTAGGCACATACAAATTGGCTTGGTTGACATATAAGTCACATGGAAATTAGTGCACATTCAGTTTGGTTCTCAATATACAAATTGGCTCACATACAAGCCAGTGCACATTCGATGTGGTTCACATATGAATTGGTTCATGTTTTAAACACAATTATTTTGGTTTCTGTATATTGTAGCACATACAATTGTTTCATGTATACAAGGCACATACAAATTAGTGCAAATTCTATTCAATTCACATATGAATTGGTCCAAGGATCACAGTTTTTGTGTATCATAGTGCATATAATAGGTTCACATACAATTGTTTCATATACAATTTGGTTCACATTCCATTGTTTCACATACCATTGTTTCACATACAATTTGGTTCACATAACATAGTTTTTTGCATGTTATAGAGCATACGATTGATACTCATACAATTCAATTCACATACAAGAAGATTCACGTTGTAAAATTAAGTATGATGTTCCGATGTTCAAACTGGATTTTCTATATTAATCTCTGAATATGGATGGGGCTCTGTATCTCGTGTGGGACTTCTTTGAAATGCTTCATTTTGATACGCATGATTTTTACGAGGGGTTGAAGGTAAGGGACGCGTATCATTGCTGTTCACATAACTCCCTGTTTCTGGGTTTAAATTCACTTTTTTATTTTCGTCTAAAAACTGATAACTGCCTGCCGACATTCGACCCAGATTTGTGGATTCTGTACTATTTTGTCCGTCTGAAATCACAGCCACTTGGATGTTTTCATTTATATCATTGTCATTATTAGCTGTTGATGTGCGGCCATTTTGTTTTTTCTTCTTACCAAATCTCTTGGAATCGTAACCAACTGTTGGTAAATTTGATCTGTTCACAACCTTGACGGGATTTGCTCCAGTTGTGAGATTTTTGTTATTTCTTCGCTTGAATATCAGCAGATACAAAATGACCCCCAACAAAGCCAGAAGAATGATGCCTCCAATACTTGCACCAATGATAATCCCTGTTTCATCTTTTTGAGCAACTGATATAGGCGCAGCAGTCGTTGCTAGAGGATCAGCTAATGTTTGTCGTTGTAAACATTTAGATTTGTAATGTCCGTTGATTTTTACTGCTCTAACGCATACTTCGTAATTGGTGCTGGCCACAAGTCTTGGGATTCGGTAGTCCATAGACTTCTTATCAAGAATTATCGATTCTCTTTCTTTGTTTTTCATATTCTCGTATTCTATCAGATATTGTTTCACGTACTCTAATGGAGTGGCGGAAAATTGCAGACGCAAGCTGTTAAAAGTAACTTCCTCGATTGTGAAGGTCACAGTTACTTCTGGCATCATGTCTGTTGTCATTTGCGTTGTTGTTGGCGCCATGGTCGTCGTTGATTGATAATAATCGACACAAACTGGCAAATCACCATGTACATCACACACAAAGTCATTATAAGCGACATTACTGAACAGTTTATTGGCATTACTTCCAGGTGACCCACATCGTTCTTGTGATGTCGCAAAATTAATTTTCTTTTCAGTGACGCTTGTTTTCAGCCATGCTAACTTGCAGTCGCAGTGTAGTGGGTTGGATATGAGAGAAATTGTTAGCGCTGTGCTGAAGTTATAAAAAACACACTCGCTTATCTCCCTTATTTGGTTATTACCCAGGTATATGTAGGAGATTTCTCTCAAGCCGAGAAACGATTTATCAGTTAATGTGGAGATTTGATTTTCCTGCAGGCTTAGCTCTTTCAGAGAGCTCAGATCCCAAAACACAGAGTCTTCAATTCCTGTTATTCCAGTGGCGTCAAGATTGAGAGATCTGAGGTTTTTCAGGTGTGGGATGGCATTCCATATTTCACTCGTGTTCAGCTTAGTTTGCTCAAAAGTGAGGCTCTGAAGGTTGGAGAGGGGCATTAATGAGGGCAGGGAAAAGGGTCCTCTGATAAGTTGTTTTACCACTAAAAGATCCGTCAAGGATGTAAGCCCAGTAAAGAAATCTTGAGGTAATCCTTGAAGCTGGTTGTTTGATAAATCAAGTTTCTCTAAGAGAAATCCAGTATTCGCGAACAATCCTGATGGTAAACTTGTGAGTTGGTTTTCATTAAGATACAGATACTTCAGTTGTGGTTTATTTTGCATGAAAATTGGATTTGCAGGAATCTCTTTGAGTGCAGTTCTCTCTAAACGTAATGATTCCAAAGCTGATAAGTTTTTTATTGGTTCTAATACGGAAACTATTCGTATTGGATTTCCATCCAGTACTAACACTTGCAACACATTTTCAATATAACGGAAACATTCAGCTTCTAATTTCGTAATGTTGTTTCGACTGATATCAAAAAATTTCACTTTGATGTTGCGTTGAAAATTGTAATGAGGAATGGTGTGGATTTTGTTATCTTTGATTTCTAGATGTTCGATATTCACGAAGGTATGATGTAACAACGGTAAACTCTCAAACATATTATTATTCAGAAGTAACTTCTTTAAATTGGGTACATTAAACGCTTCTTGGTCGATATATATCAACTTCATACCTTCCAATTTCAGTTCCTGTAGGTTTGGATACGAAAACATTCCAATTTTATCCAAGTTTTGACTCGGCACTCGAAAATTACTCAAATAAAAAACTTGTAGGTTCGTTAATAATTTTGTACTGTTCAACACTGCCTGAACGTCCAGACTCTCATCACCTGACAGTTTTAATTCTGATAAATTTCCTTGTAATCCTGAAAATGCCATTTCCGAAATGGCGCTGATTCGGTTTCCTTCAAGGTTAATCCTTTGTATTAGATAATTTCCTTGAAAGACACTGTCTGTGATATTGTCAATGTTGTTGTTTGACAAATCCAACTCGTAAATTGTCACTTGGTTTCCAGAAACTGTAAATTTTGGAACTTCTGTGAGTCCAGAACATTTGATAGTTGCAGGATTATTGTCATCGTTGTTAGTCGTTTGACACTGGCACCCAAACGGCATTTGTATCTGTCCACACATGCTTGGAATGGCATTGGTTAAAACTGTCAGAATCAAAATACCAAGAAGACATCTTGAAAATATGGCATCGAACTTCATTTTGATTGGATTTACCTAAAAATATATAGAAAGAAAATTTTTGAAAAGGTTAAGCTTACAAAATCAAAATTGTAATAAAGTAATGTTATCCTATGGCCAAGAAAAATACAGCATAGAACGTTAGAAGCCCTCTGCATCAAGCAATAGATTTTCAAATTGATATGCCTAGTTGTAAGCCAAAATTTAAAATTTGATATAACCTCA
Source organism: Lottia scabra (assembly GCA_029955415.1). Lineage (NCBI taxonomy): Eukaryota > Metazoa > Mollusca > Gastropoda > Lottiidae > Lottia > Lottia scabra. The sequence continues at coordinate 3,487,770 of JARJEI010000010.1, forward strand.
TAAGGCTTTAATTTTAAATATAGGCCTACTCTCCAGAAATAAAGATTTCTTTGTTATCAAAAAGCATTTACTAAATAAGCAAAAATAGCAAAGGTGATGTAAGCAAAGCTGAAGGAATGTTATTTGAGATAGATAAAGGGATATCATGTCCAAAAGGATTATATATTTTGCTCTGTTTTAGAGACATCATGGCCAAGGGGATGATATTATTTGCTCTGTGTAACTGATAACCTAAGAAACTAAGGTTTATTCTCAACACCAATAACCTTTTATTGTGAAAAATAGAAATATAATTGTATCTAGATATAGCCAATTTTAGATAATACACAACATATAGATATTTTCACCAAATTGTTGAAATTTTTTGTGTTGCAAAGTTTTCAGAATATTAAAAATTTGCTTATCATATTATTTAAACTTACTTACTTAGAAAGAATAAGGTGTCATTATGATACTGTATAAGGTAAAGGTATACTATATAGTTATAACTATCTAAACACTTACCTGGCTAAGGTAGTTATCTAGGTCAAATCAACAGGTATATTTAATGACAATCTGTCAGTGTATCAGTCCACATTCTACTAATAACCTAATTAACACAGGTCATAATCCAATCACTTGATAGTCGTTCGGAAGACATTGGATTTTCAACATAAAATATCCAAAAATGTTACGACAATTGTCAAAAAATGTTGAGATATTTTCACCTGTGTGTATGAGTCATAGCCTCACCTTGATTGACATACCTGTCCTCGGCCCGCCGGAAACTAATATTAGCCATTCACAACACAGTTCTACATGAACGATTGTCCTACTTGACAAAGCTCTAGTTATCGTCAAGTGTATAGAGATATAGAGAACACCCTAGAGCTGTTTATTGTTATTATACTTTAAGAGTATGCACAGTGTAATTATCTACATTGTTCCCCTCATTGACAACTCCCTATCTTATATAACACCTTTATTTTCTATCAATACTTCATAATGATCATTTATTTATTTATTTATCTCTGTACTCTGCACTTATAGAATTAATATAGTATATATAAAAGTTTGCTAGGTTCTGTAAAAAATAAAAATATTCTTTATTTCTTATTACTGCAATTTATACAAAGGTATGAAGATGCCTTTTATTTTCTATCAATACTTCATAATGATCATTTACTTATTTATATATTTAACTGCAAATAGTACTGTTTCGGCCTTCTGGGCCTCATCAGTGCAGTGCTGATACTGTTGAGGTTGAGTTGAGGTTTGACTATATAGCCACCTCAGATGATCTCACATTATGTGATACCAATGTACCATGCCAGATATTCTGCAATTGGAGAATTAATATATAGTATTTATAAAATTTTGTTGAGTTTCTGTAAAATATATTAATATATCCTGCAGGCTATTGGCAATTTTAAGTCATTTTTTTCATGAAGCGCATGATAAAAAATTGCGCAGTGAAGATTACATCCTGACATAAGCTGATTCCTTTACATTTTTTCAAAATAGTCTCAACTTGTCAGATCTTTTGACTATTTGAAGATTGAAAAAGCGTAGGAAAATGCTGCTGTTCTGACATTTGCTAATGTCCTCGAACCTGGAGTAAAAAAAATTGAGGATGTGTCACTCTATTAGTTATTGTTTTAAATCAATTCCATATATTTTTATGCTACAAATAAATATTCAGACTGTAGAGCAGCCAAACTGTTGTTTCTCTTTCACTGACAAAATTTATTAATTTCAAGATTACTAGGGTGTAAAACTCCATATGATCAATCAGCTGTTGATAAGTTAAAAGGTATGTCAATGACCTGGTCAGTCAAGGTACTATAATAAATACCCTTAATAGACTCAATACGACCTCATTAGTATTCATGTCAGTGGGGTCAATTGACCTGAGGTCACAAACCTTTACATGTTTAACATAACATTTCTCTGTCAAGTGCTCCTTGAAATGTCCCCTAAATATATACCCCTTGTTATACAATATTGTACAATATGACACAATAGACTAGTCAAAAGAAAGTGAAATATTAGGCTATATATATACTTAATTTTGGCTTTATTATTCTTATAGCAATTAATTCAATAAATTTCTTAAAATTTTTGGAAACCATGTAATTATGTTGATTATTTTTTGTAAACAATAATTGTTTCCTTGAAAAATCAGCTTGTTCGATTTTTATTCCAGAGAAATGAAATATTTTTACAAACCTTTCTCTCTAAGAGTTAACTCAAATTGTAAATTAACCCCAAATTTAAACATCTTTTAACCCTACATGCTTGCTGTAAGATGTTGTCATCTGCTGGAAATGTCCAGATATTTCCTCCCAGGTAACAATGGTTGTCAACCCCAAATAAAGAGTAAAAATGATTTATGTTTTGTATAAATGAAGAAAAATGGTGAAATCCGCAATTTGATACATTTAAGAAATAATTCATGATTCATGAGTAAGAAAAAGAAAATTGTTTTTATAATTTGTACATGTATTAACTATTACGGAAAAGATTGATAATTTTTTGTTTGGCCCATCACCTAACAATTGTTATCAACCTCCATAAAATTGAAAATGAGTTTATTTTGTATAAAAGTAGGAAAATGGTGAAATCGGAAATTTGATATCTTAATCAATTCACAATGAATAACTCACCCGAAAATTTTTGGTGTGATTTTTATAGCTTTAACAGAAAAGACTGTATGATAATTAAAAGTTTCGTAGTATTGTACATTGATGGTTGTCAACCCCCAAAAGAGTAAAAATGGTTTGTTTTTGTGTATATGAAAGAAAATGGTGAAATCCGAAATTTGATACAGTTAAGGGATATTGAAAGTTAAGAAATTAACCACAAGAATATTTTTGTGTGATTTGTATAGGCAATTACGGAAAACTCTGTCACGATTGAAAGTTTCTTAGTATTACCGTACATTGATGGTTGTCAACTCCCAAAAGAGTAAAACTGATTTTTTTTTTTGATAAAATGAAAGAAAATGGTGAAATCAGAAATTTGATCTGTTTAAGGATATTCAGATTACAAATTATAACCCACAAGTATATTTTTGCGTGATTTGTATTTGCAATTACGGAAAACACTGTCACGATTGAAAGTATTTTTGTTACTATTACAAAATCCATTCAGCTAACAATCGTTGTCAACCTCCGTAAAACAGAAAATAAGTTTATTTTGTATAGATGAAAAAAAATGAGACATTCGAAATTTGATCTGTTTAAGGATATTCAGATAACAAATTATAACCCACAACTACACAAGAATATTTTGTTGTGATTTTTATTAGCTAATACGGAAAAGACTGTATCATTGTATAAGTTTTTTGTATTACAATACAGCGTATAGTCACTAGGTTAAAACTATTGTATAAAGATATTTAGAAATGAGATCATCAGAGATAAGGCTTGACTTATGATGTTATAAATAACGTATTTAGACACGAAGTGGGGCTAGAAGTATTCAATAAGATATTAGGCTAGGTTACCAGTCCCTATTGTATATCTCTATGTATATGTGTATAAGCAATAAGCATATGTACAGGAAAATAAGGGTATTAGATCAAGACCCAGTTCCTATAGCCTTGTGCTTAAGATCAATTTCGTGCTTAAAACCCTAAGTCGACTTGAGTCTATGCAAGAATTAGTAGGAAAATATCAAGTCAAATATCGGACTTGGACTTAGTTAAATTCTAGGAACCGGACCCAGAATAGTACATCATCAGTTTCAACCCCATGAGCATTATTAACTTGTTAAGGCGTAAATTTTTGAATCATACGATAAAATCCTTAGATATTAGTGTAGGTTTTCAGCCCTTATTGTATTGTATATCTATAGGTATAGGTGTAATAAGATCAGGGAAGAAGGATATTAGATCATGATAATGCATCATCAGTTTCCACCCCATGAGTTTAGCATTATTAACTTGTTAAGTCGTAAATTTTTGAATCATACGATAAAATCCTTGTTCATTTCGATAAGATATTAGTGTAGGTTTTCAGCCCTTATTGTATTGTATATCTATAAGTATAGGTGTAATAAGATCAGGGAAGAAGGATATTAGATCATGATAATGTATCATCAGTTTCCACCCCATGAGTTTAGCATTATTAACTTGTTAAGTCGTAAATTTTTGAATCATACGATAAAATCCTTGTTCATTTCGATAAGATATTAGTGTAGGTTTTCAGCCCTTATTGTATTGTATATCTATAAGTGTAGGTGTAATAAGATCAGGGAAGAAGGATATTAGATCATGATAATGCATCATAAGTTTCAACCAAATGAGTTAAGCATTATTAACTTGTTAAGGCGTAAATTTTTGAATCATACGATAAAATCCTTGTTCAATTCGATAAGATATTAGTGTAGGTTTTCAGCCCTTATTGTATTGTATATCTATAAGTGTAGGTGTAATAAGATCAGGGAAGAAGGATATTAGATCATGATAATGCATCATAAGTTTCAACCAAATGAGTTAAGCATTATTAACTTGTTAAGTCGTAAATTTTTGAATCATACGATAAAATCCTTGTTCAATTCGATAAGATATTAGTGTAGGTTTTCAGCCCTTATTGTATTGTATATCTATAAGTGTAGGTGTAATAAGATCAGGGAAGAAGGATATTAGATCATGATAATGCATCATAAGTTTCAACCAAATGAGTTAAGCATTATTAACTTGTTAAGTCGTAAATTTTTGAATCATACGATAAAATCCTTGTTCAATTCGATAAGATATTAGTGTAGGTTTTCAGCCCTTATTGTATATCTATAAGTGTAGGTGTAATAAGATCAGGGAAGAAGGATATTAGATCACGATAATGCATCATCAGATTCGACCCAATGAGTTTAACACTAGATCCTTATTATGTAGCTATTCTTGTGGATCTTAGATCACGATAGTGCATCATCAGATTCGACCCAATGAGTTCAACATTAGACCCTTATTATAATATAGCTATTCCTTTTGGATATCATAATTTGGGAATCATTTGTCTTGGTCACTATTCTATCAAAAATCTAACAAATTTTTGAATTACATAAAGTTAACCATCTGGTGATAAGGCCCCACTAGGTACCTGAATTATTTTGACCCATTTTCAATATATTTTATCTTTTAAGTCTAAATTTAAATGTTACTCATACACAAGTTGAAATTTTCCAGAAATCAAATACAATTCTATTGACATATAGTAAATAGAGTATGTCAGTTTCTAAAATAACTTGTATCAAACTAAGATCTATTACAATGTTTAAACAAGACACAATGTAAATTGAGATCTTAGAGTAGGCTTTCTGTACATTAAACATGTATTATTTGACTAGAGTTTTTACTATTTGATGACAACTTGTTAGATTATCTGCAGTTGAAAGTTGACCCTGACCAGGTTGGTTGGTAGATGATAAGTTGACGTTCGCTTCCAGCAGCAGTTGATATCGCAAACTAAGTAGTTATTGACTCTGACCATAGAACTAGAAACTGTTATACTCTTATACTTCTATGCCCTGACTGACCTTCTCTTAAGATTTTTGTCCTCTGGTCTTTTTTACTGACTTAGCATGCAGTGCCTTGATTTCTCATCAAGGGTGGACCGCCTCCGCCATCCCACCAAGGTAGTTGAGACTTGATATTTGCGAATTGAAAAGCACGTTTTTCTGATGCAGACTGCAATTAAAAGTTGGAATATTTTTATTACATATGCGGGATGGCCCTTTACGGAGGAATCAAGACACTGCTTAGTATGTTCAAAGGTGTCCTGGCAAAATTTTAATCAATACACACTAGATGTTTCAAATAGAGTAAGCATTGTCCGTATTGCACGCGAAACCCGCTGTTCGCTGGTAAATGTTGACTTTATGGTGTTTAGACACACCCACATTATATTGGGAATTAACAGTAAATCGATGATAATTTTATTTTGGGTAAAGATATCAATCATTTTAAATATTTAAATTTAATTGCTGTATTTGTATTTGAATGTCAACTTGACTTTGCTGTTCAGGTTGACATACATCACCTTGAAAATAATATTGTGACTTTTGTCTATTCTTGATCTCTACTTGCTTCAGGCTAAAATATTGTTATGACGTTAAATCAAATTATTGAAAAAATTGAAAACCAAGAGTTGAGTTTATTTTGCTGCTGATAGTGCTTGTACCATGATGCTTTTTTCTTTTCATATAATTCCATTCCCTGAATGCCCCCGGAAGCTCCGGAGTTTTAACCATTTGACACACTGCAGAAAGGCTAATTAAAGCTATGTTTTTGGATTTTTTTTATGTTTATGCCTGCGGTCGGTCGGCTCAACTTTACCAACAGCACTTTTTCAATCAAAGGATATCAATAATGGGGGGCCATATGCCTCCCCGGCTCCACCTCTAGCTAGCCACTGTGCTTTTAGTTTGGTAGGCGTTCAATTAGCTTTAACCTTTCAAATCTTGAATTCACAAACAACTGTTCAGCTACATGCAAGCTGTATTATTTTGAATAAGTCTCTTTCCGAGATAAAAATATAGCTTTCAACTGAAACAACTTTTGTCAACTTTGCATACATCCTTTAATGGGTCTTATTTTCTCAAACTGGAAAAAAAAAAACGCAAACATTGGCAATATGACCCTGTAGAGCTTTTTTCTGAATCAGTATCTTTCCTTTTTTAAGCTAGAAAAATTAACAGTAAAACCGTGTTAAATAAAAGCATATCAGTCAGAGTTAATTTTCATCAAAATATGAATTTATTAGGGTTATCTAGTGAAGATGATATTTTTGTGGTTTTCAATGTTGACATTTCATTACCTGAGGACATTCTCTATAGCTAGTTTCATCTTGTTGATAATTATATAGTCACTTGAACACTGTATTGTCTTTCTGTTAACTCTTGACTTGTAACATAGGTTATAAACAGGTTAACACTTAGACTTTTTACTTGATGAAGGAGATCATTTATGTACAAGAAGCAAGAGAAAGGGGGACAACCAATCCCCTTCTGCCCATCAACTCCCATAAATAGTTCGTCTTATAAGAAAATAAAACAAAATTACACTGCATGGAGATTATTTGAGGTACCCAAAGGCTAATCCTGTCCACATTTACCTGTGATGAATTTCCAATATTGAAGGTGTAAAAGGGTTAAACTTTTGACTTGATGGTAAGAAGATGACAAGTTAAAGTTTGCTTCCAGCGGATGCTGATATCGCAAACTAGGTAGTTGTTGATAGATGACAAGTTAACATTCGCTTCCAGTGGATGCTGATATCACAGACTAGGTAGTTGTTGATAGATGACAAGTTAACATTCGCTTCCAGTGGATGCTGATATCGCAAACTAGGTAGTTGTTGATAGATGACAAGTTAACATTCGCTTCCAGCGGATGCTGATATCGCAAACTAGGTAGTTGTTGATAGATGACAAGTTAACATTCGCTTCCAGTGGATGCTGATATCGCAAACTAGGTAGTTGTTGATAGATGACAAGTTAACATTCGCTTCCAGCGGATGCTGATATCGCAAACTAGGTAATTGTTGATAGATGACAAGTTAACATTCGCTTCCAGCGGATGCTGATATCGCAAACTAGGTAGTTGTTGATAGATGACAAGTTAACTTTCGCTTCCAGTGGATGCTGATATCGCAAACTAGGTAGTTGTTGATAGATGACAAGTTAACATTCGCTTCCAGTGGATGCTGATATCGCAAACTAGGTAGTTGTTGATAGATGACAAGTTAACATTCGCTTCCAGCGGATGCTGATATCGCAAACTAGGTAGTTGTTGATAGATGACAAGTTAACATTCGCTTCCAGCGGATGCTGATATCACAAACTAGGTAGTTGTTGATAGATGACAAGTTAACATTCGCTTCCAGTGGATGCTGATATCGCAAACTAGGTAGTTGTTGATAGATGACAAGTTAACATTCGCTTCCAGCGGATGCTGATATCGCAAACTAGGTAGTTGTTGATAGATAACAAGTTAACATTTGCTTCCAGCGGATGCTGATATCGCAAACTAGGTAGTTGTTGGTAGATGACAAATTAACGTTCGCTTCAAGCGGATGCTGATATCTCAAACTAGGTAGTTGTTAGTGGTAGTTGTTGGTGCTTTTGAATTGCTGAAGAGGTTGTTTATGTAGTAGACAGGAAAGGCAAGGGGACAGTTACTGCTTAGGCTTTCCTCCTGATATATTCTCCATCTTAAATAGAAAAGGTTTTAAGAAGAGGGTCAGGATAATTTTTCCATAAAAAGCATGGTTGTTACTCATGAAGCATGTGGGCATCTGTCTCTTACAACCAACACAGCCTGATCAATCCCCTCATCTATCTCCACTAGTGTGGTACCAAAAGGGGCACATGGACATTGTAGAATGTCCAGTAGGCTATAGTCTTGATAGACTTTATATATATATTAAAAGTGATGCCAAATTTGGCTTGTGTCATTGTAATAATGTTCAAAATCTTGCTTTCTATACAGTAGAGTAGTTGATATCACATACTCGAAGTGGGTAGGACAAGATTTGTCTAGCTTATAACTATCCTAGTTTGTTATGAGAGAAAGTATTTGGTTATGATATTTATGAGTTGATATTTATGGATGTTTTATGATATTTTTATGATCCACTATAATTCTCTTAAACAGTTATAAATCTGACATCTGACAAATATTGTTAGAAAACATCTCTATCAAAAATCTTTTTGACAAATCAATCAGACAAGGAGTAACTTATGATTAATTTTATTTACTTAATCCTAACGATTTAAGATGCATCTTAAAGGGATTGTAAAGTGGTTTTCTTAACTTTGTATGTGTATCAGGGACACTGATAGCATCAATTTGCACCATTCACTAATTTCAGTGGATTTGCAAGAACCACAGACGGCGGAATGGAAATTGGAATGGCGCAAATTGATTCTATCAGTGTCCCTGATACACATACAAAGTTTAGAAAATCACTTTGCAATCTCTTTAAGGCAATAATTAATAAATACAAAATAGCTTCCTTGCCTCTTTAATTTTTAAAAAAAGGCCTAGAATCGTCATATAAATCTTCAGCTTTGTGACTGATCTTTGTCTGTATTTCTCATTCCTATCATAATTTTTACCTTTCAGTTATTAACGTTTACCCAAAATGATGTTAAACCAGCCTCCTTCTTTCATTCAAGTCTTCATGATACCATACCAGCAGTTAAACTACATTTTATATCCGGTGAAAAGACAAAGGTCAGTGGAAATTCCTTAGTATCAATATTAAACAGTAGTAGACATGAAATGGATCCTTGCTGTACTCCATATTCAATACTTACAGCAATTCTTATGCAAACAATGACAACATTGAGAACAATAGCAGTGCACACTAAAAAGAAGTAGGCCTACTATCAGGTGCATGAACTGTTCAAAATGAGTAAACAAGGTCTGATGATGAGGCAAGATTTCCCTCCTTGCACTCTGCATATCATTTGCATTAGTCTGAACATTTGCAGAAAAGTAGGACGTAAAGATCCATTTGTTATTTTTTGATATTTTTCAGTCTTCCAGAAGTTCAAATCAGAATGATTCGAGACCTAAGATTAATGCTGAGTTTGGTCAGTTACAATGTGAGGTTGATATTACTATTATAGATCGGTTATATACACTATTAAATAATGATACGTATAATAGTTCTGATGGTAAATCTACTAGTAATCTTTATAATGATTATAATAAACCTTCTAACAGCATGGTAAGTACAGATTATCGCTTGTGGTTTTCTAAACTTTGTATGTGACGCTGATAGCATCAATTTGCGCCATTCCAATTTCCATTCCGACGTCTGTGGCTCTTGCAATTCCACTAAATTAACCCTTTTTATGACGTCACTGATCTGCATATATACTGTAGTAGCTTCTGGTAGATCACTGTCAATGACGTCATAAATCTGCTCCTGCATTCATCTCAGCCAAGCAAAATAAATCTTCCAGCAAGAGTTTGATGCTCTCCCATTTACATTCACCAGGCAAAATGGCTGCTTATCATAGCTTTCATAATTCTAATTTCAAACCCTGACAAAGGTTGTGCTGAATGGAGCACATTTATTCTTCTATAACACCAATATCAAGTACCTTGATTACTGGATCTTTTATCTTTGACCCTAAAAAGCCTCTTTCGATATTCTTAACTGAAATTTTACGACTGCCACAATGATTTGCTTCTAACTCAGCAACTACTTAGGTTATTTAATGGAATTATTATGTATTTCAGTTATTTAATGAAGCTATCATGGATGAAGTGCCTACAGATAAACTGGACATTACTTTAACTAGTCAATCAGCTACATTGTGTATCAGGTAAGATATGTGGACACAGTACTGGGATTGTGGAATTGGTTCAACTTTAAAATAGAATGCATAACAATGTTTTAAAAATGCATGCACTGAAATAAGCTGCAAAGATGCAGGAGATAACATGATATAAAATGCTTTTGTTCAATTAATTGGAAGTTTTTCTATATCTCTTTATGCATTTGTTAGGAAGATTTCGGTTCAAAATGAGTAACCAACTTTGATAACTAGTTATTTTACCAACAGAGTAATAAGATCCATACAAGCAAAACAATTTTGTTATTCAAAAATCTCGTCTAGAGCATGACAAAATTGAGCGCAATGATTGTATAGCAGTAGACTTCCCATACGAGAAGTAACATCAGCTGTTTCAAAAAGAGTAAGCCTGGTCTGCTTTGCTCGCAACACAGGCCACTGTCATTGCTTCAGGAACAACTAAGCTGCAAGCTAGTTAAGCACAAAGTTTTCTCGTTACTAAAATATTAATGTTCTTTCACTTTAGATTTCCAAAACCAGACCTGAGATCATCAACAGAAAGACTTCCCTGGTGGCAACGTAATTTACATAAAGAAATATTAATTCTACAGTTACGCAATTTTAAATTTTTAACTCAAGTGAATAGTGGCTCAAGTGAATCAAGTAAATTAGAATTTACCTGTAGTGATATATCAGGTATGTTTTTATACGCCCTCATCTCTCTATGAGGACGTATATTGTTGGCACCCCTGTCCGTCCGTCCGTCCGTCAACATTTGCTCGTAAACGCTCTAAAAACGTGAGTTTTTGACGGAATCAAATGAAATTTGATATGTGTATACATATTCATAAAACGAAGATCAAGTTCGAATTTGAGCTATTTTCGATCGTTAGAAACAGAGTTATTGCCCTTGACACAAATCTGTCGATCTGTCAGTCAACATTTGCTTGTAAACGCTCTAAAAACTAGAGTGGTTGACAGAATCAAATGAAATTTGATATGTGTATACATATTCATAAAACGAAGATCAAGTTCGAATTTGAGCTATTTTCGATCGTTAGAAGCAGAGTTATTGCCCTTGCCCCAAATCTTGAATATGCTATTACTCTCTTAGTTTTCAACCGATTTTGATGAAACTTAAAATGGATGTTATTGGACCTAAATCGAAAGGTTTGAGAAAGTTTAATTTTATCCCGATTAAATTTTTCGTTAGGCGTATATGGCCGTGGTCCACTATCTTTGTTTATTTTGGTTCCTGTGTTTTTTTGCAAATGTAAGTTACGTCAGTTGTTGTGTGTGCAGGTATTCTTCAAGAAATTCTCCAGTTTGAGTGCCATCAGGTTCAAGGCAAGGTGGATTTGCAAGAATATACTCTCTGTAAATATGCTAAATGCAACACAGAACTAAATCTTTCAGTTAATATACTTAAGGAAATGTGTATTGTAGTTTTCAATGATTTCATGCAATGAAAATCCTTGATTTGAAATAAGACTGTACACAAATACAAAATGTGTTTAGCATGAAATGATGAAAGCCCTTTACTGAAATTCACTACAATTGAACATTATTTTTGTGTCCTATATCGATAGCCTGTGTGTACAAATCTTTACAAAATTTTTTAATCTTTTAATTTAATCTTTTGCATTCTTATCCATGGTTTATTTTGTATTTCAGCATTTTTTCAAGAAGACTGTGCTCCTATATTAATAGCGTGTATAACTTCTGATGATACGTGTGACAACTCGGAGAAAGACGAGGGTTTTAATTGGCCACGATTAGTAATAACTTCACATCAGATCTCGTCAGTTTTACAACAAGATGAACACGGTGACTCGAGTGACTCCTCTACCCCTCATGACTCTTTAAACGGTGCTTGTCAATTCGCTAAATCAGACCCCTCCCCCTTCTCGTCTAAGAAGTTTATGTTTCAACAAGAAGATCTCACGTCAATATCTCATCCTGAACCAAAACATACTTGTGAAGAGGTTTGTATTTTTTTTATTGAATTTTTGCTGTTCTGTACCATATTTAGAAGGGGGGATAATGGTTTAATGCTTTATGAATTCTAGCTACATTATCTAAAAGAGAATAGATAGTTTTTATGTGAGTTTATTACAAAAGAGCCATAAGGGACTACCTTTACAGTAGTATATTCAATTTTTCACATTTCGCCACCCTGTTGTGCCCCCCAACAATTCACAATTAGTCACTTCTTGGAAGGTTTTATATTCAGATAGGTCAACACATTCCTTTTGTGGATTTTGTCTTGTGTTCACCTAGTGTTTAGTCTGTATGACCACAGACCCTAACACCTTTTGATTTTTGTATTATCCTTACTTTAGAACCTATTATGAAATGTACCTTGAAAGCTAATTTGTAATGTATCTTGAAACCTATTTTCAGTTGGTACTACCAGGTAATGAAGAAGAATTAAAACAGTTCCGAGAAAAAGAAAGTAGTAATACTAAATTACTAGTAGAAATAGTCCTACCAAATGTTGCTGCTGTATTACATAGTAAACAATTCTTTGAGTTGCTGTATAATAGGTAAGATTGCTGCTTTTGCTTGAAATACATTATTGAGGGAGGTTGTAGCTTAGTTTAAAAGAGTGCCTGTAAATATATGACATCATTTGTGTTTATGTTTGAATTATCTGTAGACACATTGTTGTCTGAGGCATTTTCATGTTGTCTGAAATATTTCCTATTCATGAGACTCTATATTCATGGATTTTATCATTTTCCAAAAACATGCATAAACTGATCCATGAAATCCACCAAAATGAAACCTTACAGTACATTGCATAATTTTGTGACTCGTTTAATTCCAGAGTAAACAACGATCTGTTACTATGGGAACCAATGGCACCATCACCTATTAATACACAAGAGAAGATACATCATGTATCCCAAGGTTACAATGTATTATCACCACATAATGCCAGTGATCTCTTTCAAATGGCTCAATCGGGTCTCCATTATATGTCAGGTAACATCTTGTTTTATTGCAATTACCATAATTGTCAGTCTTATTGAAATTAGACCAAACTTTCATTGGTATTTTTATCAGATTTTTTTATATATGCAACCACTACAGTCAGGTCTAACAACAGCATTCTTGACCAAAGTTCAAATAGAAGCTTATAAAAAATGTTTTCTATTTTCTATGTTAAGTGAAGCAATATATCTTCTCCATCAGATGTCTGTAATTCCTATAATGTTTCTATGAATGCTTAACTGAGTTTTTGCAATAGTGACATCATAAAGTTGTAAGTGTTAGTGGAATTATCTGGCCATCTCATCTTCTAAAAAGGACTGAAGGAAAACAGTGTTTTGAATTAAATCTGCCAAACTCCAACCTTTTCAGCCTCTTATCTATAAACAGAGAGCTGACAGACTGTAAAATAATCAGTATTGATATTTTGTCGATTTTTTTAGATTCTGATTCTGATGATGAGTCTATGAACTATTATTCTATACGAGAAAACAAACAGAAGAAACTAGCCCCACATTCTCCAACCCTACAGAGTAAAATGTGTCTATGTTTAAATATTGGACATGGTAAAGTTCTAGCCAATGTTGCTCATCAGGTAACGAATAAAAATTCATACAAGTAGGGTGATTCAATTAAACAAAAATCATGTTCAAAGGATAGAAAAATCATAAGTAACATTGTATAGCCGTGGACCATCATGTGTTTCAAAAAAGTCAGCTTTATGGGTGAAACCTGCCCATTGAACACACCAGAACAAGGGTGTAGTTTAATTTTCATAGGATTGAATTACCTGCGTGCTTTAAGTCTACATTATCTTGTGGGGCATACATAGAAAAAGGGATCTAGTGGCACTAACTGTGCATGTTTAAGATTCCTCAACAGTTGCAAGAACAACAGAGGTTGGAATGGCGCAAATTGATGCTATCAGTGTTTCCGATATACATACAAAGTTTAGAAAACCTCCTACAATCCCTTTATTGTGTCCATTATGATCTACCAACCTGAATTCTATATATTGTTACAGAATGATGTAAAGAAACATGGTGAAATATTAGCTGTGATAGATGATACCGTCCTATTCTCTGTAGTTTGTCATAATGGTGACCCTTATCTTAGATATCTCTGTTTTCAAGCCAATAAGATAGACCTCTGTCATAATGGTAAGTTAAGTGCTTAAGTCTTACTTTGATCATTACTGTGTATTAAGGCTGTTTTAAGGCGAAGCGATTTTTTCGCACTCACGCATACATATTGATAGCACGTACTAAAATTTGCTACGAAAAAAATCGTCGCGACGATCACAAAAAGAGTAGGAATATTTTTTTAACTTTTTCGCGACGAAATATTTCGCGTAAACATTTTATCCAATGATCCAATCAAATGCGCTAACAATATCAACGTCATATTATCTTGACGTCATGACGTCAAAGCTGGCGGAGATCGTGGAAATTAAAAATCGTCGAGCGCTTTTATTTTGCGACGAAAAAAACGCTTCGCGCGAAAGAAATTGTCCCGTGGAAAACAGCCTTAAGAGAATGGCTAGAGTGAGTTAAACGCTACTAAGGTCTAGGGTAAAAAAATTTATACGCCCACATTATAATGTCTTATATTGTCGTCACCCCTGTCCTTCTGTCTGTCCGTCTACAATTAATACAATTTAGTGTGAAGGTTTATATCCATAAGATCTTGGACAAGTTCGAATTTGAGTATGATTCGACAAAGGGTGGTGAAGTTGCAACCTTTGATTCACTGAAATTATGATTGTGGCTGGTGAACGCGATAAAGCCAAAGTTTTTACCCAATCCACTGTCTAATTTCCCTCATTACACATTGTAAAACTGTATTTGATTGTGTATTTTAGGTATTTTAACAGAGCCTAGTATTTTTTATATATTTTAGGTAGTTTAACAGAGCCTAGTATGAGTGGTGAAGGGGCGTTAGATTCGTTACGTAGTGAACAGACCCGGAGTTTACATCCCTGTATAAGACGTAGTGTACGAGGTATACCATCTAAACTTGCTGGTCAAGTTGGTCTGGGTACTGATAGTAAAGATATGTTAACTGTAGCTGTTAGATCTAAATTAGATACCATTAATAATGTCAAGGTAAAACTTACTAGATTTGATATCTATTATTAATATTAATAACTAAATCTGAAAATTGAAATGTCTCTTATGATTATCATTTAATTTATTTCTTCTGTCAAATCTTTGAGAACAAGGGCATTTTGAATTTTGACGCTTTAATGATGTACTGGTAAATAAATTGAGCAAAAGTTACAAAAAAAGAGCTGAAAAAAGGATGACATTGTAGTGTAAATTTTAAAGTATTCCTATAATATGTTGACTTGTGATATCAGTTAACTTACTAAAAGCTGACTTTTACTTGTAATCTACCGACCAACCAACTATTAAGTTATTCCCCTGATAAGTTATATTTGTATTTAAACAGGACTACACTGTATCTGTATGTGTTAAAGGAGGAACATTACATCATAGAATGACTGAAACTGGTGAAAGTTGGATCACTCAGGTATTGTTTCTTGTATTTCTAGAATTCTTAGTTTATTATTAGGCTATTCAGTAGCTGCTATTACAAACATATCATCCCCTTATTGAGTGGAAAATTGACAGAAAAAATTCCTAAATAGTTCACAAGCTATTATCAAGTTAAGTTAAGTACTTACATTAAATTGCTCAAGCTAAGTTCTCAAATTAGACCAATTCATAATGGAAAGTGCTATCAGGTGTCTAGAAGACTAAGCATACCCTGCCTGAAGTCACACCCTGCTATGTCTGATCTGAGGCTGTAACATTTTAGGCATTACATTTATAAGACATACCTTTTATCAATCAATTGGTTTTAAGAAACTTCCTTGAACACATTACTAATATGAAACTGTGTCTAACTGCAAACAGTACTGTTTCGATCTGCTGGGCTTCATCAGTGCAGTGCCGCTACTGGAGGTTTGGCCATATAGCCGCCTCAAATGATTCCACATAATCTTGTATACATGTATATATATATTTCAGTGTTTAGATTTATTAGATGTACGTGACTATCCTATATTAGGATATATAGAACCTAAAGTTGTTACCCAATTACATCTTCATCTATGGAGTTGTTCTATAGATTATAGGTAAGTTTCTAGTTTATGATATTGGTTGGTTGTAGTCAATGACTTTGCTATTTTCTATTCCATAGAACCATAGACGTCAGAATGGAAATTGGAATGGTGCAAATTGATGCTATCAGTGTCCCTGATACACATATAAAGTTTCGAAAATCACTTTACAATTCCTTTAACTGTCTGATGCCATCACAGCTATCAATTTGTTTAATTTCAGACCTATATATCTACCAATACGTTCGATGTTAACAGCTGATACTTTTAGTATATCTAGTAATATAGTCACAGGTTCACAGACATCATTGTTACGGTAAGATTATGGTTTATATTGAGCCCAAAAAATTATAACTCCATCTTTAATTTTTAGGTCATGGCCAGTTGTTCAAGATTTAAATCTACATGCATTATTCTTTCTGATTCAAGTGGGCTTCTCTACGGATGCATATGTTTGTAAAAACGAATTGTCAAATTCTTGTAAAGTTTAATTAAAAACGAGCAGTTGACTGGTTAACAATTTTCAACCATCAATGCTTGAAAGTTAACTATAAACTCTGAATTTTAATGTCTTTCCTTCCTACTTTCTCTAGGTTTCAGTTAGATGATGCAGCTCTATATCTATCAGATAAACAATATATGGAGGTCAATATCAAAGACGGTAAGTTTCCTTTAATAATAAAAATCTGTTCAAGCAAAACAATTCCATTAATCAAAAAGCTCGTCCAAAGCATAACAAAATCAGGTGCAATAATTATATAGTAGTGGACTTCCTATATGAGAAGTACCATCAGGTGTTTCGAAAAGAGTAAGCATGATCTGTTTCGCTCTCGACACCGCCACTACTATATAGGTCAACATCATGGGATACAATCAGATCAATTCATAACGACTGTCTGTTTATCACAGATGTTATGTTTTATTACAGAATATGTTTGTGTTGCTGATTTAGAAAGATTAGAATTATCTTTAAAAACTAGTGATGGTAAAAATCAGGTAAATATTCTACTTGAACTTCTGATAATAAAATATAATATTTAAGACGATGTACAATATTTTTCTGAACTTCTATAGAACTGTATAATTGGTAATATATTGCACACCCTTTCAAGTAGATGTGGGAAAATCTCAGTCCGACCATTTTATATTTAAAATTTACAAGTTAAAAGAATTGTAGAAAGTTTGAAAGAAAATAAACAATTGGATGTTATGCAACAAATTTCTATCATAGCAAACTGATAACTGTTTTGTTAACCATTTCAAGAAAGAAAGAAACATCTACCAGCTGGTCCTTGGACAAAACTGGCATTGATCTTCCCGGATTATCCGTACCCATTTACAGCTGGGTGACTGGAATTACGAGTGAAGATAAGTGAGATACATTCTGGCAAGTTTAAAATTGAAAAACTGGCCTTATGAAAGTAACTATGAAAGTAACACATGATCATTTCAGAAATATTCTAAAACAGACCTACGTATCAATACCAATCGTATTAATATTAGAACCTGTTCAGATTCCTGTAGCGCGTTAGCTGAATTAATACAGTATTTCGCTACTGATGGTGATCTTCAACCTAATCACCAGTCACCAGATCACCATGATGATAGTTATACTACTAGTAATACTGATGAGGAATCATATAGAGACGAGGATTCTGTAAGTATTTCATTTTTACCGTCTTGTAGTCTACTATCAAAACATATGCTGAGGTTCAGCTTAGAAATGGAGGTATCCAATCTAATACTGATTCTAAAATGAGTTGTAACATGTACTTGCAAATAGAATGTTTCACCCTTATAACAGACTTTCAAATTGTGTAATGCCCAATGTGCTACAGGCAATGCCTTTTTATGATCCCTCTGATGTTCATTGTAAACAGAGTAGATAAGGCTGTCCTGGCAGCATTTTACTAATTGCACACTTTAAGCCCTAACTGCTACATTTATCAATCTTGTCATTTATCATTTGTCCATTTGACTAGAGATTAAACTATTGTTATTTATTGTAGTTATCATTAATGAGTGATGTAAGTGAAGGGTCATCAGTACCATCAGATAGTACCAGTAAAATGACGGAATCCTGTATCCAACAAGTCAATACTATGATGGCTGACGCTATGAGAGAATCCAGTCCTTCAACTTCTGGTTCAGGTACTGGCATTCTTTAAGGAAAGGGTTGGATTTCAAAGGGATTATAATGTGATTTTCTAAAATTATGAGAAGGCCCTATTGGTAACATTGATAGCATCAATTTTCTTCATTCGAATTCTCAGTCAGATGATTTTTTTTTGCGATTCAACAAAAATAAGCATTTTATGACGTCACTATCGCTAAAGCTGCTAATCATATCTATGGGCTATTTGTGATATCGATGTCATAAATCCATAGACATCTTTGCATGTTGATGGTTATCTTCAATGCCAAAAAAAGACGTGCATGTGACAGTTTTTACAAGTAAAGCTTGCTAACACCTATACCAGTAATTATTGCAGACTTCCTTCCAACTTAAATTGATATTGTAAACATGATAGTTTGATGATCATTATAACTTCTGAAATTAATTATTTTTTAGCCTCACCAGTACATCAAGAGCCGGGATCACGTGAGCTATATTTTGTAACAGAAGGTAATGAAGGAACAAGACAATATGATACTAGTGGAATAAGAGACAGAGTGATGTCACCATCTACTGACTCTATGTCTAGCAGTATCTACTCTGATAAAACTGAGAAATTCAGTGATGATGAAGAATTCTGTATTATTGATGATGCTGGCTGGGGTATCGCTGTAAGTAGATTAATTCAGCTTAATTTTTTTCAAAGTGTTTCTTTAATAATGAGTGCTCCCCATAATGATTGCCAGGGAACCAGATGTCTTATTTCTTCAATTTAAATACATCTTTGGATGTCATTATGGATCAGAGAGTTTAAAGAACCAAGGTTCATCTGATCATGGGTGAAGATAATATCATAGATTTGTCATTGATACAGTTTGGAGGGGTTTATATTGAAAACCAAGAACCTGGTGCTACAGGATATTTAGAAACTGAAATTGAATAGGCTATTACTGCTCGTAAAATGTATTCAAGCTGTAACTAGTCACAGAGAATCAAGGAAATATCAATGCCAGGCTGTTTGGCCCAAGATCCCTGTAAAGTCTAAACATATGTTGGTATCCTTGCAAAAGTGATAATTCTTTTTTCGATATTTTAGCCTAAAGATGGGGAACCAGCAGTGAGAACTATGACCAATGAACCAATAGTAATAATAGAGAATTATATAGCACCACCAATAGGTAAAACAGATCTCTTAAAACAACCTGATGACTTCCCTATGGCTGAAAATAGATATACGTTGAAAGAATTAACTGTTGTCTGGTATATGTATGGTGGGAAAGATTTTGGTGTGCCCAACAGATCTAAAGGTTTGTATTATTCTGATTTTCCTTCATCGACTTTTTTCTTATTGAATAAGAAAAAAACATGACAAAATGTTTTCAACCAGGTTTCCTCCTGTCAGTGATGCAGGTCGGAGGGGCTGACATGGAAAAAGCGTCTAGTCGTTCGGATTTGGAGAATAATCCGAGGCTGTGCATGTTAAAAATTCCTTGACAGTTGGAAATTGAAAATAAAAGTAGGCTAATGCCGCTGTCCTGGCAAAATTTCCCTCATTGCACTTAGCATGTCCTCGTCCTCCCCATACAGGTGCAGAAAAGCAGGACTTAAAAATTCATTTCATTATATTTTCATGACCAAATGTATCAATATATTTTGTAGGAAGAGAGAGAAGAACATCAGGTGATTCACCAAAACCTAAACGGTAATATTAATTTTCAATCCATTCCCATCCATTCCAATCCATTATCCTGTCCTTTAACTCCTATTACTGCAGTTTTTAATTGCATTTTGAGTGAAAGTTACAAGTTCTTAAGGCCAAATATCTTCTGATTTTAGATTTAACCTGCCCGATTTTGGGAAATGTTTATCAAAAGAAGAAATACCAGTGATTAAAAAACCATCATGGCAGACGCGAGGTGGACCAGGTCGGGACTGTGATACTTTAATGGAACTACAACTTAGTAAAGTAAGTATCAGAATTGTTAAATGGGTGCATTCTCAAACTCAAATTCAATTTTTATTTAGTGATCTATGCAAGGAAACCTAAGGTTGTTAATGGTTTGGCCAAGAAGTAGCTATTAGAAGGACCTTATTGTCATTCATAATAAAAATCTGTACAAGCAAAACAATTCTGTTAATCAAAAATCTTCTCCAGAGCATGACAAAATCGGGTGCAATATTGTATAGCAGTGGACTTCCCATAAGAGAAGTACCATCAGGTGTTTTGTGTATAATACTTGTGTTTTTCAGGTGCGATTCCAGTATGATGTTTATCCCCAACATACAGTTCAAGCTTCAAGACAAGTTTTAATTATACATAATGTAGAAATAAGAGATAGACTATCTAATTCTAGTATTAATAAATTTCTCTACCAGTATACCTCCGAATCATTACCTAGACAAACTCACGCTAACATGGTAAGATCAATTTTGGAGAGTTCACATCTCTATCTGACAAGTTAACAAAATAAGTAGTAATAGACCTTTTATATTGGAAGCATTTAGATATCTTTAACATAAATTCAATTTTATTTTTGGACTTTATCACAAGAATTCAAAAGAGTGGGATTGTACAGAGAGATGTTCCATTTTCATGACAATGATCGTCAATTTATCTGTAAATTGAGAACCAGGATAATTGGCAAAAATAAAACCCAAGAACCCAAGCCTTACTATGAACAAAATCAAAATCCATATAAACATATTGACAATTGATTGGTAGCACATTTTGAACTTTTCATGAGGAAGTATATCAATAAATAGGTTCACATTTCATGGTGTGAAGTAGTATCAAGTGTCTAGAAGAGTAAGCATACCCTGCCTGACACCATACTGATAAGCTCAGACATTTTTTTTAATTTTAAGAATAATGTGTATTTGTTTTTTAGATACTAATCAAAGCTTTACACACCAGACCTGATCCTAATCTACATAGTCAAGAATGTGCTTTAAAAGTCAGTTTATTACCACTTCGATTGAACATAGACCAGGTAACTGTATAATATTTTCCAATTGATTTAAAGATTAAAAGGTTTTCTAATCTTTTATGTATATCAGGACACTGATAGCATTGATTTGCACCATTTGAATTTTCAACCAGACATCTGTGGTCTTTGCAATTTCCCTCAAACTTTTTATAATGTCACTCTCATAAGGCTTTCAATAATGTCCAATGGACTTTGCGAATGTTTAGTGATGTCAAATGATGTTGTTTTGGAGTTGCAGAATATGACATGGAAGGTTTATAGAACCTCTTTTAAGATTTATTTAAAAACCTTGCTTAATGTTTAATCTAAACATTTTGGTCAAAAGAGGAGTATATTTTGGATTTTGTTTTTCAGGATTCTTTGTTCTTCTTAAGAACATTCTTCATGGAATTATCTGGGGAGAAACCATCCAATCCTTACGAGGTATCAGCTAACTCTGATCAAAAACCTGCAAACGTACCTAAAGGCGTGTCACCCCCCACCCCTGCTCCTGTTATGGGAGTGAACAAGACTCAAGAAGAAGGGCCCGAACCTGATGAACTGTTGATTAAGTTTGATGAAATGACGTTAGAACAAGATGAAGCTCTACAAGCCAGGCTATCAGAAGAATCTTGTGATTCTGGTGAAACAGAAAGTCAACCTGTTTTTATCAAGTAAGACTGTTGTTAGCCCTGTTCAGTCAAATGGCCTAGATTTGACATGCTGTCACATGCTTACAGTGTTGTTCAAATTAGATGAGCTATAAGCTAGCATGGATAGGCAGTACAGTACATTAAGTAAATTTGCTGTCCGATTCTAATATGCAGTCTGGCTATGATTTTTACTCATTAGAGGAGATTTAAAGGTTTGGCTAAGATTTGACATTCTGCCTTCAATTTTGCAGTTAGGCTGAAGTATGGCTTGGATAGTGGAGTTGATTTACTCTGATATGGCGGACTGGCTAAGATGTGTGGCTCAGATTTTTAGGTTTTTGTTACAGCGTTTGCTTTCTGTTTTGCTTGCTTGTAGTATTTGATGCAAATGTGTATGAGTATAACTCACTTATGGTTATCAAATTTTTAAATTATTTTCTCATCCCATGTCATTTATTTTTCAGAACATTTATATTTTCTCCTGATGTACATATAAAGTTAGATTATCATGGTAAAAGATTAGATATGCAACAGGTTTGTTATTTAAACCCACCATAGATTATTAATTTAAAACGACCTTAACCTGAAATTCAAACCATAATCCTGAATAAACATTTTGACACGATACATTGATTTAAGGATTGAATGCAGATTTTTTTGCGTTCAAACGCATCATTATGATTAGTGATTTTTCGGTAAATGATTAAATGAATGCAAAATTTTCACAAGGATTCACTGTAGCATGTGACAATAAAATGTAAATTTTATCACTTTAAAGATTATTTTGAAACACATTTTTTGTGCGATTACTATGACAGTTTGAATGGTTTATTGAGAGTGAAATATCCAAGACTATATTTTGATATATTTGTATTGTTACAGGGAACGCTAGCTGGTCTATTAGCAGGATTGGCTCAGCTCAACTCTTCAGAATTGAAGTTACGAAGGTTGAACTACAAACATGGGTAAGTGTTCTAGTTATCCTTATAAGAAATAATTATGTCTTCTTTTGCTAGCTTAATAATTGATTTTCAATGTTTTAATGTTATCTGGCAGCAGAATTTGTTTTAACTTCAGGGGGATTCAAACCTTTGGCAACTCATCACTGAACAGATTTCAATCAAACTTGCGACTAAGTTATTTTTTTTAAGTCACTAGTATGAGGGATGTATTAATATAGTAAAAAACTTGTTATATTTCAGTTTATTGGGTATAGATAAAGTACTGGCCTACTCAGCTCATGAATGGTTAACAGATATTAGAAGAAATCAACTACCAAGTATATTGGGTGGTGTTGGACCCATGCATTCCTTTGTTCAAATAGGTAACATTCTTTTGATAGTACATTATATGTATAGTATTATCACATTCCATGTAAAGCGACTTTGTAGGACTATACAAAGCACTGATCTTCCTTGGTCAAATCTAGCTTTTTAAAAAGTCTTGACTTCTAGAATATCTCTTTATGTTTTGTATTATGTTTACTGCCCAAGAAGCCTCTTGATCTTATCAATAATCCATGTAAAATCTGTGAGAATGATCCTTTTTGGAGACAAAAACAATAGGAAAAGGATAAATCATGTTAGAAAATTAATCTTTTAAACTTATTTGAAGGCATAATATAACAGATTTATTGTTTATAAAACATCTAGAAGTAGGAAGATTACATTAAAACACTAAGATATATGGATATACTACTTCTGCATTTATTACATACTATGTTTCAAAACACATACAGGTAACGTTATCAAGTAAAATTGTAAAATTTTACTTGATAACGTTACCTGTATGTGTTTCGAAAATTTTACTTGATAACGTTACCTATATGTGTTTTGAAACGTAGTATGTAATAAATGCAGAAGTAGTATATCCATATATCTTAAGTGTTTTAATATAAATCATTTATTCTTATTTCTATTTATTATGTTTCTGTTTATGTTCATGGTATAAATATATTTATATTTATATTTATATTTTATAGTTCATGGTATTAAAGATTTATTCTGGCTGCCAGTAGAACAGTATAAGAAAGATGGTAGGATAGTAAGAGGTATACAGAGAGGTGCCAGTTCATTTACAACCTCTACAGCTATGGCTCTGTTAGAATTAACTAATAAACTAGTACTGTCTATACAGGTTAGCATTTCATTTCTCTGTCTTAAAGAATAATATTTCTGATAAGTTCAATTTTCCAAAAGCTTTAAAAATATGATTCATCTGATGTATAGAGAATGTGGTTTAAAGTTTAATTCTGAATCTTAACCAATATTGCATGTTTTCAATATTCAATTATTTTTTCTGGTATGCATAATTGGAGTAAAAGTTTTCTGCAAGTTATACATTCAGATCTTTGAATGGAACAATGCTAAGGCAGTGCCGATTTAAGATCCCTCAACCATAAGAAATAATAAAATAGTAATGCCACTGTTTTGGAAAATTTCCCTTATTACATGGCATCACAAATCTCAACATTAGCCCAAGCTTGTGCAGAAAAGTAGGACATAAAACACCATTTCATAACCAAATTAGACTTGTGTAGTCAAATTCCTAGTTGTTTAGTTGTAATGAATATTGTTATTTTTAATTCCAGTATGTAGCAGAATTAACCTACGACATGTTATCACCAGGACCCAGTGTTAGACAACCCAAAATAAAACATAAAAAATTCATGAACCAGAAAATACGTAAAGGTCAACCATCTGATTTGAGAGAAGGAGTTAACAATGCTTATATTGTAATTAAAGAGGTAATACATTTTATACGCCCACCTAAGACATCAGTCTGCCCACAATCGCGCGTAAACACTCTAAAAGTCACAATTCTTAATGAGGTTAGAAGACATTGGTGAAATTGTTTATTATTATCGAAGAATACTCTATTGCAGGCCTTCTCAATTAATTTTTGTAAAGGGCCAATTATATTTTATGAAAAAATTATAAGAGCAAAATAGATCTTAGCCAGCATAGCCTTTTAGCGGAAGGGGTCACTCTCGAGGGACCATTTTCAAGAGCGTTGCAGACCGCCATTTGAGAAGGCCTGCTCTATTGACAATCAATCTATATGAGTTATTGCCCTTGTTCTACAAGCAGTGTACAAATTTTTAGCTTTCAAGCCCTCTTGGAAACTTTTGCTACTGAAGACCATCTTTGTGATACTTACAATTTCCCATTAATTTCAGGGATTTGGTGATGCAGCTAATAACTTGGTGAGGGCTGCTACAGAAGAAAAGGAACAGAAGGGTTTGACAGGTGTAGTGGGCGGAGTTTTGAGACAGATCCCGCCCACAATTGTAAAACCAGTAATCATAGCATCAGAAGCAACGTCTAAAGTTTTAGGTGGAATGAGAAATCAGCTGAGACCAGAATCTAAAAAAGAGGATGAGGAAAAATGGAAGGGGGATGAAAAATAAGATCAAAATTAAATTTTTAATTTAAGAGCATTAAGTGTTAATTATCTGAAGTCATAACTTCTAAGTTTATTTTAGGAGCATTTGTTTACTGTGAGCATTATAACTTAAAAATTCATAAATTTAATTAGATAATTTTTTTTCGTCCTAGCATTAACCAAATTTTTTTTAGATATTATTTAGATAAATTTGTTATACTAATAATTTTTTACTTTGTAAACTAAGTAACTATGCCAGGCCTTCTCACTCAATTTTTGTAAAGGGCCAAATGCATATACCGGTAATGAAAAAAAGATAAGGGCCAAATAGAGCTTAGCTAGAATAGATGAGCATAGCGTTTTAGCGGAAGGGCTCACTCTTGAGTGGCCATTCTCAAGGGCGTCTTTGGCCGGATTTGGTCTGCTGGCCGCCATTTGAGAAGACCTGAACTATGCTGAACGGTACACACCATTAAAAAACCTTTTGGAGACTTCAATGAGTATTATTAAATGCAAAATTTATGGGCTTTTTTTTAAAAGACTACCAATAACAATCATTTCATAACCTGGTGAATTTGGAGCTTTAATTAATATATTCTTTTTCTGAAGTTTTTCTTCCTTAAGTTGACCTTTGACCACACACTATGTTGTTCCCATCATAAAATTTGATTTTTTGAGATTTTATTTGAGGACCAATGAGAGGTTAATAATTTCAATACCTTCACAAAGTCCATCCTGTTTCTGCCCTACTAATTCTTTTACTGAATGTATCTTGTATTTGATTTGTGTTAAAGGCTGAGACGGTCTCAGGGGGACCCATGCAGAAGATCTATCTCTCATACAGAGTTGTCATCCCTTTCAATGTAATTCGACAGCAAGGCATAATAACTCTGTATGAGTTAATGGTAGAAGATGTGAAGAAACTTGTCAGAATTTTATTATAAATGTAGTGTGTGTAGTTTAATTAGTTGGTGAATTGAATGAATCAGATGAAATGAAAAAAAATCTTTTTTTTAACTTTAGTTTTAATAATTTAATGGATTGTAAAGTGGTTTTCAAATCTTTATGTGTATTTGGACACTTGTATACTTTTGAGTATTCTTATTTTCAATCAGCCATCTGTGGTTCTTGCAATTTCACTAAAACTAAATATTTGATGAAGGCACTAATCTCAAAGACCTTATGTGATACATCATCAAATAACTAGTTTTAGTGGCATTGCAAGAACCACAGACGTCTGATTGAAAATTTGGAATGGTGCAAATGCTGCTACCAGTGTCCCTGATACACATACAAAATTTAGAAAATCGCTTTAGAATACCTTTAAGATGTAAATATTGTTTAGAAATTTCTAATTTCTAGTTTTTTATGTAAGTTATTAGATTTGGTTTCTTTGTTATGTTTTTTATGTTATTGTGCCATCACATCATTAAAGGGATTGTAAAGCGTAATTCCAAACTTTGTATGTGTATTGGGGATACTGATAGCATCAATTTGGGCTATTCCAATTTCCATTCCGATGGCTGTGGTTCTTGCAATTCCACTAAAACTAACGCGTTTTATGACGTCACTGACTGTTATCAGCATAGATATCAATAGTAGCTTCTGTTAGATCAATGTCAGTGATGTCATAAAACGCGTTAGTTTTAGTGGAATTGCAAGAACCACAGATGTCATCATGGAAATTGGAAAGTAGTAACGCTATCAGTGTCCCCGATACACATACAAAGTTTAGAAAACCTCTTTACAATTCCTTAAGTTTCATAGTGTACTTGCTTTATATTAAAATGTGGATTACTAGAAAAAACGATTTCTGAAGTAGTTTTTCTGTGGCTGTTTCAACCAACTTTGGTATACTTTTATAACACTATTAGATTGTAAAGAGATTTTCTAAACTTTTTCTGTGTATCAGGGACACTGATAGCATCAATTTGCACCATTCCAATTTCCATTCGAACGTCTGTGGTTCTTGTAATTCCAATGGCATAAGCATTTATGATATCACTATTGCAAAAGCTACTCATCAATTAAAATCTGTTAAGCAACCACATATAATGATGATGATTAACTGGAATGATGGAAACAGATGCTGTAAATTTCCCTGATACACATAAAATTTTGAAAACCTATTTACAATCCCTTTATTATCAACATAATGTCTGTACTGGGTAGAGCATTCTAATCCTTCTCATCTGAAACTTTCACTCTTTGATTTTTTTTTTCTTTTGACATTGATGATTATACATGTCTTTAGGGGGCATGCTAGTCTTAGTATGCATTTTTCCAGCTGATCTTTATTAAACTCTCTGTATCACTTTTCAAAATCTGGAACTCAGTTAGTCTACAATCAAAATGAAATTGCTGTTAACCTGAAGAAGTGATGATTTACTTTTCAAAAACTTGAAATGAACTGGAATGGAATCTTCATTTCCAGTTTCCAGACCTTTATCACTCTTCAAAATCAGAAACCGATTTGACCTACTCTGCTAGTTAGTTGAAGTACATGTATAGTCTAGAATGAATTACTGAAGTTTTTTTTTAGTAGTGTTGCGAAAAAATCGGTATCGATGATCAACAACTAATTTTAGTGATATAATGTACATTATTGCTTTATATGGTGCTTTCATTTAAAAAGCTGAACGTGTGTGTTTGATAAAGGGATTGTAAAGAGGTTTTCTAAACTTTGTATGTGCACCAGGGACACTGATAGCATCAATCTGCATCATTCTTATTTTCAATCAGAAATCTTTGGTTCTTGCAATTTCACTAACTAAAACTAAGATGTTTTAACGTACCTATCGCAATAATCAAATCTATATCAAAAATCTTATATCGCAATAAGCCTTAAAAATAGACTAAAAACTTTAACATTACAGCTTTTGCGCCAGTTATGTCTTAAAATACCTCTTTTAGTTGAATTGCATGCTCTACAGACGCCTGTCTGGTAATTGAAATGGAACAATGTCGATGATATCAGTGTTCCCAATGCACATACCAAGATTAGAAAAACATCTCTACAATCCCTTTAAAGCTGCAATGTATATATAACTGTTTATGTCCATCATTTTGTCAATTTAATATATATTCAAACTGTGATAAACAATGTAAATAAACAATGCAATATACAATCATATATACGTATATGTCCTGTGCCTGTGCTTTCGTAACATTGCCCCATGTCAGTGATGCAGGTCGGAGGGGCTGTCATAGATAAAGCGTCTAGTCGTTGGGATGAGACAATAAACCGAGGTCCCGTGTGCTATTGGTTGTGCACATTAAAGATCTCTCGACAGTTGGAAATCAAAAAAAAGAGCAGGCTAATGCCGCTGTCCTGGCAAAATTTTTCTCATTGCACACTGCATGGCGTTTGCCCGTCTTCAATTAGCCCATACAGGTGCAAAAAAGTAGGACGTAAAACTCCATTCATTTCATTTCATTTCGTAACATTGTTTTTTTTTTTGCAATGTTACAACCTCTATCCCCTATATTTCATTAAAATTCCTCGAACAGCACCAGTAGGCCAGGCTCACCCAGAGAGTTAGACGCTTGTTCATGATACTAAACATTCAGGGTTAAATCTCGACATGGCATAGATCAAGATAATATCTTCTGATTGTATGTTATTCGTTTTTTTTCTGGCCTTCGGTTTGCCTGTCAGTGATGTGGGTCGAGAGACTGACGCGGAACAGTCATTTAATCGTTCTGATGAGAAAAAATTTTGATGCCGCAATGTGCCACACACTGGGAACGTTTAAGATCCCTTGACTGCTCGACATTGGTAAATGGAAAGAATTGTGCCCGGTAAAGTCACGACCATAACTCACGAGGAAATCAGAAAACGTTTTAATCTTTTCCCCACTCTGTAATGGTCGTAATGGAACCCCAGATTCATCAAGATAAGACTAGTTTCAAATCCAACTATAGGAGGTTCAATTCGCTTTCAAGAATCCTCGCCGAATGTTGGATCTACTTCAGTAAAAGGCTTGGTGTCCAAGAAAGAGTCAAGGTTTAATATGTAGATCTTTTATCAAAAATAAACAAAAATTAATATATACAAAGACTAGCATATTCTCAATTCTTTAACAAAACAAACACAGATATCAAAATATAACAAAGTCTGCATTGTCTTCATGATTTTTCAGCAAACCAGCACAAAACATGAGACCTTTAAGAGCAAGTAAGGCCACGATAACGTGTTTGAAAGTGTCTTTTTACCGTTTGGACGTCAACGTAGTCCAGACAGATCCATACAAGATCTTCTAACATCTTTTGGAGTGAATTCCAAAGACACTTTGTAGTAAATAAATTAATAACATTCAAAATTGCATAGCCGATTCATCATAAAACAGGGGCACCTGTTGCATAGGAATTGTCACTAGGCGGTGCTTGTTGTGGCGGCCATGTTTGTGATGGTGTAGCAGAGGTGGAATAGTAGGGATTACTGAAGGAAGAGATCATGAAGGGTTGGTAAGGATCTTCGGTATGTTGGGGATGGAGGTAATGCATTGGTGGACGGTACGGATCCGGATGTCGTACGGACGATAACATTACTGGAGCATCAGCTATAAACGGAAACGGAAATACACGATTCACTCCTAAAGATCCATGATTGACACTTCCTGGAATATCACTATAGCAACGATCAGGATTACTTCGCGGAGAGGTAAATGGATGATGTGGACTCAATGTATGTCCCATTGGTTGTTTTGGTGTTCTATCGCTCGGTCGGTACCCGAGAAGGTCTGCCAACACTGGAATATTCTCAAACACCGAGTGTCCTTTTAGTTGATTGTTGAGATGTGGTGTCATCCCTGTCGAGTGATGCGAGGAATATTCGTTGGGTAGGACAGAGATAGGGTTTGGCAGTTGGTGGTAACCATGAACCAATGATGGCGGTGATGGGTTTTGATCAGAGGTGGAAGATTTCGGATCCTGGAAAGCTGATGACGATTTAGAATGACTGAATCTGTTGACTGTGGTGTCCAGAAATCCTGGAGTTATTACTTTGTTGGGTGGTGAAATCATATCATATGCATTGAACATAGATACACCTTTAGTTTTGCCTGCTGTTAATGACGAATGGACGGATGGCATTGACATAGACGCTGATGATGCTGATGCGGCAGCTGCAGCAGCTGCTATGGCGGCCATCTTTTGCTGAAGCTGATGTTGCTGCTGATTCTTTTGCTGCTTTTGCTTAGATTTCTTCTTGCTCTTTTTAGATTTCATAACTGTCTTTTCAAACCTCTCAAGTTCATTGATAACACTCTTTAGAACAACATTGGGAACCATTTTAGGACCATCAACCTCGCTAGTCGTCGGAGAGGAGGAGCCTTTGTCGCTTGAATCGCTGTTTGTACTGGGTTCAGTTTCAGACGGACTGGTAGGTGGATTGGAAGAATCATCTTTATCTTTTGATTTTGGATTATTGATAACATCTTTCCTTCTTCTGTTCTGGAACCAAATCTGAAATAAAACGAAACCAGGCGTTAGAATATTTGGAATGAGAACTTTATCTACATATGTATACTCACATCTTCGGGAATTCATTTTATACATTTAAGGCTCAAAAGATAGCGAGCACTCTAGGAAACAAATATATAAAATATTATATATTATATATAATATATAAAGAATATACTCAGATCGGGAGTTTTTGTAGGTTGAGCATGCATGCACGTCATTCTCTTCGTAATCCACTCAGTAATCTCTTAGATTTCTGAACCTAAAGTGGTCTTATCGGTATTCTATCAAAGTCACATACCTTAACTTGTTCCCTGGTAATTCCAACTCGTTTTGCTATCAGTTGTTTCTGGGTACTGTTTGGGTAGCGGACCTTCTCGTATATACCACTGAGTAGTTCTAGCTGATATCTGGTGTAGCTCAGTCTTTCTCTCGGTGGAGGTGGGGTAAAGGGTCGATATTCTACAAAACAATATTAAAAAAATTAAATATTGCGTCCAATTTCTGGTTGGATTTATGAAAATGTGCTGAGTGAAATAATTATAATAATAAACTCTTTATTTTACATAATGTAAATAATTGTGCCAATAGGGTGGATGGATTATTCTTTTATGATCTTTGAAGCAAACCTGCATAACTGATAAGGGAAAGGGTGAATGAAAAATCTGAATGCTATTTGGTCTAATACTTAGATTAAACCTCGGACCATCAGGCTGGCAAGCAATTGCCAGGATCCTGCATCATTAAAACCTTTCTGTCGATTTTGTTATAACTATGAATGTAAACTTCGAATCTTACGACAAATTTGCATCGTAAGATAGTTTTCTGTAACGGGGCCTGATAACTCATCAATTCAAAGTTGTCACAAGATAGATAAATTTGTTTAAAAACCGGTTAGCCATGATGTCGCCCAGATAACGTCAAGGATGGCGCCATCATTGTTTTAAACCATCAATTAATTAATTAATTAAACAATTACCATCATCCTCATCTTCATCGTCATCTGATTTCTCAGTTGATTGTTGTTCATAAGTTGTCGCTTGTTTATCATAATTTGTAGTTTGGGCGTGATTCCACTGAATTAAACCATTATGCTGTATATCGCCCGTGGGGAGACTAGGGCGACTGGTATGTGTTATGGCTAGCGGTGACGTATTTGATGTATGTGTGTTGGGAGGATCGTAATGTCCTAATCCTGAAAAAAAAGAAAAACAAATGATGTAAGATGTCAACACGTTGTTGTTTTATTAAATCATATTATTGAAGGTTTATTGATTAAGTTTAAAACGGATGACTTTACTTGTTGACATATTTACTTGTTTGTCACACTTTATCAACGACCGAGAATTTTGTATTATTTTGGATCTCTCTTAATTGAAATTAACTGGACAAAAATCATTCAATTTTGATTTTGTTCACTGACATTTAATGCGAATGACAGTTCCAGTTTATCCTGGAGTTGCAAAGATTATTTTGTCCTTGGTATTTGCCGAAAGATCCCGTCTCGAATATGAGCCCTTTCTTCCACAAGTGTCGTTGCCGATTTTGCTACCAATACAGAACGTGATTGACCTTTTTTTCGACACTCCCAGTTGAGATTCTACAATTTATTCAGTGGTATTTATTTTGTAATCACGTCCATTATTCAAAAAAATACTTGTCAATCTCTTATAATTTGAGAACTGATTCGAAGAATGATGGTAAAAGTAAATATCCAGAAATATTAAATTTCATGATTTGTGTTGTGCTCTAACGTCACTTTAAAAGCATATTCGATTGATTAAATTGTTCAATATTTTCCTTACTCTGTGGGGTCGTGCCAATGATTGAAATTGGCCTATATGTCTAAAATAAATATTTGACTAATACCAGTTCAGTTAGTCATAATCTCCTATTTGTTTCTTAAGTATATATTTTGTTATGCTTTATTCTCTTACCATTACATCTGATGACGACACAAGTATATTGTGTTGAAACGCTATGTGCCTAACTTTATTAAAGAAGTGTGTTATATTCCATAATATTGTTTTGTGTTTTGTGATATGTGCTCTTCGCTTCTATGTCGTTGTCGTTCAAATCTCATATTGTTAAAATCACTAGGTATTTAAGATATTGGTATACTAATCAAAATAAAGTTAATAAGTTGTATATTCTACAATATAACGGTAATTAATAATAATGATAATCGTTAATCTTTGAGTAGATAATATCAATAATTGTATATCATAATATATACATCCGATAAGATAGCTCCAATATGATAAAAGTCTTATATTTTAATTCTAAAAATATTATTTAGTTACAATAATAAAACTCAACCACGAACTATCCCAACCGCAAAACAAATTTCGAAATCCATGTAAACACATTTAGTTACAAGTAATTCAAAGTTTTCAACCACATTCTAGAGCAAAGACTTTTTATTCAAAAGAGTGAATTCAAATAATTTTTTATTGAGAGTAAAGAATATTAATTCTAAAACATAATCCAAAAACGACAAGCAATTCATAAAAACTGAAGCCAATTTCTGACAACAGTTGCATAAAGTCAAGCTAGTCTACTATGAAAGCAGCAGTAGCAATATGCAATTGATCAGATGTTGATATGCTTTGGAATAAATAACAGTTCCATGTCTTCCACGAGGTGAATTTATATTTCAAATTAATGTAATTTTATGTAGTTATTGCATTGGAAGATTTAACAAAAAGACCTTAAATTCAAAATGATGTTTCAAGCAAGTGAAATAATGAAGAACAGAATCGCTTGATATGACCTTGACAACATGTGCAAGTCAAGTGTCACTGAAGACAGTTCATAAGACATCTGAATTTATGTTCTTTAACAGCGTGGTACCAGATCAACAACCTTTCTAGTACTGTCCTTGTTATGTATTGCATTAACATTACACAATATACACCACGCAATGCAATATACATAGTGGTTTTATGAACTTCTTTACTCTTGATAACATACAAATAAGTCGGATACACAAATAATGAAACCAAGTACTAACGATCCGAACCGCAAAACGAAACCCTAAATCCAAAAAGACATTTTGACGAAACATAGGTAACAACTTACAAACTTTTCACATGAGGAATTATATCATACATGAGTAAGTATTTCATAATGAAAAGTGGTATCAGGTGTCTAGAAGAGTAAGCATACCCTGTAAGACTCCATAATGGTACCTTAACATCGATCCAATATCTTACCTTGTGTGTTATGAACAGGTCTCAGATTATCTAGCTGTATCATCTTGGTGTTTTCTGTTACTTAAATCCTTACATCAACGTCAACCAAATTGCACTTTGGTGAACCACGATTTTAAAGTCACCTGCTACCACTAACTCCAATAACTCGTGTCATAAGCTCCTCGATACGATCTGACCGATTATGGAAACACGTGTAGATAAATCCACTTCTTAAGATAAGCCTCCAATTGACTATGAAACGGCTTCCTGGGTTCGGTTATTCACACCTTTGTTGGGGCAAGTAAGCAATTTACAGTTAGGATAGTTATTTTATATTCTGTAAAAAACTTCACGACTGTTCTGTTACATCATTTACAATTGACACTACAGAAGTCCCCAGCACTTAATGTCGAAAATTACTTTCACGGTTCCTTTAGACATCCAGTTGTCAAAAATTATCCAGGATGTCAGATATAGATATTGGTATAAAAACTCCGGTAGCAATCGGCGATACGAATGTTATATCCAATGTTGAAGCTGAAATGATCTTTCACAACCTTCTCGACTTGCTGTCTGGGTGGAAGATGATCAACTAGCACCTACACTCGTCCTGATATACGGCTCCCTATTTTACACCAATCAACGCAATTTACCACTAAATTATATCATGGACTAACAACGTTTGTGTGGTTTATCCCTTATTAAACATGCGACTTAGATAAAGCTAAATCACCCCGTTATGTTTCCACTCTGCTGTACATATTCCTTCATCAACTTATCCAAACTGTTGGATTATACCCAGTTGTCGTAAGGCAACTAACCTAAACTTGCGCAACAACTGATTTCGGGAGGATTTGCTCAATGTGTTAACGGGCCATTTTCTACTTTCGCTTGTCAATATATGTCATTGTCCCTATTGTTTAAAATAATCCTAACCACTCAATTACAATGGGTTCTTTTCAATAAGTTAAGTCATTATTGAAAAAGTTGTATGGGGGTCATCCGCGCGTGACCGGTATATCTTAATTGTTCTCTGTAAAACATAAGATGAAACCGCTACTTTTCTTTACGTTTTACGATAAAGACATCAGATATCAAATGCCCGTGACGATTGGCTGAGAAAATTTGAAAGATTTTTGAACGAATTTCAATTATTTTGAGAGTTCTGCCCAATTGACTTTCGAATTCAGATGATGACGTCTCTCGTCAACGTTAACGATATATTGACGTTATGTGTTGTTGCTCTTTTTTATTTTTTCATTATCAAGATGTCATATTTCTATACGAAGGATTTGCTTGGCTCCACAAAGATTTCATCAAGCCTTGTCTTCACATTAATAACAAAATACTTGTCAGGTAGTTAACTGACAAAAGTTGAAAACTATTGCAGTACATTAGCATTACCAATTAAGGTAGATGTCGCATCCAATTTTTTTAGTCCACTTTATACATATTCATAGGTCCGATAACTTAAAGTGTTAGTCGCTTTTTCGCTAGCAAAATTTACAAGAAAGGAACTTGGGAATTCTGTCTGCACAAGTTGATTAACTTATTTATTAATAGTAAAATCCATCGCTGTGATTGTTTAGTTATACATGTATCATTCATTTCAATAAAAATACTTCCTGATAGAAACATTTGGTTATGGCATAATGTCTTTGAAACTTTTAATCAAGACTCGTCAACAATGGCTTCCATAAAGTCTCATGTTTATGACAAGCGACCAAACAAATTTGTTACCAAGATTTGTTCCTTGTATTATATTCAATGTGTGTATATTGTATTATGGAGGTAAATTAGCCCTACCCAGGAATTTATCTTAGCATTATCAGTGAGAAGATATTGAAGACAAATATCGTATCTTAAGTGGTGGGGAACATTGCCATCAACCGTTACATCATTAATAATGAGATGGGTTAAAACCTACTTGAAATAGCGATTGGTCTTGTCAGCTTTGTCAGGTGTTTTGGGACTCTATTTGTTAGTGACATTTGTAGTGCCTGCTTCGAATCTTGCACTTGTCAAGCCATCATCAAATTAATTTTATTTGGCTTTCCAGGTATAATTAATTTAAGCAAGACCAAAAATGGACTGTCTATTCAAAGACCATATACAAAAGTATTCAATTCAAAAAATATTTGCCAATTCAAGAGTAGTTGTACTTTGGACTAAAGAGTACTTTTACTTTGAAAAATTCAGATATTCGTACAGACTTAAGAAGGTTATGATGCATATCACTTTTCATTTGGAAAGATATACCTTAACTTATGCTTCCATCACAAAAGGGGTAATCCAATTTTTGGTACTTAAAATGTATGTATCAAATCATATGTGAATACAGGTGCGATTGTCATTTGTGTGTGGAAAATACTGCACCACCACATTACAATATATTTTACTTCATCAAATTCAACATTAAAGTTGATAAAAATATGATATGAAGTATATTTTTTGGTGTAAAACTCGCGTCTCTTCCCCCCTGTTGGTGTGTCATGTTTTTGGTTGATCACAGGTTTGCCCGTGGCTCCACACAGGCGAACAACAAGTGTAAACTAATTTGAAAGTTTTTTAATGTCGTTAATATCAATTAAATAATTAGATTATCATTGTTAAATTAATGGGTTTTTCTTGCGATTTCATTTGATAATAGGAGAATGTTTCGTGGTAATCTGCAAATTTGTGAAAAGTTAACGAGGCCCTAATGTATATTTTCTCATTTACGAACTTTGGCAAAAAAGAACTTTGTGATTCCATGTTCGAAAAGATTTTGAAATATTGCGGATTCTTCTGATACGAAGTCATAAATTGTACATTGATATGTATTATATGTTTATGTAAGTTACTTTATTGTACTTTTAGAATATTTTCCCCTCTAAACGAACTTTAAAATGATCTACAAAATGGCTTTACACAGTAAAGTTTTTAAATGACATTTAGCAATTGTAAGCATATATAGACACAGCTTTATGGAACAACAAACACTGGTTAAAGTTTTATGTAACGTTTTGACGTGTTTTCACCGTCTAAGGACGACGGGGAACACGTCGAAACGTTGCATAAAACTTTTACCAGTGGCTTAACACATTGTTTTGACAATTTTCAACATCAAATGAAAGGACCCCGTTTGTATTCAATTGATTCAACAATTTTCTATCGATATAAATCACAAAAAGGTACAAGACAAATTTTGATCCTTTGATCAAGATGCCTTATCTGATTTCAGGTCGGCAATTTGGCCACGAGGTTCTCCCATTAACAATACAGGAGAGGGAGGAAGAATCAAAAGAGAGCTGTTATCAAAATTAATTTGATCAGATGGCGTTTGAGGATACCTATAATTACAGTGGTGTTTGTCTCTGAAATTATACCTTAACCGAAACTTTAAATATAGTCATTTTATCATTTGGGCATGATACAGTTGTTTGCTATTTTTTTTCCAACAAAACATTGACGCCATTGACTTTGATTTTATGAAAGAAAATTGTAAAAGTCATTGTCTTAAAACAGAACATTTAAATTATACATGTATACATAATATACTTTCGTTTGTTTCAAGAAAACATGGACGCCAAGAAGCTTCTTTTGGCGATGAACAATTTTCCGTTCTTCCTTCATTGTTATTCAGAATAATTTTCAATTTCTAAATTATAGGGGTATATTTTCATCCCAATTAATTTCATTCGAGATAAATTTCACAACGGAATGCCGTTTATCGTTGGACATATTTCCATTGAAACCAATCTCCCATTCATGCTTGTTAAAATTACAGACCTATCTGTAAAACAGTTGTGAACATGGTATTTGATAGAATCGCTGAAACAATGACCTTACCAAAATATTGATTTAGGCAGGATCAAATTATAGAACTAATTCGTAGTTTAAACATCGTTTTAAAACTTTTTAATCCTATTTTACTGTTTGTATTTTAATCACAACAACTTTTGATCCGATTTCGCGATTTAACTTTAAAATAATACACCTTTTATGAATTTGTAAACGGCATTTCGTTTGAAAATTAACACTATCTTAATGACCCCCCGTAAAGAATTTAAAAATGTGTGTATCTTATAACGAGATTTATGCCTATGAAACAATAGTGGAATTGGGCTATTGTGATTGTTTCTTACAAGTAGCTTATCTTTTACAAAGAGATTAAAATGGATTATTGTGATTAGTTAATCGGCGGATTAAAAGCCAAAGGTCCACAAATTACAAGTTATCGGATTATCTGTAAGGACTTCTTAAGAGCAATATTACATATGGATTGATCTGGTAACATGATGTATGTTGAAGTAGGCTTGAGTAACAGGAACAGTTCGTTCAACTCTATAAACCCAATTGCAATTCACGTTTATTATGAAATAATGAATAATACGCCACATTAAGGATCATACATGTTATAATCAAGGAATAGAAGGTGTACGGGCATACCCATAGGAATCAATTTCATATTGGGGGCAGAGGGGGAGGGGGGCAAATTGCGCAAAACTCATTCTCATGGGTGGTGGTGCATAATTCAAGGCCTTAGGTTTGGCTGCTCCTGCCTATATCAAGCAATTTACTGACCCAAAGAACATACCGGCATTCTTGGTATATCATTAAAACGTGAACTGTTACGCCATTACACTAGTTTACCTTTATTGGTGCAATCGGAAGCCTGGAAATGTGATTTTCTGAAATATGGGGACCTCCTCTAGAAAATTTAGAGAATTTGACTCGCATCAGGTGTTTCGAAGAGAATAACTTGTGAATTATCTACGGTGATGGCATTAAAATACGTTCCGTCATATTCCAATACATATATAGAATCTTATCACCTATTCTCTCATTTATTATACATATATCAGTGAACACTGTTAGTAATTATTTCTAGTGGAAAACTCAATCATAATGTGATCAAAAGGTCTGATAACAATAATGAATATTAGTTATGAGGCAATATAGCATTAATAAATAGCATAATATACATGTATAGGTACAGTAAAGCATCCATGACAGGTCGAGATTCGGCGTCTCCTTGTGGGGATGAGGGTCAGCGTCCCCCATGGGACAATACTAATGATAACAATACTGAATATTAGTTATGAGGCAATATAGCATTAATATATTGCATTTTAGTCGAGTATAAGTCGTGTTGGTTAGAAACTTAGGGTTTTCCATTCGGTTTTCCCTTGTCACCAGAGATGCTGACTGATAAGGAAAAGGTGTTGAGACGTTAAGATGGGATAATGAACTAAATCTTGGGTGCTGCAAACTGTGTACGTGCGTTGAAGATAATATGTGGACTGTTCTTCAAAAATGTCCCACAAAGCCCACCGCGTAATCACAAGAACTGTATCACGCAAATTTTTAAATCTTATTTTAAGGGATGTTGGCTTGTTGCCAATCCAGCGAAATTCGAAAGAAACTAACTACAGTTGCTTTTAAACCAAAAGTAATTTTATTCCACACGGCAGGGAAGGGAATCCTAAATTCTAAAAAACATGAATTGAACATTTTCTTTATAATGTCATGCGAATAAATCTTTTTTCAGACGGAGACGATGAATAATCCTGCTGATAATTCAGTATGAATATTCTTCCTTTCCTTTGCAGGTGCGCAGTGGCATTCGCTAGAATTTTTTCGGGGGAGTAGGGGAAAGTTGGGGGCTGCGGGGGTTTGCATGGCATGACAATGATTTAGAGATTAAAGATTTTCAAGTGAAAATATAGCAGTGTTTTCGGACCGATGGGGCACCACCATCCTCCCCGAACACACACCCTCACCTATATACGCCACTGCAAGTTTGATGTATTCAGAAAAGTCAAAAGCCTTGTTATTGTCCAGAAACAAAACATGCTTGTTAGAGAGACAATGAGGCTAGCGGCATCAAAGAAAATTCCCATTCCCATTAAATAATTCCAATTATTCTAAAAACCTCCTACGATTTGTATAATTCATAACCCATAAATCCCAATTCCCTGGACAATGTTTATCTTTGGAAAATGTAGAAACCTCAGTTGGGCAATAAAGGATAAGAGAGAAGGGAGAGAACTCGATCAACAAAGGGACGTAACTCGTAATGTAAACAATCCTGCATTAATTATTCATAGTGTATATTGTCACGTTTATAGGCAGGCGGTAAAATGATATCGTATGGATCGATCACCAGCCGACAATGGCGTTTTTAATTACACTATCGTGTGTTAGATTGAAAGTTTCGTTTCGATAATGACAAAAATGATTATATTAGTGTTAAACGAGCACGGACGGATTGGATTGTACGGACCGAGTTGAGTATAAAGAATTGAATGGCAACTCGTCTAGTATAGTAGGCTACAGTAGAGAATGATTCACTACTTGTATTATGTGTACGACTCAATGTCAATGGTGGAAAATGGCGACCGTTAAATGTGAGTTGTAACTACTAATACGTTCAAGAAAATCGATCGGTTTTAACAATAATAATGTATGAGGTGATACTCAAGACTGAGATTTGAATTGCGAAGAGGATAAAGGAAATAGTCAGTGGTTGATATGATGTCGAGGGGATACACGCCGGGTAAACCTGTCTCAAGGTGGGAAGCCGATTCCGATAATATTGACATTGAGTATAAAAACTTAGATCAACCAAGACCTCAATCTATGATCGCTGAATGTTTTTCCGGAACGAAAGGATGTGTGTTAAAAATATTAATAATAGTGCTGATATTCGTATTGGGACTCGTTCTTGGTTATTTCGGACAAAAGAGCGCAGGAAAAACAATACATCTCACAACGGGGATAGAGCCGAAAGAAAGCATACAGGATTATAACGTGACTATTAGCCAAGAATTACAGTCACGCGTGACGCATGTAGATAATTACATAGACAGCATTAAACTGTTGATATCTCAATCCCCTATTAGACTATCAGGTATGGGGAATTTAGTAGGACTTATCAAATATGTCGTCGATATGTGGAACACTTTTCATTTCGATACCGTCAAACGTAAGAATTATTTTGTGCAATTGTCTTATCCAAATTATACCGAAACGAACAGAATTTTAGTGTATGATGAAAGCAATTCAACGGTCTTCCATTCTCATTCCAATGCTACAAATGTGCTCATAGCGTATCTTCCGTTTAACGCCTATGCAAAAAGTGGTGTGGTAAAAGGTCCCCTTGTTTACGGCCATTTCGGTCGCACTGAGGATTTTCAAGCATTAGATAAACTAAACGTCGAGGTCAACGGCAGTATTGTTTTGATACGCTACGGTCGAATTCATCCAGGTAATAAAGTCAAACATGCAGAACAAGCTGGTGCCGTGGGGGTGATTTTATATTGTGACCCAGCGGAATACACTGACGGTGCGGATGGCGTCGAGGGTACATGGTGGTTGCCCAGTTGGGGTGTCCAGCTATCTCATGTTCGTTATAATTTAGTCGGGGACCCGGGTACCCCTGACTATACAGCTGTTCATAGTGCTTCCTATGATAAAACCGTGAACGATTTGTACCCTTCTATTCCTGTGTATCCTATTATGTACAGCGATGCTGACAAACTTATGGCACTTATTGATAAGACAGTACCCGTTCCACGCCATTGGAACGGAAAATTAAAATCTAAGTACTTTGCTGGGGTGAAGCGGGGTCAGACGGACTATCAGCACCTAGTTGAAATGACGGTGACGAATGCCCCCGAGAAAAGAAACATCACAAATGTCATCGCTTCCTTGAAGGGAACAATTGAACCTGACAGGTTTGTAATTATTGGAAGCCATATTGATTCTTGGACTCAAGGAGTTGTGGACTCGGGAACAGGGTTTTCAATATTAATGGATCTTGCCAGAACATTTTCAGACCAAGTGATGACTGGTTGGCGTCCGAGGCGTACCATCATTTTCGCCTTTTGGGACGCCTCCAAATATGGTCATATTGGATCGTACGAGTGGGTGCAGGAATACGAGCAACAGTTAGGTGCTGGTGCTGTAGCTTACATCAATTTGGATTCCGTCATCCGGGGAAGTTATAGTTTTAGTGCTGACAGTAGTCCCTTATTATATGACGTAATTTATAATGCCGCTAATACAGTGAAATGTGTAGACCCTGACTTCCAGTCCACGACTGTGTATGAAATGTGGAGAAATAGATTTCCTAGTGAAGTGTTTCAGGGAAGACCTAATATTAACGGATTAGCAGGCGACAGTGATCAATCGCCATTTTCTTACCATGTTGGTGTGCCTTCCATGTCGGTTTCTTATACTTATGATACTAATAAATATCCCAATCTTCCAACATACCCAGTGTACAGTACTTTAGACGATACTTTAGACTATCTTCAAACGTATATTGATACAAACTTCACCCGCCATATTGCTGTTAATCAAATATTAGCCGATAT
The DNA here is from genome assembly GCA_029955415.1 of Lottia scabra. Taxonomy (NCBI): domain Eukaryota; kingdom Metazoa; phylum Mollusca; class Gastropoda; family Lottiidae; genus Lottia; species Lottia scabra. The sequence continues at coordinate 3,530,316 of JARJEI010000010.1, forward strand.
CGTGCTTCAATTGGCCGATTCCGCTCTGTTACCGTTCAATATCACTAACTATATTCACATTGTTCATCTGGGACAAGCTTCCTTGCTAAAATACGAAAATGACTTCAGGAAGGCTGAAATTAATTTAGCTTCTTTGAATGATGAAATTTACTTTTTTATTAACTCCACTCGTGAGTTTCAGAACAATTTTAACATAACGGACGCGGACGAGCATCAATTTCATGCTCGCAACGAACAGTTACTGCGTTTGACTAGAGCGTTTGTGGTACACGTTGGCTTGCCGGAGCAGCCACAGTACAGGAACATTTTAGTTGCACCACATGCGGAGAATCTGAACGAAGAGACTGTTTTTCCTGGTATTGTTAGCGGGGTGATACATGGGAGAAAGGGAAATTGGAACATTCTGAAGGAACAAGTGGCCATTTTGACGATAACTTTTAAAAGAGCTTGTAGTGTTTTAAATGAAGAGATTTATACCAAAGTTTAATTTATTTAAGGTTAAAGGTCAAAGGTAATTGTAATTATGGTTTGGCTGATCGAGCTGTAATAGTGGTTTCCGGAAATCAAAAATGTGTCCATTGCTTTGTATATAAAAGGATATCAAAGTATACTCAAATTTAGGGAATTATTAAGCTAAATTCTAGCTCGAACATCAATGAAAAAATCGAATTTTGTATGACTTTTCTTTGATGTACAATTAGATCTCTTCCCTGTCTACATCGGGTTTTGTAAATCATTTGAAAATCGCATGAGTTTGCCTCATAATTCCAATGTTCAGTCGAAAGTTGAGGCGACTGTGAAAAATGGTCTCTATTTGAATATTAACAGCATAATCGTGGCAACTGTTGGTTTTAATTGACTTTATATAAACATATATGTACATATTTGATGGACCAGAAAAAGCATTAGTTATCAGTCTATCAGAAACAAAATATCGAGGTATCAAACCGTTTTTTTCTATTCCTTTCGACTGGAATTGGTCAATGTAAATTGTAAAATTTCAGTCAACAGAGATGTTGATTTATAAGAGGTTTTCTAAATGCTTTTTGTGTATTATGAACAATCCTTTTAAAAATGGCCCAACATTGTCCATTTAAGAAGTAAATTATGAAACGACATTGTTCATATACGAACTACGAGTCGTTTGTACTTATTTAAAACCAGAGCGTTGTCGTACTACTCTTTAGGTCTTTTCCAACCTACTTCTCAAATCCATCCTGTTTTCCAATTAAATGAACTGTAACAATCTCAATTTAGAATCTCATTTTTCACGACTGACACCATGTAATGGAAATAAAAAACACCACATGTTAAATGACTTATAGTACAGCTTTAATATTACTTCATGACATTTTCTCTTCCACTAGATCTGATCTCAATTTGAATTCGTCCAAATTCAATATAGTTCGACCAGAATGCCATATATAGCATGAAAACGAGGATACAATATTTGAAGCATTATTATTTTATATTGAACATTTCATTTAAATATACCAAACCCAGCTTTTATTAGAAATCAAATATCTTTGGTTGTTTTTGTGTTATTATTGATTTTTTTTTTGTTATTTTGTGATATAATTTGAAGGAATAGTGTCTAAAACATCCAAAAAAGCAATTTTGGCGATAGTGGCGTCATCAAATGTTTCGTTTAAGTTGAATTAAAAGAACCACAAATGTTTGATTTGAAATTGGTGAAAATTAATGCTCTCATTGTCCATGATACACTAAAACATGAAGAAAAACTGTTTACAATCCTATAAAATTAATGACTTTTTAAGAACATTGTCAATATAAAGCTAATGACTCACGGCGTTCTATTCTTGTATGATCAAAAACTGATTCAAATTCCATCAAATAGATTTTACTATTGTATTGTGTGACACGAAAACCATTTGAAAATGTCAGTTGTGAAATGATAAAAAACTAATGGCGTGATAGAAGCTTATCTGTCTTTAAATCAATGCATATTTTACATTATGTCATTCCATTATCACCCCTCACACTGACATCACTATCAATAATTCAAAATGCCAATCAGGTGAATTTATCACATTAAAGGGGAATGTTCAGCATTTCCGATGGTCGATTTAGGACTTGCATATTTCTAAATAGCCTCCAGAAATACTAGAACTGCACGAAAATCATATAATTCCTTCAATTATAGCCATACTTAAACATTTATCCTTCATTTTCTGTATCATGCGATTTCTAAACGACGAGTCGTATTTTTGACTTTCAAGCGTTGATATTTATGGATACTGGAGGATTTGAAGGCTTTAATCTTGAGAAAGAGTTTGAAACATTATTATGGATTATATTAGCTAAAAATTCCAGGTTCTGAGACCAAAAATATTTTGGTCGAAGAGTTAGTGAACATATCCCTTTAAAGTCATCGATTTCACATAAATTTTAAGATGACTGAAATGGTTAACTCGACCAAGTGAAGAGTTTTATGTTCTACAAAATGTTTTTGTTTCATGGAAATGGCAATTTATATTGACTTTGTAATTTATTGCTGAATATATCACCATTTTACTGCAGCTAAAATTATATTGGGAAAAATTTAACAATTTCCTTTTATAGGCAATATCAAGTTAGATTTTATATTAAGTGGTTTTATTTCACAAGTACATGTACAAGAATAATATGAGTTATGTTAATGGTTTAAGATTTTTCGAAACAATTGGAAATTCAACGCACGATTTCAGGTTGAAAATTGTTTTTTTTTTTAAAGTTATGCCATTAAGCCACGAATTAAGCTTCACAGGCTGTCTTGGATTCAAAAACGACATTTTAAAAAAGGGAGGATTTGATATCTTGTCATGTCAGATATTAAGTCTTAGATCTTGACTGATTTTGATTGTCTTTTTCCGATATTGTCATTTTAGAGTCTCAGAGAATTTAGAATATAATTTATATAATATATAGAGCTCATCAAATCATTATGTTATGTAATTCATTTCGGTGTTTTTCTATAGTCCTTTTTATTGTTGACATAGTCACTTTTTATTGTAGTCCATACTGTTTATTTATTGTTTGAGCTCAGTTATTTTATTATTGAAGGAACCGTTTCAGATAGATACCCATAATAAATTCCTCCTTCCCTTCAAATTAGGCTTTCGAAAACATGATGGAAATTAAGCATCACTCGAAATTCTGTAAAAAGATCTAACCAAGCAGTTTTTATTTGTTACATTTTAGACTGTACTGCTATTTTATGTGTTTTTTAGACAATATAATTTATTCAAAAATTAGTACATAGAGCTTATATTAATCCGTTACCATTTTGTGAATTCGTGTTGATATATCGCCGTTTTTATTTATTTTATTAACCAAAGCCTTCTATCTTGAAAAAAAAGATGTCTTCTTATAATCCTTTTTTCTAAATCTTATCTGATTCGGTTTCTTTAATTCTTCTAAGTTAGATATTCCTTAGAACTATATTAGACTGCAGGCGAGTTGTTAGTTCATTCCAGTGTTTTTCTTTCTTTTAAATTTTTTTATAAAAAGGAATCTAGTTTTATTTTTTTAGATTTTATTTTTTAAGAATAAGAGTCTCAATTTCAATTTCTAGTTTATGTTTCTTTTTTTATTTAAATCATCGAGTAGTCGACATAATTTTAATGGTTTGAGTGTTTTCTATATAAAAATCCAGTTTTTTGGGGATTTTATTTTTTTTAGATTTCGCTTCCTAGTTTATGTTTCTTTTATCTTAAATTATCATGTAAAAGTCGACATTATTTCAATGGTTTAAATTTTTTCTATACAGAAATCAAGTTTTAGTTTTTTAGATTATTTTTAGGAATAACAGTTTCAAATCCTAGTTTATGCTGCTCTTATTTCAATCATCATATTTAAGTCGACATTATTATGTGTTTCTATAGTTTACATTACTTACGTTACCTTAAGGTTGTTTTCTATAAAGAAATCCATTTTGAATTATTTTTAAAAATGACAATCCTTATTCCTAGTTCATGTTGCTATTATTTAAATTATCAAGTCGACTTTATAAAGTGTTTCTATTTTAAGTTTCTAATTTCTTGCCAGACAACAGCAATTTTATAACTTTGTACATTTTTTAAGTTAAGATATTTCATGTTTATACTTGAAAGCTTAAGTACGTTTTAAGTTAGTAATATTCAAAAGAAAGCAATCATCTGAATCTTCAGGAAAGTCAGTAACATACTGATCTTTGTCAGAAATATATGTCAAATTCTAAAGCAGTTTTTAGTGTTCAGAATTATTTCTTAGAGCCAGTGCTCACTGCAACTGTTAATCTATAACATTCAGGATGAGTTCTACCCTACAATCGCTATATTATCAAAAGAAATAGAATCGGCAGGTTTTGGACCAATTGATATTATACCATGATAATTTTTGTCAGTGCCAAAACGTTTAGTCAAGGACAAACTGGTAGAAAGGATCCATTTAAGAACTTAATTTGTTTGCGATATGAGCTGCTGCTGAAAGCGAACGTTAACTTTTGTCATCTACCAACTTATGTTGTTAAGTCCTCCTTGTAAAATATGATTGTCACTTTGTTTCTTTTTTAGATTATTGAATAATAGTCCCCTTTATTAGGCATAATAAATTAATAAATGAGAAGTTTCCTGAGGTTTGGATCCGGTTTATTTTATTGCTGAGTGCTTATTATTTTATTTTCGTTTGAAATTGAAGCTGAAAGACATCTTTTACCACTTTTATTTGATATTGTCCATTATAATTTATTTATTTGCTTTAATTTTGTATCCATAATTAATATTTATAGTTGTTATAATTCAAACAGTTTGTTATATAAAGTTTGATGGTAAAAAATGAACTTTGTTTTGTGTCTTACACTTGGAAATCGAAAATGAGAGTAGGTTAATGCCGCTGTCCTGGCAAAATTCCACCCATTGCACACTGCATGACGTTTGGCTGTACTCATTAGCCATGTAGGTGCAGAAAAGTGGGCCGTAAAATTTTATTTAATTTGGTCCAAATCCTGATCTACTGCAGATTTTTGGTTAACCTTGGGGTCTAGGTGTCTATCCCGTCATGATTCGATATGATACCATTTAATTTAATCCTGTTTTTCCCTGTCAGTGATGCAGATCTAAGGGATTGGCATGGAAAATCATCTAATCTTTCAAATGAGACAATGAACCTGGGCTGTGTACGTTTAAGATCCATCGGCAGTTAAGAATCGAAAAGGAGAAGACAATTAAGCTTGAGTCTACTCTTTTCGATTCTTAACTGCCGATTAAATTGATCTCATTGAACATCGCATGGCGTTATCTGTCCTCATTAGCTAAGGTGCTATCAAGTAAATATTTAATATGAAAGTCCATGCCATTGCACTCATTTTCATTTTGCCTGGCAAAAAAACAAAACTTCACTCACTCACTTGCTAATTGTAATGCAATTAGATCTGTATATAACCAAAAGGCTTTCATTACCTGAAGAGAAATTCTCGATGCCACGCGGGACGTCCATTAAAAAAAGGTTCGGATAAAAAAAGTTTTAATTGCTCTAGAGTGTGATTCGTTTCAGTCACGCCATCATTTGTTACAACTTAAAGTCGGAATTCATGTCCTTAGAACTTAGATTTTAATCAGCCCGACGAAAGAAATGTGTTGTAGAAGACAAGTTTGATATAATGAAATCCAAATTGGAGCAGACTGGCGCTGATTTCCCTCGCTGATCATTTACGTTTTATATTCTTCTATAAATATATCTACAGACTAGAGTCTTTGATTTCCCCATTAAACTGTCGCCATCTTATCTCCGACGATACATTAATTTGAAGGTATCAAGCCAAGTTCTATATTTTTATTACAAAACTCCCTCGTTTCAACAGCGTTGTCCATCTCCTCCTTCCAAATCTGCTACAAAAAAGCCTGTCTGGTTTGTTGACAGAATAAAAATAGAGAGAAGACCGGGTTGCTGCAATCTGGAATCGTTTAAGACAGTGGTTCCCAACCTTTTTCAAGCTGTGGCCCAAATTCATGAAGCTCCCAGAGCCATGGCCTCCTGTCCTATTCCAAATTAGGCCAAAATAGCGAATATAGCGCAAGGTTTATTGTCTTGTGCCTCCTCATCATTAGACAAGCAAATACAGACCATACACAGCAAACAAAAGTTGGGCTAGAGAAAAAAATGATACACATCTTCATGTGCCATGGGCCCTGACAAACACCCCATGGCTCCCTATAGGAGGCCATGTTCCCCAGGTTGGGAACCATTCGATTAAGATCACTTAACAGGATGCAAATCGAAAAATATCAGATACATATCATTGTTTGTTTTCATATTTCCAATCAAATGCAGACGAAGGGATGGTACTTTAGAATCATGGCCTAAACAGTAGTTATCGTTCACCAAGAAAGAAATGAAGTTTGGTAATCGAGCGAATCGCATACTGATAGAACCAAAAACATGATACTGACTGATCACCGAGAAAAACGCCAGTCTAAAAGGGTCTTAACATGATGAATGCAATAGAGATCTTTATTTCACGGCTGGTTCAATGAATATGTTCTTTTGATCTCGTCTCGAAGTCTGGAAACCTCTTTTAAAATGTTTATACACCAAATATTGACTATTGCTTTAAGGCCATTGGAAAAATATGACGCTAGTACATTTATGATGGCTATTAGCCTATTTGTCTGTGGAGAGTTCCACTGTATTTTGTCTTGAAGAAATGTTTATGTCTGGAAAGAAAAATGAAAAGATTTATGTGATCGCTGTGGGAGATCCAATAGTGTAATATGTAAATATGAAGATATAAACACGGAATAATTTATCAACCTTGAACTGTCAAAGACACGAAATATCAATTTTCAATTTTTATTGAACAATAATAACTCATCTTTCGAGTCTCATCTGATTTTTAAAATGAAAATCTTGTCTCTTAACAGTGGTACATCCCTTCTTATTAGAAACCGAGTAATTCGTGTTAAACTACCCAGGTTCAGGCCATGTCCAACAATATCTAACGAATTCTCAAATTACGAAACCCACAGCACAGTACCATCCAATTGAAATACTAACAACTGCGACTACCAACAACTACATAGTCTGCGATATTAGAAACCAAGTGATTCGTGGCAAACCAGATCTAACGAGTTCTCAAATTACGAAACCAACAACACAGTGTCATGCAACTGAAACAATTGCGAGTACCAACAACTAGCTAGTTTTTTTTTTTATCAGCAACTGCTGGGAGCGATCGTTGACTTGTCACCACCACCTAGCTATTTTTCGATATCAGCATCATTTGGAAGCGAGCGTTGACTGGTCAACTACCAACAACTACCTAGTTTATGATATCGGCAACTGCTGGAAGTAAGCGTTTACTGGTCGTAATTCATTACTATTTCGAACTTCGTTCTGTTAATTCCATTGTGTCCAATCTGATCAACAATCTAATTGTCGGTATTATTTCATTAGAACATTTGAACTTTCATGATTTGACTAGATCAATTGCAATCAGTATATAAGTAAGTTATCTAGTGATATAATATAACTAATGATCGACGTTATCATAAAACCATGATAGAAACCCCAGCTAGTCAATTTAGATTCCATCTTAACAGGAAAATGATTCCAAGACTTCCAGACGTGTCAAATATTGTGTAAAAGAATCTCGAAATGACGTGGTAAAGTAGATTTGGCCAATAACCTAAATACTGTTACATTTAACAAATTGTGTTTATGAGTCTATGTCTTTAAGCGTTTTACTTTTCTGAACATACCAAGCCTGCATTTGTCAAAGAGTATTCCGGGACACACCCAACCTTCCGAGCACCTGATGTCACTTTCAGACTGGATTTGGCAATTGGGCACCAGTTCCAGAGAATCCATAAAGGAGGGAAATTCAGATCTATACACATGTCTGAAATATCTTTCTAGTGCCATGACTTTATCTATAATAAGTTTGTGCAGTGGCGTATTCAGTGGGTGGGAGATCACCCCCCCCCCCCCCACCCATACCCCTGGCATGGCATTTCATGCCCCCACCCCCTTTCCACGCAAAGTGCTATTGCTATTTTCGCTTTGAAATGTGTTAGGAATATCTGAATTACTTCATATCTGACTCTTAATTTAAATGGCTGAATCTCTTTAGCCATGACCTTAACAACGTTTTCATCAACACACATTCGTTCTGGTAATTGTATTGTGTCCAGTCTGACCAACAATCTAATTGCTGGTATTATTTCATTAGAGAATTTAGAAACTAGTCTTAACGTATTCCTCTCACACTTCCACTGGTTATAATGTGAGACTAGGTCTTGTTGATGGACATGTCTGTCAACTCCACCATTTAGTTACATTAGTGGGAACCAGAATTACTGTTGAAACGGAGTGGTAAATAGCTTTTTCTGCACACAATAGCGGGCAACTCCGACGTTTTCTCCCATTATTGGTGGGGATCACTGCTAGCACTGAATGGTAAATAAACTCAAATGAATTGGAGTTTTGCGCTTTCTTTTTCTGTACTACTGATGGCGGGCAACTCCACCATTTAGTTTTATTAGTGATGTGCGCCAGAATTACTTTTGAAACTGAATGGTGAATTAACTCAGATGAAACGGAGTTTCTATTTTTCTGTACACGATTGGGCTTCTGATAACGGGCAATTCCATCGTTTATTTCCATTAGTGGTGGGGATTTCTGCTGGCACCGAATGGTAATATCATCGAATGAAATGTACGCGATTGGGCTACGGAAGATGGGCAACTCCATCGTTTCGTTTCAATAGTGGTGGGGATTTCTGCTAGAACTTATGGTGGGCAACTCCACCGTTTGCTTCCATTAGTGGATTGGAGGATTACTGATGGAACGATTGGGCTACTGCTACTGAAAGCGGCAACCCCGCCGTTTATTTTCATCTGTGGGCAACTTCGTCCTTTAACGTCCATCAGTAGTGGGATTTACTGCTGGCACTGAATGGTAATAACAGCGAATGAAATGTACGCGATTGGGCTACGTTCTACGGAAGATGGGCAACTCCATCGTGTCCTTCCATTAGTGGTAGGAATTACTGCTGGCACTTTAATTGGGCTAATGGCGACGTTAGCAATGGCCATTAACACTTCTGTTGCAGGTTTCTTTACGAATGTCAATGTCATTATCTTGTTCGCCAGTCGAAGTCGACTTGTCTGTATCAGATACAAGTTTTCTATCAGACGAAAGAGTCTTGAAGAGCCAGTATCTTAATGAAAATGATGTCTTCCAGTTATTCGGTTCAATCTTCGTCAATGTTCGAGACTAATATTATGGCTCGACCATGATAGGCAGCCATCTTGCCCAGTAAATGGACAAGGACAGACAACTCTTGTTCACAGATTGATGTTGAATGGCTGGATTTAACGCGGGAGAAGACAAATCTTTCTGAAAAACAGTTTTGATTGACTGAACTTTATTTTTTTCAATGGCAATTTCGGATACTATACGAGGTTAGCTCGTTAGTCTAGTTCTGAAGTTGATAGAATGGTCTTTTTGTCTCGAACATCTAGTTATCTTATTGAAAATGATGTCTTATAGTCTCGAACATCTAGTTATCTTAATGAAAATGATGTCTTCCCAATCAAGTGTTTCCTTATAAACAATCAGTCCCACTGATATCGACGTTCATCATGTAACTTAATGAACCTCGAATTCTTCAGTTGATTTGACTTCCAGGAATATCGATATTCCAAGATATTATTCCAATCGGAACAGTGCCTCGTCTAAGGAATTGTTACTGGGCGGCAGTTAATTGAACAGGCGAAGTTGAAAACTAAATCGCAGGAAATGCAATCAGTGAAACAGGCATCAAATAGTCTTTTTTGAAATGTGGCGATATTATTTGAAATTAAACACGGCGAAAAAAACAACAGAAGAATTATTCCGAAACATTTATTCAAGAGAACCAGAACATCATCATCGCCGTCATCACAAATCTCAAATGTTCATAGCTTAGAAATTATTTTCTGACGAAAAGAACTGCCTCACAGAACGCACACCCCGTGATTAGGGGTTGGGGCATTGTATCACAAGAAAATTTTGAAAATTAGAGTTGATTTCCTTGCATCTGATGCCTTTCCGAACAGAATTCTCTTAGAGAATGACCTCTCATTTAAAGAGGGTTTGAAGGCATTATAAACCAAACCCAAGAAAATTTGGAAAATTAGGTCCGAGTTCCTGCATCTAATGCTTTTCCGAACAGAATTCTCTTTAAGAACGTACACCTCGTTGGGAAAAAATTTTGAAATAAGATTTGATTTCCATGCAATCAGACCTTTCCTAACAGCAAGCGATTTGGACAGATTGAACCGTATGAAGATTTTGAAAAATAGAATTAAATTCCTTGCATCATTCCTTGAAAGGTAAAGTCTTTCCCAAAGCATTAGACCTAACTTGTTGTTCAGTTATCTGGCATTGCAACACACTAGCGCCTAGAAAAATAGCTTCGATCATCCAGGTGATTTGAAGGTTACTAGAAAGAACAAGTTGTCGTGTGCACTTTACCATGCCGTTGTTGACAACAACATATTATTCTTATTTCTGTTATGTTATGTTATGTTAGTTAATTATATTTTACATTAAAGAATTTCGATTGCTAGCGATATTTTAACAATATAGGACTGCCGACCGGCACTGACTTTTGTGTTCACTGGGCGGCAAAATACCGCCACTGGGCGGCAGCGCTGCCGCCTAGTCACAGTGTTAGTCGAGGCACTGAATCGGAACCGTTCTCAAATTGCAATGATTTTCTTTATTTCAAAACTATTTGCTCGTGACCGAACCTCTATAAATAATTCTAATTGAAAAGGTATTTTCAGACATTTTAATAGTTGTTTTAGTTTTGGTTCAAATACACAGCTAAAAGTTCAAAAGTTTTTTTTTTAACAATTCCTTGGCACATGGTATGTTGATAAATACGTAAATAATACCATAGTATACCTTTGTCAGGGGCGGATCCACGATTTAGAGAAAGGGGGGGGGGGGGGGCTCTGAAACATGCATCAAATTCAACGGCACTGCGAGCGCCAAAGGCACGAGCGGCAAATTTTTAGAGGGTTTTAACATCAGTCAGCCAAAAATAGGGGGGGAGGGGAGCTCCAGATTAGATCCGCCCCTGTTTGTGTTGTGGAGTTTTTATTACGTGTACACGATAGAGGGCAAAATTACACCTCGTCCAAAAGCTCAATGAAAATTCAAATGCAATTGTTTGCAAAGGTTCCAAAGGGTTTGGATATTTCAATGATACGTCATTGTAGTATGTCCACCTCACCAATATAGTTCAGAGAACTAGCACCATTTCAAGTTTTTGTATAAAACTGTGGCAAAATATCTCTTTAAATATCGACAAAGGCGTTAAATTGAGAAAGAGTAAATTACATTGAAATAATAGCATTGTGAATAAAGTAGAATAAATGAAAGAAAAATCGTTTTGTAACGTCAAGTTAAATTATCTAAAAATGTTTGTAGAAATCAATAGGAGTAATTGTTGAGTTGTTTTTATCTTCAATATGTTTTAATATTTATAGCTTCACCAACGACTAATTTTATTCTCCCATTACTCCAAACTACATGCTGATTTTATGTTTCCCTTGTTCCCTCATTAAAGCAACAATATTTATCGCATTTTATCACTAAAAATGGATTCTAGCACGGAAATTCGCCACAAAGGCTGGAAATGAGATTGTGATTTTATGCTCAGCTACGAAGGAAGTCATTAAAGGTACACGTTCATGTAATAAAACTAAGTTCATCATCAATTATTTTAAGGGAGATTGCGATTTTGTGATCTGGACAAATTCCTTTAATGAAATAGGATATCTATTTACTGCATATAATTCCAGTTCACTCAGCTGTAAATGGGTACGGATAATCCGGGAAAGATCGATGCCAAGAGGTTTGGCCAAGGACCAGCTGGGAGAAAGGATCCTCACGGAACCTTAGTTGTTATCCTTGTAAAATATAGACGTCTCTTTCTTTCTTTCTTTTTGGAGTGAGCAGTAACCGAAAATCCACCACAATCACAACACCTGTGGTTAAATTTATTTTACATGCACAGTGACCTCGTTTATATAACCCTCTGATTGTCCTGCATGGGTCTGAAAATATATGGATCTTTATCAGCCGGCTCAGTAAATTTTCAGACGACTTTATACCTATAACATTTCCCCCACAATTCTGGGATGCATCCTTGTCAAACAATATTGAACATTGGCCTGTAATTTCGAAAGTACGTAGGCTACTATCGTCTGGAGCTGTAATGATTGCTGGTGGCATTTCAACTTTAAATTACCCAATAATTGACTTTGTTATTTGCGTGACTAAATTCTCACAGAGAAAAAACTTCACGTTTCACCCAGGGGAGTTTCCGTCCGCCGAATATCCCGTGGCAATCACTGACATAATTGAGATAATTTATATTTTTAAGATGATGGAGCCTGAAAACCTGAGAATAACAGTAAAGATGTCATCACAGATTTGTTTGTGAAATTTCACGTTAAACGTTTGCAGTGAGGACAGGAGGACAAATAGCGACCATAAAATTGTCTAGAGGGGCTCAAAACTCAATAACAAAAGGGGTGCCCTCTTGCTCTTCGTTCCTGGCACGCGACTGAATATTTGTGAAAAACCTTCAGTGTCTTACATCCATTATCTGTAACCTGAAAATGTTTCACAGAAATTCAAAATCTGTTTCCATTCAATTACAATGATATTTCGCAGTAACATTGGCTAAAAATATTGTTTTCAAATTCGAAGGTCAAGACAGCAATAAACCCCAGCTTTTAATGGAAATAAAAGTTGGAATCTCATATAAAAACTGATCTGACCAAATCTTAGAGGAAGTCTATTTACGCATTAAGGAAGTACTCTCGCCTCTCTTATCGGAAGCCGTTAAATTCTGAATGTCCTTCAAGTTCTTTACAATGAAAAGTCGTGCTGTGAGAAACTCGTTAAGATCGATAGCGAGGACTCTATATCCGTAACGTGTTATATCCCTAAAGATATTCTTCTTTTCTCTCAACTCCAACCAGTAATTGAAACTTGGTTTTTAAGCAGAAACGTCAACATGATTTCTTCATTCTTTACCATTCGACTCAATCTTCGTCAACCTTACAGATTAACATTATGACTCGGGCATGATAGGAGGCCATCTTTCCCATTTAATGAGCAAAAAAGACAACTCTTGTATAGAGATCGAATTAGATTGGCTGATATTAACGTATGAGAAGACGACATACTTTGAAGATTGATTTTGATAAGCTGAACTATAATTTATTCAATATGGCGATCTTTGTAAAGTATATGAGGTTATCAGCACGCTAGTCTAGTTCCGAAGTTGATACGAGTGACTCTTGACTTCTGAAGACATTTTGTAGAATATGGTGAAAATCGATAACATGGTATTTGATTGAAGTTAAAAATTGACGGTGTTGGTAATCTTCCGCTTCTCTCCCTTAACTTACCCAGAAATGTCAATTTTCAATCCATTTGACTTGAAACAGAATCAGCATTAAGTCGTTTGGTTTGGAGTTTATTTTACTCTCGACAGCAAATTGCTTTTCTATTGAACTGAATTCGCCATCAATGAACTTGGACAAACTTCACTAGTTTCCGAATGCTTCTAATAATTGACTTAACTTGTGGGTTTTGGCAACTCGAAACCGACTGTTATATGCGACTCATGTTCCCGATCGAGTACACAAACTTCTCTAATTACTTTGATTGTACAGAGCTCATTTAATTTGGTTATAAAATTGTTATATTTGTACGTCAACTTGGAGGCATTATTTGATTTCATTCGATCGATGTTTCACAATGATAGAAACAATAAACATTTCGCCTATAGGCAAGGACGTGAGAGTGACCTTTATTATTAGTGCAATGTTTGTGATTACGATCATGTAGTTAGATCTCTAGTCAGTTTATTGCAATTAGGTGGACGGAAACTACGGTCTGCAGACGTCCTTTGTCCGTTTCGGTGACATAATTAATGCCGTTACTTTAGGCATGTTCATTTTCGGTTACTCAAAACTGTGGAACACAACATTTTTACTAAAAATCCGTACACTCAAAATAATTCCGTTAATCAAAAATTTCGTCCAGAGCATGACAAAATCGGATGCAATAATTATATAGTAGTGGACTTCCCATACGAGAAGTACTATCAGGTGTACAAAATGAATACCTTCGATCTGAAACGTCAGGTAGTAATCTAAAGCCAACACTCAGAAAATATAGAATTCCAGTAGAAATGCTAGAATGTAACTTAAAAAGAGTTTGAAGGCAATCAAGTACTGTTAAATATTTTAAAACTCATCAACTACAAGAGGCCTCTTGAATCACACTACGATAATTTAAAAACCTGCTTTCAACTGAAATTCCAATCTTAATAGAGATAGAGTATAATATACAGTCAAGAGTCAAGATGCATGTAACAACCAATAGTGCCAACAGCCAGGTTTCCGAATAGAGATAGAGTAGGATGTATGAAATAGCTTATAGTGCCAACAGCCTGGTTTCTTTATATTAGTTATATTACTAGATAATCATGATACATATGAAGTTTTTTTGAATTTTATGATGAAATAGTGGAACCTATTTAATTTGTTTCAATTCTGATGGGGTTGTTGTTGGTTACACGAAATAGCTAAAAGTGCCAACAGCCAAGTATCATTATATTTAGTTATGAACCAATTACTAGATAACCATGTTACATATCGACACTCTCTTCAATATTATAATCAAATAGAAGAAACGATATGCTTATTATTAAAAAGCACACAGGTTGCAGTGTTAAGGGTGGTCGTTCATTTCAACCACACATACATAAGACACGTGATTTTCATCCAAAGGCCACTTGTTTGCCATTGTTTTAAGCCGACAATGATATCATCCAATAAGGAACCACTGGGAACACAAAAAAGAACCAAAAGAAAACAACAAAAAACACGTGGTCCTTAAACAAGGTACACGTGGTTCCAGCCTTAAATTGAATTATCATGTTTGGTACCATTGAGAATATATATATTGTATAATTACAAATAATCATATCCAGTGAAGGGACGTGTTGTTCACCTCTTCATTTTTGGTCTGCGTTGTCTCCTTAATTGTTCTCAGTTGTATGTGGTCCGAGTTATATTCTGTTCGATTCATCTTGATTCTCTTCCATAACATGCCTTGTTTTCTTTGGATTCTCCTAATTGAACATCAGTGTGTGTTGAACACGACCTCAGTCTGATGACAGTTCCATGTCGACCATGTTGGCTGTCAGAAATAATCTATGGAATAATGTTCAGTGAAAAGGTGGCGTAATCTCGTCTGTGTTGTCTGAAGAACTCTTTAAAATCTCATTATAACATACAAGTGGTTGTTGATACAGTGGAGAGAAAGGGGGATGTAAACGTTATTTCATAGAGCCAGGATTGAGATAATCAATAAATACAGTCATTAAATCATCTCTGTGTTAGATCACAGATATTCCCTAATGTAACTGTAATAGACTAGGACTAGCGAACATAAGAATTTATATATCCCTGTTTCAAATGCTCTGTCTGAAACTAGACTAAATTAGGCCTGGTGTTTTATATCTACAAGGATAGACTCTCTTGATCTACAAGTCTTGTTCAGACCTGTGGATCATCAAGGTCTTAATTGTTTTTACGCTGTGGCTCAACCAGATGAATGGGGATCCGGGAACTTAGTGAGGGTTGAGCTTCTTTTAGATATGCTTCGGTATTTTTGTCTGGCTTTGAGCTAGGGGGACAACCAGTTCCTATAGTCGCTTAGCCATTGCTTTTACAGACTTGCATATTCCAAATGGCAAGGTTATTTTACAGCAGTTGTGACGATCATGATGTTTTAACCTGTATAGCAATGTAGAATGTTTGGCATAGGAGATTATGCTTACTCCTTACGAAAATCTAGACCATTAAAGTACTACGGGTACTGGTTTTAAATAAATATTGCTCTCGAATTTGTCATGGTTTGGACCAGATTTTTTGATGAAGCAAATTGTTTTGCTTGTATGAACTTTTATTCTGTAATAGCCTACGCATTTTCAAACCAGTATTATTTCTTTTTTTAGATATTGACAAAATGTGATCAAATTAACGTGAAAGATAACAAAGATTACTTGAAAGAAAACAAGATCATTGCTATTTGTTTTAATCACAATTTAGAAGTAATAATCGATAACTGCCTCCTTGAGATTAGCTTCAATTATAGCCGTAAATAATAGCGTGATCAAACAAGAACGACCAAATTCTGACATTCTGATAATTGAGCCATTAATCTCAACAAGAGGCTCTCGTGATGACAGTTTAACCAATCATATTACGTTTAATTGACGTCTGCTGCTCACTTCTGAATAATCCATTTCCGGTTGCACAATACTGTCGTTAATTTTAATAGTTTAGATATTTGACTTTCCACGACTGAGCAGATCGCAGTGAAAATATCAGATATTCAAATTTGTTTTTCTACGATCAGTCTAGATGAAATCGATTTTCTCCAGTTTTTATGTTTTTTGTCACTGATGCGTTCATATCAGAATCGAATTCATTCTTTAAATTATCTGTGAAATAAAACATTCCTTTTAAAATAAATTTTGATATGCTAATTCGATTTACATGAATTTTCTGACTAGTTAAGATTATAGACTGTGTTCTGTTCTGAAGGTGCATTATGTTGACATAGTTATGTTCTGAACAGGCTTTATGTTGACACGGTTATGTTCTGAAGACGTTTTATGATGACACGGTTATGTTCTGATGACGATTCATATTGGCATAGTGTTTTAATTTGCTTTTATTCACAACCCGCATTTTTGATGCAAAAATACATTGCTGTAAGACTTTTTTCTGCCTTTAATTGCAATGCAACAGAGCGACCTGACCCAATCCTTTCAGATTTTATACAAAGATTTCTCTTAGCAGCATTTTTTCAGAATATATTTCAATGTGATAAATTCTTATAGAACTCTACTCTCACAAAGAATAATAAAACCATATTTTATATTATATTATAAATGATTAGATGTCTTATGTCCCCAGATGCTCCTCAAACCCAACGCTACTCTTTTTTCTATTTTTATGACATTAGATTTATCATCATTAAAGAACTCGAGCCATGGCAGAGGAAAACGGTAGAAACATAGTAAAAGGCAATATTTGATATAACATGTACTTTCGTTACAGAAGTTGCAATTAAAACTATCGTCAGAGGCCCAGTGTGAAGCAAATCCAAGTCGACCGAGAAGAATAGCCTACCAAAAGTAGGCTAACAATTAAAACCATCGTTAGGGATGACGAATCAACCGAATCCAAGTCGCGCTAGAAAAGGACCTGTCTCTTTAGAAAGCCTTAAACCATGTTCAAAGATCAACCGAAAAGCAAATGAATAATTCATTAGTTATTTCAATTGTTGACCCAGCTCTAATTGGGTGTCGATCCGTATATTCAAATGTCAATTCTACCTGCTAAGAATGCCTCACGACGACACTCTCGACTTCAGTCTTCAGATAGGAAGCGTGTGCTGAAAGAAACAACCCAAAGTTAAATTCACAATGCATGACAACGCCGCCACAATGACGCTGAAAGAAAAGAAATGTATGTTCTATTATAAAATTCAACGGCACAGCGAGCGCCTAAGGCAAATTTTAAGATCCTTTGGATCTGCAAGTCGGCAAGAACTGTACCTCGTCGTCAATTCTATGTGTGCCAGCCATCTGTACCAAGAAACCACAGATAGATAACTCCTTGGTAATTGACAGTCAGTTGAATGCAAATTTAACTCTAAATTAGATTGTGTGACGTTATCCGTTTGTGTGTGACTCTTTCGTGACATTATCTGATTTTAAGCAAGTGATTGTGACGTTATCTGCTTAGTAGTCAATAGATTAGTGGAACTCGCTAGAGAAATAATGAAGGGGCCTGTCAATTTTGTCCACAATGACGAGATCTGGTAAATATATTTTCTTGTTTTAAGAATTGAGTGGATTTTAAGATGCTGTTTGGTGTGGTAAATAGCCAAATCAGGAACTCGTTGAGACAATTATGTTACAAAGCGGCGCCCAAATGATCATAAAGTCAACTTCAAAATGATTGCCATTTTTCGTTTGGACTCCTAAGATGTATAGGTTTGAAATTAACAATCGCCTATCGTCTATCAATATCGGAGGATGGAGAAAGCCGAAAGGTGTGGATTTTATGAGATTACGATAGGTCTAGTAGTAACTCGATGCCCACAAACATCGTTACCCACTAACCTCTTTATCTTATAGACTATTCGCTCCCTTACATGTTTCCGAATGTCCTAACCTTCCTTAAATTAAAGGTACCAATTTTGAGGGTGAGCTGATGTCACTATTGATGGTAATCTTAGCCAAAAATCCCCGTTATTGAGACTAAAGTACGATTAATCAAAAGGATGAAGGTGTTCCTTTCAGAGGATTCTCGAGTGCCAAAAAGTATATTGTGTTAATCGTTTTATAACGTCTCTAAAATATCATATACCGTTGCAAAGAACATGGATATCCTTCATGATTTAAAATCGTATCCAGATTGAGTTCTTTAAAACGCAAGTTAGAAACCAAGGCAATAACTCATTGAATGAATATAGCCTTATAAATTTCTGAACAATATTGATTTTCAGAGATTATGTCTGATGCAATGGGAGGTGACGAATACTGTCTAGATATTATAATGTATATGTATGGAAACAGAGTTGACAATTTCATTATTCTTTTGACAAGTAATCATAGTAATATACAATTGACTGCCTCACGGAACAAATCACTCTATTCGAGTAGAAGGCTATTTTTATTCATGAATCTATTACGGTCTTTCGAGTTTTAACGGTGCTACTTGGTCGAGAAAAAAAAGGGGAGGGGGGGGGGGGGTTCCAAATCAGGTACTAAATCCCAAATATCGTTATTCCTATGGTACGTAAGCGGAACAAAACAAATTTCGAAATCCATGTAAACACATTGGCAATACATTGGTAGCAGTTAATGATCTTTTCATTTGAGGAAGTGTATCAATAAATGAGTAAACATTTCATAATGAAAAGTGGTATCAGGTGTCTAGAAGAGTTAGCATACCCTGCTTGTCGCCACTGCTGCTCAATGTTATAAATATTATTTCAAAAGGTTATTCATTTAACTGGTGGTATTGGTCCTCCGAAAAAAGCAGCAATGGGCAGCATGAGTCAATACCCTGCATCACTTAAAGCTGCTATGTTATTATTTTTTTCAGGAAAGATCACGTACATCATGAAACGTTTTCCCAGCTAAGAGTCTGGCCTGATAGATGGGGCTATCTTGTTCGAGAATATGAATCGGTAAGTATGGATTCTTACTCAGACTAATAATACTCAAATTACAAACAAACAACATCTTATTACGTAGTAAATGTGTACTTTAAAGGCTATGAAAGTTGGATGGTGGGTGACTAGTTAATGCCTACTTCCAGTTTACTGATATCGCAGACTCGGTAGTTGTTGGGTGGTTGGAATAATGACAAGTTAACTTTTGCTTCAAGTAAACTGATGTCGCAGACTAAGTAGTTGTTGGTAGTTAACTGATATCACAGACTAGGTAGTTGTTGGTAGATGACAGGTTAACGTTCACTGCCAGTTAACTGATATCACAAACTAGGTAGTTGTTGGTAGATGACAAGTTAACGTTCACTTCCAGTTAACTGATATCACAGACTAGGTAGTTGTTGGTAGATGACAAGTTAACGTCTGCTTCCAGTAAACTGATATCACAGACTAGGTAGTTGTTGGTAGATGACAAGTTAACGTTCGCTTCCATTAAACTGAAATCACAGACTAGGTAGTTGTTGGTAGATGACAAGTTAACGTTCGCTTCAAGCAAACTGACATCACAGACTAGGTAGTTGATGGTAGATGACAAGTTAACGTCCACTTCCAGTAAACTGATATCACAGACTAGGTAGTTGTTGGTAGATGACAAGTTAACGTTCGCTTCCAGTTAACTTATATCACAGACTAGGTAGTTGTTGGTAGATGACAAGTTAACGTCCACTTCCAGTAAACTGATATCACAGACTAGATAGTTGTTGGTAGATGACAAGTTAACGTCCACTTCCAGTAAACTGATATTACAGACTAGGTAGTTGTTGGTAGATGGCAAGTTAATATTCGCTTCCAGTTAACTGATATTACAAACTAGGTAGTTGTTGGTAGATGACAAGTTAACGTTCACTTACAGTATACTGATATCACAGACTAGGTAGTTGTTGGTAGATGGCAAGTTAACGTCCGCTTCCAGAAAACTGATATCACAGACTAGGTAGTTGTTGGTAGATGACAAGTTAACGTCCACTTTCAATTAACTGATATCACAGACTAGGTAGTTGTTGGTAGATGACAAGTTAATGTCCACTTCCAGTAAACTGATATCACAGACTAGGTAGTTGTTGGTGAATATCTAATATGATATGTTGGTAGTCGTGGTAAAAGTTGTCGTTCAATTCACCGCGATCCTATTGCAAACTACTACCTTGTACGAACGACCCGAACCGCAAACTTAAACTTATAAACCAAAATAACAGTATGGCAATACATTAGTAGCAGAACTATTCATTCAGGAAGTACATGTATTTCATGATGAATAGTTGTATCGGGTGTCAAAAAGAGTAAGCATTGTGGTATCGGGTGTCAAAAAGAGTAAGCATAGTGGTATTGGGTGTAAAAAAAGAGTAAGCATTGTGGTATCGGGTGTCAAAAAGAGTAAGCATAGTGGTATCGGGTGTCAAAAAGAGTAAGCCTAGTGGTATCGGGTGTCAAAAAGAGTAAGCATTGTGGTATCGGGTGTCAAAAAGAGTAAGCATAGTGGTATTGGGTGTAAAAAAAGAGTAAGCATTGTGGTATCGGGTGTCAAAAAGAGTAAGCCTAGTGGTATCGGGTGTCAAAAAGAGTAAGCCTAGTGGTATCGGGTGTCAAAAAGAGTAAGCATATCATGCCTGGAAATAATAGAATTTGATATAAAACTGACAAATGAGTGAGAATATGAATCATAAATGAAAGATAATGAAATGGTTTTAAGACACCATCAAACTTCAAGATGTTTACAATGACTAATAAAGACGATATTGATCGAGTCTAGACTCAATAATAATTACCATACTTTATTAAATAATGGCACCACTTTATCTTCAACTCTTACTTGTAATTATTCTGTCTTAATTCTGGAATTTATAACACTTTTAGACTGGTACGGCCATTTATTACTTCAATAGGATATTAGCCGTGTAACTGAGAATACTCACGCATCATTTCGAATTACCGAAAGTGGGATTCAACATGCAACATCGGGGAATCCTCAGTCATTATTGGGAATTACTGAAACTGGGAATTACATAAACTGGGAATAAATCCTCTCGCACCAATGGGAATTACCAAAACTGGGAAACCTCAGCAATCATTGGGTATTACTTAAACTGGGTATCCTTGGTCATCATTTGGAATTACTGAAAGTGGGAATCTTAAGACATCATTGAAAATCATCAGACACTATGGGAATCAACAGGAATTATCGAGAATCCTCAGATACCATTGGAATCCTCAGACACCATGAGAATCCGCAAACAACATGAGAATCCTCAGACATCATTTTGGAGAAATAAGCTCTAATACATGAGCATACCTCAGATACCATTGGAATCATCAGACACCATGAGAATCCTCAGACACCATGAGAATCCTCAGACACCATGAGAATCCTCAGACACCATGAGAATCCTCAGACACCATGAGAATCCTCAGACACCATGAGAATCCTCAGACACCATGGGACTCCTCATCAGACACCATTGGAATCCTCAGACACCATAAGAATCCTCAGACATCATTTTGGAGAAATAAGCTCTAATACATGAGCATTTCAACATGTGTGCCTCAGATGCACATCAAAAGTTTATAACACCTCTTAATAACCCATTTAAGGTCGTAATAGTGCTATAACCATTGTTATATTTCGTGCTGGAAGCAAACTATTTTGTCTTCATTCTCTCGTAATTGACAAAAAAACACATTATAAAAAGTGTTAAGTCGTGTTGTTTGAATTGTTTTAATTCGTGCGGAAAGATAAGCTTATTTGCTTTCTCTCGTTTCACTGACGAAAATAAACAAAACGAAGCGAATTACAAGTAAAAAACGGACATTAATAATGCTGGAAAATTCCAGAAACTCGCTCGCTCTTTGATTCAGTATAATTGTCAAAGATAAATTAGTTTACTTTAATACGAGTTCTTTTTATAACGTTAATGATTTTCTCAAAGTCAATAAGATTTCATTAAAGGGATTGTTCAGAGTTTTTTTTTAAATTTATTATGTGTATCGGGGACACTGATGGCATCAATTTGCACAATTCCAATTCTCATTCAGACGTCCTTGATTCCAGCGTACGTCATACCTACGAAATCTGCTTGTATAAGCCTGTAAAATTCTTGTGGTTATGACGTCATCAACACTTGGTTTTAGTAGAATTTGTTGGAACCACAGACGTCTGATTGAAAATTGGAATGGTGCAAATTGATGCCATAAGTGTCCCCGATGCACATACACAATTTAAAAAAAAATCTTCACAATCCCTTTAAGGGATATATCTGTGTTGTCTTTCCATTTGAAGACTCGTTTATTTTCATCAACATCAATCAATTTTTAATGTCAATAGATTTTCATGTCAACAAATCAATATGAAAAATAAACATGAAAAATAATTTACAGAAGATTTAATGGACTTAGTCACGATCTTTTCCCATTAAATACCTACAGATTTGATATCAGAAAAAATGGCGTTCAATTATTGAAGAACCGTCGACTATAGATTAACTTCAAACTTCTTCAAACAAGCTGGATTCTTAGATCTTTTGATACAACTATAGTTTTAATCTCAGCGCCTGATTCGGTTTATACCATTTTAGTCTGTGTGCAGCGATGGAAGTTTCTACCGACGATAGATTAACTTCAAACTTCTTCAAAAACGGGGAGCCGCGGTGGCTCAGTGAGTTAGACGCTTGCTCGCTAACCAGGTCCAGGGTTCAATCCCGGTATGGGTCGAGATGATACCTTCGGATTTTTCAACCCGGTTGATGCAGGTTGGAGTGGCTGACATGGAAAAGCGTTTAGTCGATGGGACAATTAACCGAGGCCCCGTGTGCTATTGCACGTTAAAGATCCCTCAGAAGTTGGAAATCGAAAATAAGAGCAGGCTAATGCCGCTGTCCTGGCAAAATTTCCCTCATTGCACACTGCATGGCGTTTGCCCGTCCTCAATTGGCCCATATAGGTGCAGAAAAGTAGGACGTAAAACTCCATTCAATTCATTCAATTCAATTCAATTCAAAGAAACTGGATTCTTAGATCTTGGATACAACTATAGTTTTAATCTCAGCACCTGATTGGCTTATACCATTAAAGGGATCCGTTAATATCCATAGTTATCAGCCTTTGGAAGTTAAAATACGACTCGTATTTCATTGAGGATAATATGTCTTATGTAGAAAACACAAATAAAGAAAATAAAAGATAAATATTTAGGTAGGGATATAATTGAAGGGATTATGCTAATTTTCATGCAATTCTAGAGGCTATATTTACATATTTTCAAGGGCCAAACCTACTCTTGAAATGATGAACGTTCCCCTTTATGTCTGTGTGCAGCGAGAGAAATTTCTGCCGACACTAGATTAAATTCAAACTTCTTCAAACAAATTGGATTCTTAGATCTTAAAAATTAATTTAGTTGAAATCAAGATGAATTGTAGTGGAAAATTGAAAATCTAAATGGATGTGTTTTTCTCAGAATGATTCTAAATTAAAATGTTGCCTTTTGTTTGTTTTGTGTCTGATGTTACATAATAGATATCTCAATTCATGGGTTTTTGAGGCAGGTTGCCAAGATATTTTAAAATTAATTGAATTAAGCGGTTTCTGGCACTTGAGTTAATTAGGCTGCATGTTTTTGTACATCAAGTTTGTTTCTAGCTTCTAAAAAGTGGAAACGAAACTCGACGGTTCATTGACATCGTGGAATGCAACTATTATCTATCTTAACTCTTTAATGCATCTGATTTGCTGATTAAGATGAGCTACACCAGTTAGTGTGTGCAATGAGGGAAATTAAGTCAAGACTACTGTTCTGTGCCGTAGGATGTTGAATATATACAGCTTTTAAGCCATCGAGCTTTCGATTATTGTCCCATCCGAACTGTGGCCCTTCCGACCTGCATCAACGACAGAGGAGAGCGATTTAAAAAAAATTCAATCTCTGCATAATTATCCTATGTCCGTTTTGACGCTCTAAACTAAACTCTGGGAACAGTTAGTGTAAGAATATACAATATTAGATATTTTCCATATTAGCCCTTTCAAATCTGTATCATTGCAAAGATCTTAAGGTATCATCTCGACATTTTATGCTAGTTTTGAAGTTCTAAATGGCCTAGGTTAGGTACAGTTCGTGTAAGAATATATAATATTAGATGGTTTCCATATTAGTAGTATCATTGCGAAGATCTGAAGGTATCATCTCGACATTTTATGTTAGTTTTGAAGCTCTAAACGGCCTAGGTTAGGACCAGTTCGTATAAGAATATTCTAAAGATATTTTCCATATTAGCTATTCAAATCTGTATCATTGCGAAGATCTGAAGGTGTCATCTCGACATTGTATGCTAGTTTTGAAGCTCTAAACGCCCAGGTTTGAACAACTAGTATAATATAAGAATATTCTAGAAGATATAATATAATATAACGACTGGTTGATAAATGATAGGACGAGATGATTAGCAAGCACTAAGAGTTAATAACCATCTTCAATTACTATACACTATTCACCGGGGAAATCACATTCCTCTCAATATTATAGCAGGTCTTTTAATAATGACATTCTTATACAGAGGTACACTGTTAAAAATAAGTGTAACTCTAACCATCAAAAAGTGTATTTATTAACACACAATGTGGTGTAATTCTGTGTTTAAGCTTCTAATAGTGTAACACTTCGGTGTAAAGTTAGCCGTTATTTTGTTTATCACTAAAATTGGTGTAAAAATACACCTTAATTGCGATTTCTTGGCTTTCAACTATCAGAAGTGTAACTATGCGGTTTACTCTCAGTTTAGTTAGACCAGTCTGCACCTTTATATGGGTAAAGTTTACGACGTTATACTCATTAAGGTGCTCATGTTATCTTTGTACAGTGTATGTACAGTATGGGCTGTTACTGGTGTCAGTTATAGACATAACACCAGGAAAAGTGTAGGAATAGATGTTCTGTGAATTGTGTAGAATCACACCATGTTTCGTGTTCTGCCACATTAATCTGGTATAAGTGTTAATCTACATATTACACAAAAGCAAGTGTAAAGTGGAAACACGTTAAACAATGTTAAATTACACAAAATTCCGTGTTCTACCACTTTAATCTGCGGTAAGTGTAAATACATATAATACACTCTAATATGTGTAAAGTGTATACCTTGTAAACGGTGTAGAACTACACTAAATTTGATATTTTACCACTGTAAACTGTGGTAGGTGTTAGTCCATATATTACACTTATCTTTGTGTAAAATGGCTACACTTTAAGCGATGTTAAAAAACACTTTATTTCAAATGTATCTACTTTACTCTATGTTAAGTGTAAATACATATAATACACTCTAATATGTGTAAAGTGTATACCTTGTAAACGGTGTAGAACTACACTAAATTTGATATTTTACCACTGTAAACTGTGGTAGGTGTTAGTCCATATATTACACTTATCTTTGTGTAAAATGGCTACACTTTAAGCGATGTTAAAAAACACTTTATTTCAAATGTATCTACTTTACTCTATGTTAAGTGTAAATACATATAATACACTCTAATATGTGTAAAGTGTATACCTTGTAAATGGTGTAGAACTACACTAAATTTGATATTTTACCACTGTAAACTGTGGTAAGTGTTAGTCCATATATTACACTTATCTTTGTGTAAAATGGCTACACTTTAAGCGATGTTAAAAAACACTTTATTTCAAATGTATCTACTTTACTCTATGTTAAGTGTAAATACATATAATACACTCTAATATGTGTAAAGTGTATACCTTGTAAATGGTGTAGAACTACACTATATTTGATATTTTACCACTGTAAACTGTGGTAAGTGTTAGTCCATATATTACACTTATCTTTGTGTAAAATGGCTACACTTTAAGCGATGTTAAATTACACTTTATTTCAAATGTATCTACTTTACTCTATGTTAAGTGTAAATACATATAATACACTCTAATATGTGTAAAGTGTATACCTTGTAAATGGTGTAGAACTACACTAAATTTAATATTTTACCACTGTAAACTGTGGTAGGTGTTAGTCCATATATTTCAAAACACAAGTAGCAGTGTTATAGTAGTCATACCTAATTACCACTCAAGGAAGTTAATGTTAATTCCTTTGAGTGTCAAGTCAAGCAGTGTGCAATGAGTGTAACAATAACTCTATTTTGATATCAATGTACTGCTCATAACATAACACACGTGTACGTACCTGTAAAGTGGTCACACTTTAAACGAAGTAAAATAGGTCTTTGTATAATATTTTGTGGTCAGCCACTTTAATCCACTGCAGAGTTACATTATATTTATAGTGTAAAAATGGTTAAAGTGGATCAACTTTAAAAGATTCATTTATTTCGGAAAGTTGACCTCAGAATTTCATGAAATTTTGACAAAATGTAGAGCTACTATTGGTCTAATTTATGTTAAAGTTTCGAAGTTCTACAATATCTTAAAAGCCTTGATTACTAGAGCATCCGCAAGGAGGGTACCCTCCCCCCCCCCCTCCTTCACTAATTTGAGCAAATTTTTACTTTGACCTAGAGTCTCCAAATTTTGAGCATTGGTTGTTGACACTGTGGAGAGGTGTACCAGCAAGTTTTAGCCCAATCTAACCATTTTTAATTGCCTTTATTTAAAAAAAAAAGTAGAATGTCAATTCTTAAAGTTTGGAAAATTTCACCATATCATCAAGCTCATATGAAAAAGCCTATTGTCCTTAAAGTAAGCAACTTGATTTTTTGTCTCCTGGTTATTTACATCAAGACCAAGTATGACCTCTATTTTCATCAAGATTGAAGCATATTAAAGGCCTTAATTTAAAAAAAGAGAATTATTTTTTACAAATGAAAGTATTCAGTTTTCAATGAAATTCAATATGGTGGTTATTCAGGTTGTCCTGAGTTGTTTCATTAAGTTTGATCAAGATTGAACAATATGAAGTGCCTCTATTTTCAAAACAAAACATGTAATCGAACGCATTTTCAAGTCTATTTTCTTTACATTGAGCCATATGGCAAAATTTTTGTTTTTTCAACTGAAACACATGGTTTTCTGGATTTGCCTTCTTCATGGTCTAACTAAGAAATTTCCAAAGTTTCATCCAGATCCAATCATTAGAAGTCATTACTTGACCTCAAAAACAGTTCCAAACACACAACTTTGCTTTTTTGGCCTTAATCAGTTATTTTTAGACTTAGGATGTTTTTATTAGCCATGATTCTTGAAGAATTTATTAATTTGAACTTTGAAATTTTAAGACAAGAACATACAAGTCCAAACAATTTTCATTGCAAATTTCAGATTCCTAGCCTAATTTTTTGTCCTTTTTGTCAATTTTCAATAATTTAAAAATCAAAGTATTCATCATTTGCTTGTGACCTGCCAGAGTAATGGCTGTAGGGTGATTTAATTTGATTTATTCAATTTTTAAAAAAAAAAAATTTCTCTTTCTAACTTGATTTTACACTGCCCCTCTCCCTTTATCTACAACTTCTAATGTATCCTCCATTTTGAGTGTTCTCCCCTCATCAAATCTTTCCTCCATCATCTTTTGTATTGGCCTTTTCTGGGCCTATGATATTTTTCAAACTTTGTTATACTCTCTTTCAGATCATGTCTTGTCTCCCAATTTTGCTTTTTCCTCTCCATTCCATTTTTCCAGGAAAAATTTTGTCATTTGTCTAAGAAACAAGACATGAACATATTGAATCTCAACACACTGATGTTAAGCTGAGTATATCAATGCATAGTGATGTGTAGCACCATGTCATGGTATTTCTTCTATTGAAAAACACAAAGAAGGAATTTTTGTTTTATTTTTGGTAACAAGTCAACCATCTTCTAGAATATAATTTTGAAAATTAAAACAAAGATTTTGACCATGTTTCAGAATTTTTGCTCAACTTTAAAAGGGAATTTTGGCAAAAAAGCTGTAGATTTCAGTACTGAAACATGGACAACAGATTCAAAGAACAACTTTTTTTTATTTATTAAGCTAGAACCTTGAAATTTTAGGACATGTTAACTACATGCATTCCGTAGTAGCATGCACAATTTCAACCTATTAGCTTAATTTAAAGGACACAAACCAGTCAAAAATCAGTTTTTAAATTGAAAGGTCAGGAAAGAAAACAATAGTTTTTTGCCTTTTGAGCTGTAGATTCTGGCTTCAAGGTAGAAAATATAGCCTGACCCGAACTCGACCCACAATTCAAATCCCTGGTTTGCATTTATTGCTTGTATACCTTCTTTATTTTCATATAGAAGAAGTTAATGTTCATTTAACAAGCGGGAAAATACTGGCATGATTAAGCTATTATACATTAAACGATGAACAGAGGCAACATGAAAATCTAAAATAATTATTCTTATTTTGATGAAATGAACATTGATGAATTACACACACAAAAACATTATCATAAATAAATATATAACAAAATTAAATACACAGAACCAATCCAAAAGAATTATGATTATCATTATAACAAAATTAAATACACAGAACCAATCCAAAAGAATTATGATTATCATTCAGAATCTTCAACCCAAAATTGCTCGCCTTCCTCTTCAATTACCCTGTAATAGAAAAAACAGAAAAATTATCAATATTCAGTAATATTATTATTAACACTAACCTTTAAGTAGTCTACTTACAACTTAAAAATAAATCCCTTGATCTCGGACCTAACTCGTACTCTATAAAAGGACAGATTATCCCCTTCCTTAAAGCATACTTTCAGGAAACACCTCTTTTCAATCTTCATAAAATACAAATTATCTGGCAAGCCGGCTAGTGCTTCAAAACATTGGTCTGCAAATTTAAAGACAATACAAGAAAGGGCCATTTTTTAGGTTTTAGATGCTGTAGCCTATAATCCCACAGAAAGAACTATAATCTTTGCTTAACTTCACAACAATGTTTTGCTTTTTATTTTTCAGAGACGCGACTTATCAACAATTTCTGTCAATGCTTTCTTTTTGTAGAGTATAACATACCATGCTCTCTCATTTTCAGATATCATCACAGGTTTCAAGTTCCAGGGTTATTATTTGTTTCTCTTAGTTCTTTTTCTCAGGTACACCAATATTGTTTAAATGAAAATATTCCATTCAATGCGGAATTTACAGCTTTCTGAAAAATAAAAATATATATAATAACTTTTAAATTTTATTATATTCTTTCCTTTTAATACTTATTTCGATTTTTAACTAAAAACACATTTTATTTATTTATTTTTGTTTGTTGGACGAGTTTGTGGAAGAACTGGTAAGAGAAGCAGACATTTTACTTTCTTTTTCTTCTATATTGTTGGGATTTTTTTTAAATTTGGTTTTCTTGAACTGGGCTAAGAAAGAACCCCATCAATCAAACATCTTACCTATAGCTCTATGATAGGCATCCTCCTTTCATGGTGTAAAGTAATTCTTGATCAGGAGTCCGTTGAAATCTCGTTCTCTTCGAGGATGCAATGAACTACTTCCACAATCAATTACAATATTTTTTTGTATAAATTTATTATCTATAAACAAATAATGAGTTTTTTATTCCGAAAAAAGGCTTGGTAAATTAAATTTAGCGATATCCGCACCATTGAATATTCCACTCTACGCATGCGTAGTACAATTCCCGCGGAACTTTGGAGATTGATGGCTGAAATCTACTTACAGAATTACACTATGGCTGAAGCGGAAACTAGTAATGAACCTCAATATGATGCAGGTAATTCGTTTTAATTAGCTTACGATGGAACCCGATAGTGAAACCAGGCCTATTGATAGATTAGATCTGGTTTGTTCTCTCTGCAATAGGTCTCAGGCTGGACCATGCACAAGTACAAGTCAAAGTTGGTTTAGGCCTACCGGTAAAGCATTTTCTACACGTGATAGTAAAGTTTTTTTCCATCATATTCAATCTTGTCACAGAACAGACCCTCAATTTAATATTTTTTGCACTTTAACAGGTTGTTCGAGTCAATTTACCTCATTTACTTCTTATAAAAGTCATATGTACCGTTACCATTTAAAAAAGAAAAAAGACTATCTTACTGAAAAGTCTGTCGACTCTGAATTGACTGAAAGTGAAAATCGGCGAATATCTTGCAATTTATGCTTAGAAAAAAAAGAAAACTTTTCAAGCATCAAGCTTCTGGTATCTCATTTATCTTCTCATTTACTGAAAGGACAAACTGTAATTTGCCCTTTTAATGACTGTAATCTGGACTATACTGTGCCCTCCTCATTTAGATCACACATAAGCCGAAATCATGTTCCTTTCGATGACAAGGGATTGGATGCTCTAAAACTTGAATTTCTGAACAAAAGTGACTCTCTATCTATGGACGTAAGTGGTGATACAGAGATATGTACTGGTACAACCAGTAATATTTTGACTACAAATTTTGACACTCGAAGTGATTATGAAGATCATGCAGACTTTTTGAACTCTTTAGCTTTGAGTATTTTGAAATTGCAGGAATTATCCTACTTGCCCATATCAACTGTTGATGCTATTGTATCTGAAATTAATACCGTCACAGAACTTTCTCTTAATAGTTTGCTTTCAAAAGTGACACCATTACTTTCTGACGCTAACATTGATCAGAGTATCATCAGTAATGTTAAGAAATGCTTTGATGAAAATTTACTACAGAAATCTATGACAAGTTTAAAGTCAAATTACTTGAGAAATAAATTTTGGAAAAAACAGCTACGGTACATAGATCCAATTCAGATTTCACTTGAAAAAAATAAGTATCATGAAACCTCATCTTTCCAATATGTTCCCATTCTTGAAAGTTTGAAATCTCTTCTTTCAGTCGATCAAGTCCTAAAAGATATCTTGAACCCCTTAACTAAACCACAAAATGATGTTTTGTTAGATTTCCATCATGGAAAATACTTCTGTGAGAATAATTTGTTCAATTCTCATAAATATGCTTTAGAAATAATCCTTTACTTTGATGAGTTTGAAGTTGTCAACCCTCTTGGGTCAAAGAAGGGTATTCATAAGATTGCTGCAATTTATTACACACTTGCTAACATATATCCTTGACATAGATCTGAGATTAAAACTATACAACTTTGTATACTATGTCCAAACAAAGTTTTAAAAGCAGTTGGCTTTGAAAAAGTTCTTGAACCCCTCCTTTACGATTTGAAAATATTAGAAACAGAAGGAATAAGCTTGAATCTGGATAACATGACCAAAAAGTTCTTTGGAACTGTTGCATTTGTAGCTGGAGATAATTTAGGGAGTCACCAGATTGGTGGTTTTGTTGAAAGTTTCTCTAGTAATATCAATGGAGTTTGTAGATTTTGTACGGCAAATGCTGATGCGATTCAAAAGGTAACTGATTGGACAAAGTTTGAAATGAGAAATGAGATCAATTACATGCATCATGTAGAAAAGATGTTAAATATCACATCTACTATCACACATTCCTGTGGAATTAAAGCTAATTCAGTTTTGAATAGTTTAAATTTTTATCACGTCACAAGAGGATTACCTCCGGATTGCATGCATGACATTTTGGAAGGTTGTAGCAGATATGAAATACCTTTAATATTGCAAAAGTTGGAGAGGAATAAGTTTATTACACAGGAAATAGTATGTAGAACTATTAAAACTTGGAAATACGGCTTAAATGATATAAAAAGTAAGCCTCCAGCCCCAAAAACTTTAAACTCAATCCCAGCAAGTGCTTCTCAGATGTGGGTGCTAATACGTCTTTTGCCTCTTATGATTGGGAAAAACATTCCTTTAGGAAACGAAACTTTTGAAATCTTACTTTTGTTAAAGGAAATTTCAGAAATTGTTTTTGCACCCAAAATAAAACTGTCACAGATTGCTTATTTAAGCATTTTGATCAAGGATCACATGGAACTTTTCCTTCAAGAATTCCCAGAAAAAAGAATCATTCCTAAACAGCATTTCTTGCTACACTATCCCCAGCATATTTTAAATTTTGGACCTTTGCATAGCTGTTGGTGTATGCGTTTTGAAAGCAAACATAACTATTTTAAAATCCTGAGTCACAGAATTGGTAATTTTACCAATATCTGTTTTACTCTAGCTCTTAGGCATCAACGAATGCAAGCTTTCCTGACAGCTAATGATGCCAGTTATTTTAAAATTGATAAGATTGCCCCTTCAGCTCAACAAATTTGGATAAAAACCTTAAGACCAGAATTGCAGGATATGCTATTTAAAAAAGGTATTTCTGAAACAGTAATTCAGACAAATTGGGTGGAAATAAATGGTGTACTATATCAACCTACTATGTGTGTAATCACGCAATGTCAAGAATTGACAGGAATAGAAATATCAAAAATACTAGGGATTTACAAAAAACTGGATGAATTAGAGATGCATGATGCGACTGTCTTACTTTTTGTGGAAATTCAAAATTGTTCTTCAGTTCATCATTTCGGTGCACATGAGATTGAAAATTCAGAAACGTACAACTTGGTATATGTTTCTGAACTTGCTGACTATCACCCCCTTGATGAATATATTGTTGATGGGAAAAGCTATGCTTGCAAAAAGCATTTTGTTGTACCGGAAGATAGTCAAATTTCTTGAAGATGAACTTTCTGGGTTATCATAAACATATCACTGAATTAAATAAAAAGAATGTTGACAAGTATTTTATATATAAATGACACTGATTTGCTAATAATCTATAATAATGATAAATTTTATTGTAAATTGTAAAATTATAAACCTGAATATAATGCGCACTTTTTATACCAAAACAGCGACCACAAAGTTGGCCTGCGTATTATGCATGGCATATAAGATTTTGGCATATTTTACCAACGTCAGTCCTCACTTATCTAAGTCACCTACTATAACTCTCTTGACTACGTCTACAGGTGGTTGACACCCAACACAATACACGGAAAACGTTATTAGCCCATTTTAGTAATATTCTTCTAAATATTATTTTATGCACCAAAAATTCACAAATTGTATTTATCCATTTATCAACAAAATAAATTGAATTAAAAGCAAATAAGTATGCCATCGTATTACTCAAATTTCATTGAGGCTGCAGCTAAACTTTGTCACTTCATTACTATACCGTATTGAATTACTATGTGATAATCAAGGCTAAGTAAAAAGACATACTTTCTGTTAAGAATGCCACAAAAGTGCATTTAATTAGTTTATTTTCTACCAATTAAGGAGGTTCCACCGAATAACCAATTTAAATTATAAGTTTCTGATTTTTTTGCATGGTGGTAGCTAAACATATCAGTATTGAGAAAATGCAAAAATTAGCATAGGTCACCGACTTATTTTTTGAGATAGAGGGCGTTATTTGTGTAGGGGTGGGGCACAATAGTTGACCAACTTTTGACTCTCAATTCACACTGTTTTTACGCTTCTACAATTTTGATTTTTGCACAAAATCAATATAAAATGATCCCAGACGGTTCAATAATACTTTGGTATCAGCAATATGCTAAAATACTAATTTACAGGTAAAAAAATGTTCTAATGCCAGTTAGTCAATAAGCCTCCAACCTATAACTTGCTTATCGAAAATTAAAATCTGTTATTTTTCTGACCATTTTGTACTCCATTATATAAGAATTTGTGTAAGCCAATAAAAAAAGGGGGTCACCGAACTCATTCTCTGAATAATTAGATCTGAAGATGGGTAGGGTCCATTAAAATAATGGGCGAAAGGGAGATAACTCTTCAGAACATTACTTTTTATTCATGATAAATTAACAAAGTTGTTCAATGACTAGTTTTCTATTTGTAACTCTCACTTTACCATTAACTTTTTCACCCAATAATGTGGACAGGCCTAATCCAAAAGCTAAACATAAATGGTTAAATTTTAAACCAGATGCTGCACACTTTTCGGCCAAGATTTTGGATATTATCTTTCTGCTGATCACTGCATTATATGATGACAAATTACTTCTCTTACGTTTGAGGTATTCGAAGTAATCTAATGACCATTGAAATGTAAAACTAAAATCATATAATTGTGAATTATTAAGATTAACCAAATCTGCTAATATTTGACAATCTCTGTCTGTAGTTTCTCGCGACACACATGCGCAACGGGATGCGCACGAACAATTAGGTGGAACGTCCTTAACACTGTCAATTATCTTCAATGTCCTGGCTGAAAATGTACTGAATAAAGCTTGGGCTATTTTTGTACTCAGTCTATGTATCGGCTCGCTTTGTTTTTATTTATAATCAATTCATCATGGATTGTGTTCATGGGGGAAAAATAATTACTTTGTGAATAAGTGAATGGAAATAACAATAAAATGAAATTATTTTAAATACCGGTACAATATAGTAAAATAAAATTATTATACTAATAATAGGATAAATCTTGGCGTGAGTCCAAAGCCACCAGGGTTTCTAATTTTTCCCCAAAATTTTGTGTAGGCGGTGCGCATTATATTCGAGCTTTTACGGTTGAATGAAACTAATAACTTATTCCAACACTGAAGTGTTTTCTGGGTCTGATAAAAAATTTAGTCAGTTTAAAAAAAACTGTTAAAAAACAGGCAGAGAAAACTTTAAGTTTTTGACCATTAACTATGAAAACTTCAGTAGTGACAACTCAGCTCCAAATTTGGTCAAAGTTTTGGAAGGATTTTATATATAATTTTTACAGGTTACAAGACCTTATATCCTAAACTTGTTAACAGTGTGGAAACTGTAGTTTTTACTGAAATTGGATGAAATTTGGTATATACCCTAGGATGAACCATTATTGCATTATTTTTTAATGCAGAGTAACGGAACTTAGATTGCAAAACGCATTTACTTTTAAGCTTCAAACCACTCTAAAAATTGAATTGCTTGCTGAATTTTGATGAAACTTAATAACTATAACCTATCAATGAAGACATTAGGGATGAAACAGAGTGACTATGAGACAATAGGTGAATATGATTGATCAACATAACTAGCAGTGACTGACAAACCTGACCAAAATCTTATGGAGTGCTTTCTTTTAGGCTACCAGGATCTCGGTAACATAGTGTTAAAGGATGGTTACAGGGTTTTGTATCCAAAACGTGTTAAATTTTAAGCTTCAAGACACTAACTTTTTTTTTCAAATTTTAATATCAATTTTGTATAATTTCTGATATAGTCACAAGACCTCAATTTTAAAGCATTACTTGAGATTTTAATGCTGCATGTGGGCCTACTTCACTATGTGTGGCATGCTATTTGTTTGGTAGATATTGATGCTGATATTTTATCTCAAAATTTTTACTGAATGCTCTTGTGTTAAATAAGAAACACCTTCCTTTAATTTTTGCAACGTTTCAATTCACATACAGGAATCTTTATTAAGCTTGATAAAGATTCCTGTATGTACAGTGAATTGAAACGTTGCAAACATAGTGTTTCTTATTTAATGTTCTATATACTTCTAAAATAATGTCATTTAAAGATTATATTGCTCTTGTGTTGTTGGATACCCATGCTTGATACGATTTATTGACTATGGATGACTCGTGGATATCTACTTTATCTATTTCAGCTGGGAAATCATTTTTAGTATCTTTTGGTACCTCTTCAAAGGTGTTAACAGAACAGTCTGGACAGGCAGAAGTACTGATGAGGAACATAAAAGAAGAATTTAAAATTCAAGGCGATATCAGGTTGCAAATTTTTGAAAAAGAATGGGACTCATTTGTTGACTTTGATTCTAATGAAGTACCAAATAAGGCAAAAATCAATGTATTGAAAACCGCAACTGCTTTGGCAGATAAATCAGTTTTGAAAGAGCCAGATGTAGCCAGTAATTCCAGCAATATTAAAAGGAAAAGTGAATCATGGATAGATGTTCCTTTAGATGAAAACAGATTTTCTTCTTCTTTGAAACAAAACCTTGAAAGATCTGAATCACTTTTATGGAAGAACAAGAATGAACTATTAACTCACATTCAGGAAAGAATTTTTGATAATACATTATATCCATCTTCTCAAGAACTTGAAACGATTTCTAAAAATATAGTTAATCAGTTCCCCTGCCTGAAAGAACAGATCGGTACTGGCTATGATGGCTTAAAACAAGCCATCATTAATAGACTGAAAAATTCACGTCGATCGTTAAAATCTCCAGAGGTTTCTGTCAAACGAAAGAAAAAAAATGACCAATCCACAATAACAGTTCATACTTTAACCAAGTTAAAGGTTAAAGGTGTGATAAATTGGTCTCAAGAGGGGATGAGTACCAGTAATTCTAGTCATGAGGATAAGGATATAAATATTGATGACAAAATTGAAGAATTGAAATCAGAACACTCAAAAATTTATCGTAAAGACTCTCAGAAAATTGCATCACTAATGGAAATGACCTTCAAAAAAAGATGGAGTCTAGTCACGTCTGGTCACCCGGTCAGTTCCATTTTGGAAACATTTCCGCCTTTAAATTCGATGGAAGAAATAGAGAAGGACTTTTCACGGCTCATGCCAGATGTCCAAACTGATCTGGAAACAATAGACACTATGAAAAGATACAGCTCAGCAACCCTAGCATTGGCTGAAGATAAAAAAAAAAAGGGGGATCAAATGGTAAACAACATTAAACGCCTGAGTGACTTCAAGAATACCCTTTCAGATCAAGACTACAATAATAAGGCGACATTAACTTCAATTCTGGTATTGGCAGATTTATTAGAATGTGACAGAAACTTCTTGTTTGTGGAATATCCTGTAAGTAGCTCACTATACTTTTTATATGCCCACACATTAATGTCTGTCCACCTGTCTGTCCACAATTGTTTGGATTTTGACAAAACTTGGTGTGAGTGTTTGTTATCTATCACCCAAGGATGAAGCCTATTGAAAATCAGATGAATCGAAAAATATTTACTATGAGTTATTGCCCTTGTTCTTTAATTGTTTTGTAGACAGGATAGAGAGCTGGATTGAGATGAGGAAATCACAATCTATTAGATGAATCATCAAATAAATAGAGGATAATTTCCCTTTAAATCACTGAATAGTATGCGGGCATATGGTACCATGCCTGGCAAGCTATCTTTTCTATTTTAATGTAAAAATACCCTAGTCCTTGCAAATGGATTTCTTTATTCACAAAATTAGGAAATGATTTGTCTGTTTGCAGGAAACAGCCACTACAATGGATATAAAAGAAGGACCGCTGACCCCACATGTGGCAAGTGTTGGCTGCTGTCAGGATGCAATGTTATACTATGTTATTGTTGAAAGAAATATCCTGTTAGATACAGACGATTTTATTAAGGCAGTGATTATTTTATTTAAGGCATTTTATGTCTTTAATTTAGAATATCCGAAGAAAGCCGCAAATTTTTTTTTTTACTTTCAACATTGTTTGATGGGTGTAAAGGCCAAAAGGCCATCATCAAGATTGATAAATTTTTGGGAAAAAGTAAAAAAGAAGTGCTTTTAAGTAAATGTATCCAAGCTAGATAGACCATATAAATAATATGGTTCAATTTTTATATGACCACAGTTTTATGTAGAAGTATATTTCTACACCCTGACAGTCTGTCCACATTTTGCTTGTTAGAACTCTAAACTGGAACAATTTCTATATGGTTGACATTAATTATACATATAAAGAGAGTAGCATTTCTTATTGTAAGGAAAACTTACATAATTTTACTCAATAGACTAGTCTGGTGTTACCTTTTTTTACTTTTTAGCAAACACAGCTCTGTAATTTTAGGAAATGTCTATAGTGATTGTTATTGTTACCAGTTTATTATTTGTTCATTTTGAGAACTTGTTGAGATTTTGTTCTGTGGTCAGCAGGATGCATTCTTGTAAACATCAGGAGAAAAGGCAGGCAGACACTAGATTTCGATCAGTCAATTTATTTATTTATTTCATGCTCCATTTTTTTTATGAGAATTATAGGCATATTTGGATGATAAATATATTTTTAATTGTTGTTATTTGAAATGAATGCTTCATTTAAACCATATTTTTGGTTCTTGCAAAAGAAGGTAGGCCTATTAGGTTTTTGGCTGTATGTTACCTGTAGATTGTATGATAATAGTTTGACATTTTTTGTTAGTTTGTTTCTACTGCTGTTATCCTATCTCAAAGTTTCTACGGAATACTCCCCAGTTTGATATTTGTTGTAGTTATTAAGCATATAATTATTATATTTTTGACTTCTACAGTTACAAATAAAACACCCCTTGGTCCTTGATACTCACTTAATGTATACTTTAAAACTGGAACTTGTTACTGAACATATAACTATTGGCCCACTATTGGGCAGAGGAAGGTTTTATCCCCATTTTATACAAAGAAGACATAGTTTGTTCAGTTTTATAGATTTTTAAATATTCAGAATCTTTCATCCAAACATCCAATGTGGTAGTTAGGACTAAAAAGTAAGTTAATTTTGAATGAAGAATTTTTAATAAAGATAATTTTTTGAAATGAAAATAATCAGTTGTTTTTTAAATTTTGATTATTTTTGTTCTAAAAATAAACGTTTAGTTTTATTTAAAAAATATATGTTGATTGTTTTTATTTAAAAATTATATGTTGATTGTTTTTATTTGAAAAGTATATGTTGATTGTTTTTATTTAAAAATTATATGTTGATTGTTTTATTTAAAAAATATATGTTGATTGTTTTTATTTAAAAATTATATGTTGATTGTTTTTATTTGAAAAGTATATGTTGATTGTTTTTATTTAAAAATTATATGTTGATTGTTTTATTTAAAAAATAAATGTTGATTGTTTTAATTTAAAAATTATATGTTGATTGTTTTTATTTTAAAAAAAATATATGTTGATTGTTTTATTTAAAAATTATATGTTGATTGTTTTATTTAAAAAATAAATGATGTTAAAGATTTAAGTTACTTAGCATTTGTGTCTATGTTCTTCAAGTGTCCACTTAAAACGTGTTAGTTTTATTGGAATTGCTAGAACCACAGAGTCGTAATGAAAATTGGACTAGTACAAATCCATGCTATCAGCGTACCCAATACACAGCGTCCCCTTAGGTCTATGATCTATTTCAGAGAGTATAGTGACTATCAACACAAAGGAAATGTTTCACACATGTTGTAATACCATTGATGAATATTGGGAAATAGCACTGAAAGAATTTTATTGACGGGGGGAGTAGAAGTCTGTCAGAAGGATATCCAATAAACAAGTTTGACAAAATATTACACTAAAAATAATGATAGTATAATTTACACCTTCAAAGTCTGAATTGGCCTTACATTTCAAAAGGTGCAAGGTTGCATGATAAACAGAGGAACTTTATAAAGTAACTGGTGTAAACTCTACACTCTGGGCAGTGTCGATATGACAAAATATTACACCAAAAAGAGTGATACTACAATTTACACCTTCCAAGTATGAATTGGCCTTACATTTTGCAAGGCATTTGATTATATTTTAAATAGAGTAACTTTATAAAGTAACTGGTGTAAACTGTGCACTACATACAGTGGCTTATTACACCAAAGTAAGTGATACTATACTTAACACTTTCAAAGTGTAAAATGACCATTCACTTCACAAGGAGTTAGGTTACCTTTTCAATAGAGTAACTTTTAAGAGTAACTGGTGTAAACCCTACACTATGGACAGTGTCGATATGACCAAATATTACACTGAAAAGAGTGATACTATAATTTACACCTTGAAAGAGTAAATTAGCCCTACATTTCGCAAGGTGTATAGTTACGTGTTCCTCCAGAGTAACTTTATTAAATACCTGGTGTAATCTCTACACTCTTTGCAGAGTAAATTAGATTAAATTTTTACACCTCGGAGAGTGATAACAGAATTGACCTTCCACTACATTTGGAGTAACTTTCCTCTGTAAGCAGTGTTAACTTTACACCACAACAAAAGGAAATTTTCACGCAAATAAGTGTTGGTATGAGAAACACCAATGACAAAATAATTCAATTTACACTGCTTCATGTGTTATGTTAGGTTGAACTAGAGAGTAAATATATCCTTTTCAGGGTGTATATAAAACACCATGCTCAGAGCAATATTAAAATAAATACACCCAGAATGGTGTTACATGTTTTCACACTTCTTCAGTGTTTTACTATATTTACACTCAGAAAAGTCGTATATTACACTATAATTCAGTAAACGTTTGACCCTGTACTGGGTAAATATAACACCAGTTCAGGTGTTAAGAAGTTAACACCATTTCTAGTGGCAGCAAAGGTGCCACTCTTTGAAGTGTAAAGTACTGTGATTTTTTTAACAGTGTAGGGATGTGAATATGACCACTCAACGGCAGGTTATATCTGACTATAGGGTAGCGAAATTCAAATTCAAATGAGACAAGAGAAGGGGGGGGGGGGGGGATGGTCTGGTTGGTTGTTTAGTACGACCTATAGGCCTATTCAATATTCACAGGGGAAATCACATTCCTCTCTCTCTCTCTCTCTTATAGCAGGTCTTTTAATAATGTCATCACAGTGGTAGCGAAATCCAAATTCAAATGAGACCAAGGAGGTGGGGGATCTGGTTGGATGTTCGGTATGACCTATAAGCCAATTCACTTCTCACTGGGGAAATCACATTCCGATCTCTCTATCTTATAGCACGTATTTTAATAATGTCATCCTCACAGAGGTAGCGAAATCCAAATTCAAATGAGACAAAGGGGGGTGGGGGAAGTGGTTGGATGATCGGTACGGCCTATAGTCCTATTCACTACCCACCGGGTAAATCACATTTCTCTCCATCTTATAGCACAGAGGTACGGCATCCAAATTTATAGGGATTAGTTGCATTTTCTTGGGTTGATTTGGGTCTTGATGTATTCTTCAGAAGTACTAGAAATTTACGAAAACAGAATATTCCCCTCAAACATATTTCGAACTAGTTCTATTTCTCTATAACCCCTACATGTATGTGACGAATCTTATTAAAATACGAGTCGTATTATAAATATTCGCGTTTGGTGAAAGCCTGGGTCACTCTATACTATATCCCTATAGGGAATGCGTGTTCGACTACGGGTCATCTTGATTCCCCGAGGGTGCAAGAGTCAGACGACATTTAACCCTTGAATGAACAGGGCAATGTGTTATAATGAGATTGATTGATTTGTGGAGGACCTCACTCCCACGCACACAATAGCTTTCGGTTCCAATTGAAAAGATCTAGGTAACACGATAGATTAGAAGTATCTGGCGTGTGACACTTGATAATTTAAAATCATTACAGGTATACTGTTAGTCGGAGATATTCTGACGGTGATTTTGATGGTCGGTCGCCAACCCACGGTTTTACTTTTAAACATCTGATAATAGATATAACTCACTTTTTTTTCTTTGAAGTGAGAAATTGTGAAAATACTAGATGACAAAATCCTCGCATTTCCGTTTTCAGATGTAAGATCAAGACCTTAAAAAGGAAGTGGAATTTAACTTTTCAGCACCTATTCGGCAAAGGAGGACGAGGACGTTCACTGACGGAGACAGGTGGACTGAGGGGTCGAACCACAATACAAGATCCAAGGGCACAGAAGTCCACTAAATAATGACTTTTATGGATCATTTAAGTTGTTAAAGAATGATATAAAGTCAGGACTGGTGTTTATATGAGTCGGTATCTATTCCAGGGCTTCCACGCCCGTATTCTCGAAACGGTTTTAGCGCTAGTATGTCCCGAAAAAGTATTAGAAGTTGATGACTTAGGACCCTCTAGTGCTAAGAACGTTTCGGGAATATGGGGCCCAGATCATTCAAGATGTTTCAGTTGACAAAACATATCATTTAACGTTTCCAGGTCTATAAAACATTTTGTTTTTTTAAAAACTCTATTTCTTTTAATTTCAGCTAAATTTGATGCTGGAAGGTAAAAGACCATTACCACCAATTCCGCCAACCAAGTTAGAAGATCGCGGAAAAATCAAATTTCCACCAATAGTACAGACCCATATTCCTGAAAGACCTAAAGATTTCCCACGGACCACGTATCAAACGATAGGCTGGAGAATCAAGTCTGATAATGTTGTTCACGATATGAACAAGAAATGTAATACCAAAACAAAGGGTAAATCTAGTATGGTTCGTGTATTCAATTGGCCGCGAGAGGGTGCAGTATAATTCATTAACCGAGGACTGCCATGTTTGAAGACACTATTGAAAATGTTCATCAAGCTGGTCGGTGTTATCTCCCTTTAATTAAACTGATAAAGCAATAAAAATCTGATGGATGAATATTAGATGTTTTTTTATTTAATGTTGGGGGAATGGTTTAAAAATATGTACAGTAAATTGGGCCAATTCTGGAATAAGATTAAAGGGATTGTAAAGAGGTTTTCTAAACTTTGTATGTGTATCGGGGACACTGATAGCATCAATTTGCGCCATTCAAATTTCAATTACGACTCTTCATTTTGCCATAATCAGGAAAATTAGGCTAACGGAATTGTTTTGCTTGTACAGATTTTTATTAATTTTGTGAACTTATATTTTTTTATGTACAAAAATTCTTAGTTCAATTAAAAAGGTAGATGAACTTTATTCCTCTTTAGGAGAGTATCTGCGCTTGATCTCAGTTTTCTTATGATGAAAAACTTTTTGGTCCACAAAATATGGAAATTGTCTTTTCAAATATGGGATTTGTGATAAGGGCTGGGAATCAAATTTCATTATCAGTTCTGTTGGTCTTCAACACCAGATATTATATTTGTAAAAAACAAACATTCAGGTACAAAAACAAACATGAACAGACAAATTTCAGCCTTCAGTCAATAATCAATCTCAATTTAGTAATCGATACCCAGCCCTATTTGTGATGTCATGAGCCCCTTTTTATGTTTAAGAACAATATCATTTTTCAACCAGCACCCGTTCCACTGGCGTCATTGT
Source organism: Lottia scabra (assembly GCA_029955415.1). Lineage (NCBI taxonomy): Eukaryota > Metazoa > Mollusca > Gastropoda > Lottiidae > Lottia > Lottia scabra. The sequence continues at coordinate 3,573,535 of JARJEI010000010.1, forward strand.
CACTATCATCCTCGGAATCTGAGTCCTCTTCACAGTATATCTGAGGTGGTCTATTAACATTATGGACTAGATCACCAAGGTCCTCATCAGAGTCATTAGAATCACTCGGTGGTAGCATGTCATCTTTATCTACTTCTTCCTCAGCAGTGAACTCTTTTGGCCTGGAAAAAAAAGATAAATAGTAAATTTATGAGTTTGTATATCTCCGAATCTTGGTCCCCTTTCATAAAATATCACAATAAAAATGAAGTATGTAATTTTACATTGATAAATATTAGAAAACAACAATATTGATCACAAAACAAAAACAGGACACTTGTCCACTGATGTATATACTCTAAAGAAGCACCAGATATATGGATAATATACTATTTCTGATATTTATTAACTCAACGTTTCACATGCTCATACAGACAGCGTTATCAAGAGAAATGAACATAATATTATACTCGTATTAGCCAAGATTTATAATTAAATTGTATATTTAAGTAATATTCTTAAAAGGACTCTGAAGACTGACAAGGCAAGATATTGAGCTTTTCACACGCTAAGTAAAATATATATATAAAAACTCTACCATTTTCCTTCTTCTTTGATATATTTGATCTGGTCTTTATATAATATACTAACTATTTCAGCCTTCACTCTATCTCCTTCCTCTATAGGGTTCACAATAATAAAATCACCTGCAATTATAATCACATCTTTGGTCAAATGGATACACCAGTAAAAGGGCTGGGCGATATACCGGTATTGCGATAAATACCGGTATAGGAATTTATATCGTTAGTAATATCGCCTCAAATAAAAATACCGAAATATCGCCATATCGTGATATATGTAATATCATGATATATCGTCAAATTTTGGTCAAGATAAAGTCATTTTAACAGTTTTGACACATAACTTAATACTTTTTGATATTTGAAAAAAGATGTGTTTTTGCATGCTTTTGAAGATTTGGTTGTTTTTGACAGATATTTACTGTTTTTCTTACATTTAAGATTTTTTGATAGAACAAAACATGAACATTTTATGTGGATTTCGCACATTTCCACAAGGTGTATGTCCTAATAGTAAACACCCAAAACACATACTGACCTCTTTTTATCCAAACATTTTTTCTAAATTTGGTTGGCATGGAAACCAGAAATTTATCTCCAGAAGAATCTTGAACTTCATGTAAATTATTTCCTCTTCCAGCTGTAACCTTTTTTTTTTAATAAAATAAAGTAATTCAGGCAAAAATTTCTGACATTAGAAAATCAAAATGTTATATAAAGAAAACAGAGATGACCCTTAGTTACTGAAATTTAAAAACTGGCAAAAATATTGAATGGAGTAAATCAATGCTATCAGTGTCCACATATATCAATCCCTTTAAAAGGGGCATTTTCACTCATCGAATAATTTGAAGAATCATACCATTGTCTCAAAAACAGGAATTTTGTAACTTTGCTAATTAGTATACGGTGTTTACAAGTCAATGTTAGATATTGAAATATCAAGTCCCTTCAAGTACCGGTACATAAGACTATTTTTACTTAATAGCGGGCTATGAATACTTCTATCCGAAAATGTGTGAACAAGAGTTGTGTGCTCTTGCCCATGTACAGTGCCTCTAACAGCCTAGTTTAATGTAAGTCTGAACCATTGACAAAAGTTTAGCAAATGTAACAGACCACCAATCGTTTCTCACCTGTACAATTTGCTCCTTGTCTTCTGGTAAAACAAAATCATCCATCACCTCCTTGGTTACATGTTTCTTTTTTGTGGTTTTCGACATTTTATAAAATTAATTAAAGCCTGCTTAGTTGTTAGCTAGAAATATAATAATTACTTTAACTTTAACTCATAGTCATCAGACATTTCAGACTATCCATTATGAACTATACTTATAGGAGAATTTACGGGAGAGCTGTATCCAGGTAGTGGGTATTATCTTTAGGGATCCTTGTTAGTCAGATAAAACCTGCCGTTGAGCGAGCGGGTCAACGTCAGGCTGCCATGCTGTATCATTTCATTGCGGAAATTCAAATCCTTTATTAAGCCCTAAAGGATTTGTGCATTGTTTGCTTTGATGCCCCAAAACAAACTCCTAAATATGAACCGGGCTGAAGTTATCACACAGATTCAATTAGCATACAGATTCGGTCGATTCGTCTCAGCATACAGATTCGGGTCAAATCGACCCAATATATAAAGTTCATTATTTTAACTTAAATATCGCTAAAATAACTTGAATTTTTTATGGGAAAAGCTGACATTAATGTTCTTTCAGTTACGCAAATACCTATAGCGCTATCTCATCTACTCTGTGTACGGTGGCCCATATACGTCACATACTCTTTTTTATCAAAGGTGGACCTATCAAAAAATTAAACAACAATTTAAAAGGCTTAGCCGTCATAGAAACTTTTTGAAATTTAAACCCTACTATTTCACACTATTTCTGATTCCAAATATGAAGACAGCAAGTTGCTGTCTCACTTACTGCATTTATGGTGGCCCATTAAAGACATACTACATTCAACTTATATTTAACTTATCTGAAAATATTACGCAGAATTTACGGGCGATTTTTAAAGCTTAACCGTCATAGAAACATTTTCAAATTCATATCATGTAATCTCACACTAGTCCCCATTCCAAATATCCAATCAACTAGTTGCTGTCTTGTTAACTTTATGTACGGTGGCTCATTAAAGACACACTACAATCGGCATATCTGAAAATTAAGCAGAGTTTACGGGCAATTTTTTAGGCTTAGCCGTCATAGAAACCTTTTCAAATTCATATCATATAATCTCACATTAGTCTTCATTCGAGATATCCAATCACCTAGTTGCTGTCTTGCTTACTTTATGTACGGTGGCTCATTAAAGACATACTACAATCGGCATATCTGAGAATTTCCCAGACTTTACGGACAATTTTTTCTAGGCTTAGCCGTCATAGAAACTTTTTGAAATTCATACCAAGCAATCTCACACTAGTCCTTATTCGAAATATTTAATCACCTAGTTGCTGTCTTGCCTACTTTATGTACGGTGGCTCATTAAAGACACACTACAATCGGCATATCTGAAAATTAAGCAGAGTTTACGGGCAATTTTTTCTAGGCTTAGCCGTCATAGAAACGTTTTGAAATTCATACCATATAATCTCACACTAGTCCTCATTCGAAATATTCAATCACCTAGTTGCTGTCTTGCTTACTTTATGTACGGTGGCTCATTAAAGACATACTACAATCGACTTATATTTTACATATTTGGGAATATTACGCAGAGTTTACGGGCAATTTTAGAGGCTTAGCCGTCATAGAAACTTTTTCAAATTCATATCATATAATCTCACACTAGTCCTCATTCGAAATATTCAATCACCTAGTTGCTGTCTTGCTTACTTTATGTACGGTGGCTCATTAAAGACATACTACAATCGACTTATATTTCACATATTTGGGAATATTACGCAGAGTTTACGGGCAATTTTAGAGGCTTAGCCGTCATAGAAACTTTTTCAAATTCATATCATATAATCTCACACTAGTCCTCATTCGAAATATTCAATCACCTAGTTGCTGTCTTGCTTACTTTATGTACGGTGGCTCATTAAAGACATACTACAATCGACTTATATTTTACATATTTGGGAATATTACGCAGAGTTTACGGGCAATTTTAGAGGCTTAGCCGTCATAGAAACTTTTTCAAATTCATATCATATAATCTCACACTAGTCCTCATTCGAAATATTCAATCACCTAGTTGCTGTCTTGCTTACTTTATGTACGGTAGCTCATTAAAGACATACTACAATCGACTTATATTTGACATATTTGGGAATATTACGCAGAGTTTACGGGCAATTTTAGAGGCTTAGCCGTCATAGAAACTTTTTCAAATTCATATCATATAATCTCACACTAGTCCTTATTCGAAATAATTAATCACCTAGTTGCTGTCTTGCCTACTTTATGTACGGTGTCTCATTAAAGACACACTACAATCGGCATATCTGAAAATTAAGCAGAGTTTACGGGCAATTTTTTCTAAGCTTAGCCGTCATAGAAACGTTATGAAATTCATACCATATAATCTCACACTAGTCCTCATTCGAAATATTCAATCACCTAGTTGCTGTCTTGCTTACTTTATGTACGGTGGCTCATTAAAGACATACTACAATCGACTTATATTTCACATATTTGGGAATATTACGCAGAGTTTACGGGCAATTTTAGAGGCTTAGCCGTCATAGAAACTTTTTCAAATTCAAATCATATAATCTCACACTAGTCCTCATTCGAAATATTCAATCACCTAGTTGCTATCTTGCTTACTTTATGTACGGTAGCTCATTAAAGACATACTACAATCGACTTATATTTGACATATTTGGGAATATTACGCAGAGTTTACGGGCAATTTTAGAGGCTTAGCCGTCATAGAAACTTTTTCAAATTCATATCATATAATCTCACACTAGTCCTTATTCGAAATAATTAATCACCTAGTTGCTGTCTTGCCTACTTTATGTACGGTGGCTCATTAAAGACACACTACAATCGGCATATCTGAAAATTAAGCAGAGTTTACGGGCAATTTGTTCTAAGCTTAGCCGTCATAGAAAAGTTTTGAAATTCATACCATATAATCTCACACTAGTCCTCATTCGAAATATTCAATCACCTAGTTGCTGTCTTGCTTACTTTATGTACGGTGGCTCATTAAAGACATACTACAATCGACTTATATTTCACATATTTGGGAATATTACGAAGAGTTTACGGGCAATTTTAGAGGCTTAGCCGTCATAGAAACTTTTTCAAATTCATATCATATAATCTCACACTAGTCCTCATTCGAAATATTCAATCACCTAGTTGCTGTCTTGCTTACTTTATGTACGGTAGCTCATTAAAGACATACTACAATCGACTTATATTTCACATATTTGGGAATATTACGCAGAGTTTACGGGCAATTTTAGAGGCTTAGCCGTCATAGAAACTTTTTCAAATTAATATCATATAATCTCACACTAGTTCTTATTCGAAATATTTAATCACCTAGTTGCTGTCTTGCCTACTTTATGTACGGTGGCTCATTAAAGACACACTACAATCGGCATATCTGAAAAATTACGCAGAGTTTACGGGCAATTTTTTAGGCTTAGCCGTCATAGAAACCTTTTCAAATTCATACCATATAATCTCACACTAGTCTTCATTCGAGATATCCAATCACCTAGTTGCTGTCTTGCTTACTTTATGTACGGTGGCTCATTAAAGACATACTACAATCGACTTATATTTCACATATTTGGGAATATTACGCAGAGTTTACGGGCAATTTAAGAGGCTTAGCCGTCATAGAAACTTTTTCAAATTCATATCATATAATCTCACACTAGTCCTCATTCGAAATATTCAATCACCTAGTTGCTGTCTTGCTTACTTTATGTACGGTAGCTCATTAAAGACATACTACAATCGACTTATATTTCACATATTTGGGAATATTACGCAGAGTTTACGGGCAATTTTAGAGGCTTAGCCGTCATAGAAACTTTTTCAAATTCATATCATATAATCTCACACTAGTTCTTATTCGAAATATTTAATCACCTAGTTGCTGTCTTGCCTACTTTATGTACGGTGGCTCATTAAAGACACACTACAATCGGCATATCTGAAAAATTACGCAGAGTTTACGGGCAATTTTTTAGGCTTAGCCGTCATAGAAACCTTTTCAAATTCATACCATATAATCTCACACTAGTCTTCATTCGAGATATCCAATCACCTAGTTGCTGTCTTGCTTACTTTATGTACGGTGGCTCATTAAAGACACACTACAATCGGCATATCTGAAAATTAAGCAGAGTTTACGGGCAATTTTTTCTAAGCTTAGCCGTCATAGAAACGTTTTGAAATTCATACCATATAATCTCACACTAGTCCTTATTCGAAATATTCAATCACTTAGTTGCTGTCTTGCTTACTTTATGTACGGTGGCTCATTAAAGACATAATACAATCGACTTGTATTTTACATATTTGGGAATATTACGCAGAGTTTACGGGCAATTTTAGAGGCTTAGCCGTCATAGAAACTTTTTCAAATTCATATCATATAATCTCACATTAGTCCTTATTCGAAATAATTAATCACCTAGTTGCTGTCTTGCTTACTTGATGTACGGTGGCTCATTAAAGACACACTACAATCGGCATATCTGAAAATTAAGCAGAGTTTACGGGCAATTTTTTCTAAGCTTAGCCGTCATAGAAACGTTTTGAAATTCATACCATATGATCTCACACTAGTCATATATAGAAATATTCAATCACTTAGTTGCTGTCTTGCTTACTTTATGTACGGTGGATCATTAAAGACATACTACAATCGACTTATATTTCACATATTTGGGAATATTACGCAGAGTTTACGGGCAATTTTAGAGGCTTAGCCGTCATAGAAACTTTTTCAAATTCATATCATATAATCTCACACTAGTCCTCATTCGAAATATTCAATCACCTAGTTGCTGTCTTGCTTACTTTATGTACGGTAGCTCATTAAAGACATACTACAATCGACTTATATTTCACATATTTGGGAATATTACGCAGAGTTTACGGGCAATTTTAGAGGCTTAGCCGTCATAGAAACTTTTTCAAATTCATATCATATAATCTCACACTAGTCCTTATTCGAAATAATTAATCACCTAGTTGCTGTCTTGCCTACTTTATGTACGGTGGCTCATTAAAGACACACTACAATCGGCATATCTGAAAATTAAGCAGAGTTTACGGGCAATTTTTTCTAAGCTTAGCCGTCATAGAAACGTTTTGAAATTCATACCATATAATCTCACACTAGTCCTCATTCGAAATATTCAATCACCTAGTTGCTGTCTTGCTTACTTTATGTACGGTGGCTTGTTAAAGACATACTACAATCGACTTATATTTCACATATTTGGGAATATTACGCAGAGTTTACGGGCAATTTTAGAGGCTTAGCCGTCATAGAAACTTTTTCAAATTCATATCATATAATCTCACACTAGTCCTTATTCGAAATAATTAATCACCTAGTTGCTGTCTTGCCTACTTTATGTACGGTGGCTCATTAAAGACACACTACAATCGGCATATCTGAAAATTAAGCAGAGTTTACGGGCAATTTTTTCTAAGCTTAGCCGTCATAGAAACGTTTTGAAATTCATACCATATAATCTCACACTAGTCCTCATTCGAAATATTCAATCACCTAGTTGCTGTCTTGCTTACTTTATGTACGGTGGCTCATTAAAGACATACTACAATCGACTTATATTTCACATATTTGGGAATATTACGCAGAGTTTACGGGCAATTTTAGAGGCTTAGCCGTCATAGAAACTTTTTCAAATTCATATCATATAATCTCACACTAGTCCTCATTCGAAATATTCAATCACCTAGCTGCTGTCTTGCTTACTTTATGTACGGTAGCTCATTAAAGACATACTACAATCGACTTATATTTCACATATTTGGGAATATTACGCAGAGTTTACGGGCAATTTTAGAGGCTTAGCCGTCATAGAAACTTTTTCAAATTCATATCATATAATCTCACACTAGTCCTTATTCGAAATAATTAATCACCTAGTTGCTGTCTTGCCTACTTTATGTACGGTGGCTCATTAAAGACACACTACAATCGGCATATCTGAAAATTAAGCAGAGTTTACGGGCAATTTTTTCTAAGCTTAGCCGTCATAGAAACGTTTTGAAATTCATACCATATAATCTCACACTAGTCCTCATTCGAAATATTCAATCACCTAGTTGCTGTCTTGCTTACTTTATGTACGGTGGCTCGTTAAAGACATACTACAATCGACTTATATTTCACATATTTGGGAATATTACGAAGAGTTTACGGGCAATTTTAGAGGCTTAGCCTTCATAGAAACTTTTTCAAATTCATATCATATAATCTCACACTAGTCCTCATTCGAAATATTCAATCACCTAGTTGCTGTCTTGCTTACTTTATGTACGGTAGCTCATTAAAGACATACTACAATCGACTTATATTTCACATATTTGGGAATATTACGCAGAGTTTACGGGCAATTTTAGAGGCTTAGCCGTCATAGAAACTTTTTCAAATTCATATCATATAATCTCACACTAGTCCTCATTCGAAATATTCAATCACCTAGTTGCTGTCTTGCTTACTTTATGTACGGTAGCTCATTAAAGACATACTACAATCGACTTATATTTCACATATTTGGGAATATTACGCAGAGTTTACGGGCAATTTTAGAGGCTTAGCCGTCATAGAAACTTTTTCAAATTCATATCATATAATCTCACACTAGTCCTTATTCGAAATAATTAATCACCTAGTTGCTGTCTTGCCTACTTTATGTACGGTGGCTCATTAAAGACACACTACAATCGGCATATCTGAAAATTAAGCAGAGTTTACGGGCAATTTTTTCTAAGCTTAGCCGTCATAGAAACGTTTTGAAATTCATACCATATAATCTCACACTAGTCCTCATTCGAAATATTCAATCACCTAGTTGCTGTCTTGCTTACTTTATGTACGGTGGCTCGTTAAAGACATACTACAATCGACTTATATTTCACATATTTGGGAATATTACGCAGAGTTTACGGGCAATTTTAGAGGCTTAGCCGTCATAGAAACTTTTTCAAATTCATATCATATAATCTCACACTAGTCCTTATTCGAAATAATTAATCACCTAGTTGCTGTCTTGCCTACTTTATGTACGGTGGCTCATTAAAGACACACTACAATCGGCATATCTGAAAATTAAGCAGAGTTTACGGGCAATTTTTTCTAAGCTTAGCCGTCATAGAAACGTTTTGAAATTCATACCATATAATCTCACACTAGTCCTCATTCGAAATATTCAATCACCTAGTTGCTGTCTTGCTTACTTTATGTACGGTGGCTCATTAAAGACATACTACAATCGACTTATATTTCACATATTTGGGAATATTACGCAGAGTTTACGGGCAATTTTAGAGGCTTAGCCGTCATAGAAACTTTTTCAAATTCATATCATATAATCTCACACTAGTCCTCATTCGAAATATTCAATCACCTAGCTGCTGTCTTGCTTACTTTATGTACGGTAGCTCATTAAAGACATACTACAATCGACTTATATTTCACATATTTGGGAATATTACGCAGAGTTTACGGGCAATTTTAGAGGCTTAGCCGTCATAGAAACTTTTTCAAATTCATATCATATAATCTCACACTAGTCCTTATTCGAAATAATTAATCACCTAGTTGCTGTCTTGCCTACTTTATGTACGGTGGCTCATTAAAGACACACTACAATCGGCATATCTGAAAATTAAGCAGAGTTTACGGGCAATTTTTTCTAAGCTTAGCCGTCATAGAAACGTTTTGAAATTCATACCATATAATCTCACACTAGTCCTCATTCGAAATATTCAATCACCTAGTTGCTGTCTTGCTTACTTTATGTACGGTGGCTCGTTAAAGACATACTACAATCGACTTATATTTCACATATTTGGGAATATTACGAAGAGTTTACGGGCAATTTTAGAGGCTTAGCCGTCATAGAAACTTTTTCAAATTCATATCATATAATCTCACACTAGTCCTCATTCGAAATATTCAATCACCTAGTTGCTGTCTTGCTTACTTTATGTACGGTAGCTCATTAAAGACATACTACAATCGACTTATATTTCACATATTTGGGAATATTACGCAGAGTTTACGGGCAATTTTAGAGGCTTAGCCGTCATAGAAACTTTTTCAAATTCATATCATATAATCTCACACTAGTCCTTATTCGAAATAATTAATCACCTAGTTGCTGTCTTGCCTACTTTATGTACGGTGGCTCATTAAAGACACACTACAATCGGCATATCTGAAAATTAAGCAGAGTTTACGGGCAATTTTTTCTAAGCTTAGCCGTCATAGAAACGTTTTGAAATTCATACTATATAATCTCACACTAGTCCTCATTCGAAATATTCAATCACCTAGTTGCTGTCTTGCTTACTTTATGTACGGTGGCCCATTAAAGACATACTACAATCGACTTATATTTGACATTTTGGGAATATTACGCAGAGTTTACGGGCAATTTTAGAGGCTTAGCCGTCATAGAAACTTTTTCAAATTCATATCATATAATCTCACATTAGTCCTTATTCGAAATATTCAATCACCTAGTTGCTGTCTTGCTTACTTTATGTAGGGCGCTCGGTAAAGTATAGGCTGAAGTTAGCATACAGATTCAATTTGAACATCTTGCAATCAACGTACTATGACATATAAGGGAATATTACGCAGAGTTTACGGGCAATTTTTTAGGCTTAGCCGTCATAGAAACCTTTTCAAATTCATATCATATAATCTCACGCTAGTCCTCAATCGAAATATCCAATCACCTAGTTGCTGTTTTGCCTACTTTATGTACGGTGGCTCATTTAAGACACACTACAATCGGCATATCTGAGAATTACGCAGAGTTTACGAGCAATTTTTTAGCCTTAGCCGTCATAGAAACTTTTTGAAATTCATTCCAAGCAATCTCACACTAGTCCTTATTCGAAATATTTAATCACCTAGTTGCTGTCTTGCCTACTTTATGTACGGTGGCTCATTAAAGACACACTACAATCGGCATATCTGAAAATTAAGCAGAGTTTACGGGCAATTTTTTCTAAGCTTAGCCGTCATAGAAACGTTTTGAAATTCATACTATATAATCTCACACTAGTCCTCATTCGAAATATTCAATCACCTAGTTGCTGTCTTGCTTACTTTATGTACGGTGGCTCATTAAAGACATACTACAATCGACTTATATTTGACATTTTGGGAATATTACGCAGAGTTTACGGGCAATTTTAGAGGCTTAGCCGTCATAGAAACGTTTTGAAATTCATACCATATAATCTCACACTAGTCCTCATTCGAAATATTCAATCACCTAGTTGCTGTCTTGTTTACTTTATGTACGGTGGCTCATTAAAGACATACTACAATCGACTTATATTTGACATATTTGGGAATATTACGCAGAGTTTACGGGCAATTTAAGAGGCTTAGCCGTCATAGAAACTTTTTCAAATTCATATCATATAATCTCACATTAGTCCTTATTCGAAATATTCAATCACCTAGTTGCTGTCTTGCTTACTTTATGTAGGGCGCTCGGTAAAGTATAGGCTGAAGTTAGCATACAGATTCAACTTGAACATCTTACAATCAACGTACTATGACTTATAAGGGAATATTACGCAGAGTTTACGGGCAATTTTTGAGGCTTAGCCGTCATAGAAACCTTTTCAAATTCATATCATATAATCTCACGCTAGTCCTCAATCGAAATATCCAATCACCTAGTTGCTGTTTTGCCTACTTTATGTACGGTGGCTCATTTAAGACACACTACAATCGGCATATCTAAGAATTACGCAGAGTTTACGGGCAATTTTTAAGCCTTAGCCGTCATAGAAACTTTTTGAAATTCATTCCAAGCAATCTCACACTAGTCCTTATTTGAAATATTTAATCACATAGTTGCTGTCTTGCCTACTTTATGTACGGTGGCTCATTAAAGACATACTACAATCGACTTATATTTCACATATTTGGGAATATTACGCAGAGTTTACGGGCAATTTAAGAGGCTTAGCCGTCATAGAAACTTTTTCAAATTCATATCATATAATCTCACACTAGTCCTCATTCGAAATATTCAATCACCTAGTTGCTGTCTTGCTTACTTTATGTACGGTAGCTCATTAAAGACATACTACAATCGACTTATATTTCACATATTTGGGAATATTACGCAGAGTTTACGGGCAATTTTAGAGGCTTAGCCGTCATAGAAACTTTTTCAAATTCATATCATATAATCTCACACTAGTCCTCAATCGAAATATCCAATCACCTAGTTGCTGTTTTGCCTACTTTATGTACGGTGGCTCATTTAAGACACACTACAATCGGCATGTCTGAGAATTACGCAGAGTTTACGGGCAATTTTTAAGCCTTAGCCGTCATAGAAACTTTTTGAAATTCATTCCAAGCAATCTCACACTAGTCCTCATTCGAAATATATAATCAACTAGTTGCTGTCTTGCTTACTTTTTGTACGGTGGCTCATTAAAGACATACTACAATTGACATATCTGAGAATTTTGCGCAGAGTTTACGGGCAATTTTTTAGGCTTAGCCGTCATAGAAACCTTTTCAAATTTATATCATATAATCTCACACTAGCCTTCATTCGAAATATCTAATCACCTAGTTGCTGTTTTGCCTACTTTATGTACGATGGCTCATTAAAGACATACTACAATCGGCATATCTGGGAATTACGCAGAGTTTACGGGCAATCTTTTCTAGGCTTAGCCGTCATAGAAACGTTTTGAAATTCATATCATATAATCTCACACTAGTATGTCTTTAATGAGCCACCGTACATAAAGTAAGCAAGACAGCAACTAGGTGATTGAATATTTCGAATGAGGACTAGTGTGAGATTATATGGTATGAATTTCAAAACGTTTCTATGACGGCTAAGCTTAGAAAAATTTGCCCGTAAACTCTGCTTAATTTTCAGATATGCCGATTGTAGTGTGTCTTTAATGAGCCACCGTACATAAAGTAGGCAAGACAGCAACTAGGTGATTAATTATTTCGAATAAGGACTAGTGTGAGATTATATGATATGAATTTGAAAAAGTTTCTATGACGGCTAAGCCTCTAAAATTGCCCGTAAACTCTGCGTAATATTCCCAAATATGTGAAATATAAGTCGATTGTAGTATGTCTTTAATGAGCCACCGTACATAAAGTAAGCAAGACAGCAACTAGGTGATTGAATATTTCGAATGAAGACTAGTGTGAGATTATATGGTATGAATTTCAAAACGTTTCTATGACGGCTAAGCCTAGAAAAAATTGCCCGTAAACTCTGCTTAATTTTCAGATATGCCGATTGTAGTGTGTCTTTAATGAGCCACCGTACATAAAGTAGGCAAGACAGCAACTAGGTGATTAATTATTTCGAATAAGGACTAGTGTGAGATTATATGATATGAATTTGAAAAGGTTTCTATGACGGCTAATCCTCTAAAATTGCCCGTAAACTCTGCGTAATATTCACAAATATGTCAAATATAAGTCGATTGTAGTATGTCTTTAATGAGCTACCGTACATAAAGTAAGCAAGACAGCAACTAGGTGATTGAATATTTCGAATGAGGACTAGTGTGAGATTATATGATGTGAACTTGAAAAAGTTTCTATGACGGCTAAGCCTAAAAAATTGCCCGTAAACTCTGCGTAATTTTTCAGATATGCCGATTGTAGTGTGTCTTTAATGAGCCACCGTACATAAAGTTAGCAAGACAGCAACTAGTTCATTGGATATTTGGAATGGGGACTAGTATGAGATTACATGATATGAATTGGAAAATGTTTCTATGACTGTTAAGATTTAAAAATCGCCCGTAAATTCTGCGTAATATTTTCAGATAAGTTAAATATAAGTTGAATGTAGTATGTCTTTGATGGGCCACCATAAATGCAGTAAGTTGGACAGCAACTTGCTGACTTCATATTTGGAATCAGGAATAGTGTGAAATAGTAGGGTTTAAATTTCAAAAAGTTTCTATGACGGCTAAGCCTTTTAAATTGTTGTTTAATTTTTTGATAGGTCCACCTTTGATAAAAAAAAAGAGTATGTGACTTATATGGGCCACCGTACACAGAGTAGATGAGATAGCGCTATAGGTATTTGCGTAACTGAAAGAACATTAATGTCAGCTTTTCCCATAAAAAATTCAAGTTATTTTGGCGATATTTAAGTTAAAATAATGAACTTTATATATTGGGTCGATTTGACCCGAATCTGTATGCTGAGACGAATCGACCGAATCTGTATGCTAATTGAATCTGTGTGATAACTTCAGCCCGGTTAAATATGACAAATATCTCCTATCAGATAAACAAAGAAAAAAAAATTTTTTTGATCGGTAATTAAATGAAAAAATGAAAAATTATCGGTAGCGTTGTTTTTATGCATATTTTCCGGCAATCTTCGGAATCTCTCGGCGATGACGTCAGAGATGTCCCACATGTTGGCGTCGTTACGCTATCCTATATAGTTTAGACGTTTTTGCATCGCCAATATGGTCTATTGTGTTGCCTTCGGGTGTTCAAATTCATCAAAGAACAAATCGTCGAAGATGTCAGGGATATGTTTTTTTCCGATTTCTAAGTGATCCGGATTTTTAGGAAACGAGGGATTCAAAAGATAAAGAGAGAAAATAAAGAGTTGACTGAAGTCGAAGTTCACGCCATTTTCATTTTATTTTTGTTATGTATGGATCGATCGATGTTGACTTGAGTTTTAATTACGCTGGTTACTAATCTATCGGTCATTTACAGTCCCACTTCGAATATATTTTAAGTTGTTAATTTTCATGTCAATCAAAAAATATGTGTTTAGTCAAGATAAAATATTGCGACAGCGGTAGAAACTGTAAGAGCGCATGCGCACGCAACACGCCCATGTTAACTTGAATTAGTCCCAAAAAATACCATTTTCTTATTCTCATCATGACTCTTATTCTACTCCAACCCGACGATATATTAATCACTTGTCCAAAGGCCCCTAGTTTTCTCGAATTACCGTTTTCTCTACTCTAGCCTATTTTTAACTTAGAGACTAGGCCTAGGCCCGAGAAAAATAGAGTAATATTAGGCCTATAATAAAAATAAAGTTTCGTCTTCGCACGTATGTAGCGGCACATTCGTCGGTCCTAACATAATATAATTTTATGTGAATTTGGATTGGCCTTTGCTATCATCATTGTTTGCAAATGATAATAGTCAAATTGTAATTTACTAACGAATGGGAGAACTGAGAAGTAGCCAAGAAGGTGCAGTAGAACGAAGTCAACATAAAATGGCGTTTGTTGAGTAGGCCTAGGCCTACTGAAAAGTAATACTGACACCGTGCCATCGGATCTTCAGACCCTTTCTCTCGTTAACATAATAGTATTAACGGGCAAATTTATTATTTATTATTTCGACCAACTGTCAGCGTAAATTCAAAGTTATTCCCATTCATGTTTCAGGTCTATTTTAGATCGAGCGAGGAATCGGTCATCGGTGACATTATCATCACTTTGACCTACTTACCCGTCATTATTTCCTAACCGATGTCTGTTTGCAATGTTGTCCTCGTCATCCGAACAGCTGTTACTAGGGCCTATCGGCCTCTGAAGAATTGTCGCTAAAATCCAAGCATTTATTTTCGGAAATTTGGCTTTTAATCCGGTCAAACTGATAGGGTTCCACACTACCATTTGCCATAGGAGAATTTTCCATGACGTAACGTCATAATCTATTTTTAGAATGGGGAAGACTGGCCGTCAACTGACGGCCATTTTATACATCACAGTCAATGAGTCAATGACGTTATCTTCTCTTTATCAATACGATGGGAACAGAATCTGATGCTGAAAGGATGAAATACCAATTTCTTTTCGCAAATTACCAAATAAACAAACATTAGTGTATTTTTTGGTTGGATTTTAGTCATGTTTGAAGCAAAATGAGTGTGTCGTGTCGGTTCGTACAAAACGATACGCGGCACCGCATTGTTAAATCTTGTTCTCGATAAATGGTTACAAGGGGCCTATACACACATATAAATAGGCCCTAAATATTTTTTACATCGGTACTACGGTAGTCTATTCTTCTAAAAAAATAATTTCATAAATTTCTAAAGATAAAAAAAGAGTTCGATTGAATTTCAACGGAGAGTAAAAACTCTGCATGACACGTATATTCACTAATTTCGGGTAGGCGAAATATTGCGCTTGTCTATATAAGCCCCGAATCTGAGGTTGATCTAGGAATTTAATTCAATACCTACCTTTTCTTGTCCCTATATTTAAATAAATGAATGAATAAATAATTTCTTGCTTAAGCAATATACCAGGTGAGCAATAATAGGCCTACCGGTTACCTCGACTGTTAGGGATAACCAATAATATTTGGCAGTTTTTAAATCTATACTATCAAGCTGAATTTGCAAATTTTTAAATATTGATAGTTAAGACCTAGCACGACAAAATAGTTTTTTTTAGGTGATCGGTTTGAAATTTTTGTCTTTATTAATGCCTCTGTAGCTTGATTCCAGCTAAACAAATTAAATAATACAACTTCTCTGATTTTTGTCCAGTTGTCTAAAAGAGTTGCAGGATACTGGTAGTGGAGGAATCAACATTGATCCCGATGACATATTTAGATAAATAATTCCCCGTGGAAATCGAATATAAGAGTAGGCTAATGCCGCAGGCTGTCCTGGCAATAGGCCTAATTTTATAATATTTATAGTTATAAATAAGTTGATGCCAAAGTAAAGATGATCCGTATCAGGGTGAGGGTGAATTATATTGATTTGTTACATTTAACTATAGGGGCGAGTAAAGTTCCGAATACACCGAGGTAAGGTGCCCAGTTCGATCCGGGATTTCGCGATACGGAAGAAAATAGACAGAGCGAATATATGCAGAGTACGGGTTCCGATATGATGCGTACACGATTCGTTTTTCTTCTATTTTCTTATGTGTCGGAAATCTGGGAACGGACACCTTACCTGATCTTTTTATTCGCATCTTTAATACTTCTGGAAATATAATAGCGTCGTTGGTGAAATTGTTAAAAATTAGTCAAATTAACTTTAATTAACTATCTTTTTATAAGCCCAATTCATTTATTTGATCTCAACCCGAAATAATTTTCACGCACGCATAATATAAGATTTTTGGTATTTTTGGGCGAGATGTGCTTATCTCTAAAAGGGACCCATAGAACTCGTTCTAAGACCCATAAATAAACTGTAAAAAAATAATTTTCCGAACAAAAAATAGTACCGATTTTGATATCGTAGTAGCAGGCCTAAGAAAAGAACCATTGACTGTACATAGCCAGTGTAGACTAACATATTTCGAGTCTATTTCACATGCTTTTTCCTTCTTAATTTTTTTTTTCTTTTTTGAGTGATGAATGTCTGACTCAACGTTTAATCATAAGTTTTAAAAAAAAATTGTTTTTTATGGCTTTTCACCCCCAAAAATTCGAAAGAAAACATGTTTCTTCTGTGACGCCATATAAATAACGTTAGACTGGCCGCGAAGTTGACGGCCAGCTGCGCGCGCATCATCAACAAATGACGTCAAAAGGGAATCCCGTAAATTCTCCTCATAGGAGAATTTTCCATGACGTAACGTCATAATCTATTTTTAGAATGGGGAAGACTGGCCGTCAACTGACGGCCATTTTATACATCACAGTCAATGAGTCAATGACGTTATCTTCTCTTTATCAATACGATGGGAACAGAATCTGATGCTGAAAGGATGAAATACCAATTTCTTTTCGCAAATTACCAAATAAACAAACATTAGTGTATTTTTTGGTTGGATTTTAGTCATGTTTGAAGCAAAATGAGTGTGTCGTGTCGGTTCGTACAAAACGATACGCGGCACCGCATTGTTAAATCTTGTTCTCGATAAATGGTTACAAGGGGCCTATACACACATATAAATAGGCCCTAAATATTTTTTACATCGGTACTACGGTAGTCTATTCTTCTAAAAAAATAATTTCATAAATTTCTAAAGATAAAAAAAGAGTTCGATTGAATTTCAACGGAGAGTAAAAACTCTGCATGACACGTATATTCACTAATTTCGGGTAGGCGAAATATTGCGCTTGTCTATATAAGCCCCGAATCTGAGGTTGATCTAGGAATTTAATTCAATACCTACCTTTTCTTGTCCCTATATTTAAATAAATGAATGAATAAATAATTTCTTGCTTAAGCAATATACCAGGTGAGCAATAATAGGCCTACCGGTTACCTCGACTGTTAGGGATAACCAATAATATTTGGCAGTTTTTAAATCTATACTATCAAGCTGAATTTGCAAATTTTTAAATATTGATAGTTAAGACCTAGCACGACAAAATAGTTTTTTTTAGGTGATCGGTTTGAAATTTTTGTCTTTATTAATGCCTCTGTAGCTTGATTCCAGCTAAACAAATTAAATAATACAACTTCTCTGATTTTTGTCCAGTTGTCTAAAAGAGTTGCAGGATACTGGTAGTGGAGGAATCAACATTGATCCCGATGACATATTTAGATAAATAATTCCCCGTGGAAATCGAATATAAGAGTAGGCTAATGCCGCAGGCTGTCCTGGCAATAGGCCTAATTTTATAATATTTATAGTTATAAATAAGTTGATGCCAAAGTAAAGATGATCCGTATCAGGGTGAGGGTGAATTATATTGATTTGTTACATTTAACTATAGGGGCGAGTAAAGTTCCGAATACACCGAGGTAAGGTGCCCAGTTCGATCCGGGATTTCGCGATACGGAAGAAAATAGACAGAGCGAATATATGCAGAGTACGGGTTCCGATATGATGCGTACACGATTCGTTTTTCTTCTATTTTCTTATGTGTCGGAAATCTGGGAACGGACACCTTACCTGATCTTTTTATTCGCATCTTTAATACTTCTGGAAATATAATAGCGTCGTTGGTGAAATTGTTAAAAATTAGTCAAATTAACTTTAATTAACTATCTTTTTATAAGCCCAATTCATTTATTTGATCTCAACCCGAAATAATTTTCACGCACGCATAATATAAGATTTTTGGTATTTTTGGGCGAGATGTGCTTATCTCTAAAAGGGACCCATAGAACTCGTTCTAAGACCCATAAATAAACTGTAAAAAAATAATTTTCCGAACAAAAAATAGTACCGATTTTGATATCGTAGTAGCAGGCCTAAGAAAAGAACCATTGACTGTACATAGCCAGTGTAGACTAACATATTTCGAGTCTATTTCACATGCTTTTTCCTTCTTAATTTTTTTTTTCTTTTTTGAGTGATGAATGTCTGACTCAACGTTTAATCATAAGTTTTAAAAAAAAATTGTTTTTTATGGCTTTTCACCCCCAAAAATTCGAAAGAAAACATGTTTCTTCTGTGACGCCATATAAATAACGTTAGACTGGCCGCGAAGTTGACGGCCAGCTGCGCGCGCATCATCAACAAATGACGTCAAAAGGGAATCCCGTAAATTCTCCTATTGAATCAGCTGGGCTTCAGTCAACACTGGGACGTCTCTGACGTCACTGAGTCACGTGACACGTATCTAATTAAAAGTCGGCCGGCTTGTACAGCTTGGCATAAAATCTTATATTTTTAAGGTATTGCAATGCAAAAAATAAAAAAAATTCTGTCTACCCTCCCCTAAAAATTACTAATCAAGTATTACAACATGAATTTATTCATTTATTTAAAACAATGCATAAATCCTTTAAGCCCTTGTGTCCTTGAAAATCGGCACATCTCGATACATTTTCATAAAATATTATATAAAAATGTAAATTAAATTATCTCCTAGCTCAATAAATACCTTTTATTTTGATCGAAAGTTTCCAAGCGAGAATTCTATCAGTGATGGCTGCCATAAAGGCGGAGCTGACAGGTTGTGAGCGAGTTATCTCTGGTTAAACATGTAAACTCCGCCCACATCCGCCAACAGTTAAAAAACAAAAATGGCGGTCCAAGTCGGTCTGGGACTGCTTCAAATTTTGTTTCGACGTAAGACGGCACTTTTGAGAGTTTCTTGTGAAGTTTTTGTATTCCATCGATAAGAAAATTCTTCGAAATTTCCAAAAAACGTAAATTTATAAAGGTAGGCCAATTCGTTAAGACCTGAGAGTCGTTCAAACGCCGGGGACCCTGGTATCCGGACAACCGCTATGGGTTTTAATAGGACGGATCCCCAACTAGGATCCTTGTATGCGACATAACTTTTTTCACAAATTGACTTACAGTTACAGTACATCAATGAAAGAATAGACAATTACCAATTATGGGAATAACCTTCTAGAACTGAAATTATTTAGACTTTCAGTTGAAATATTGAAATTATGATAACATGTGTTGCAAGATTCACAAATAAACAAATCTTGATCATCCAGACTAAAATACTTGACAATCTCGTCTAAAGTGTAGCGTCAAACTTGGGACACGGTTGTGTAAACACTAGTTGATGAAAATATTGTGTTCTTGAGCAAATTGTAATAGATTAAGACATTATAAATCTTAAATTTGGCACATCAGTTGTGATCCAAACGAAAACGTTTTGTGAAATTAAGAACATCTATCTTTTTAATTCCATGATCATATTTAGGCGTCACCATTTACCTAAACACGCATTCGTGTTTTGAATCATAATGAATTTAGTTTCAGTGAACATGTAATTCGATAAATAGATAACATTTAATTCACAATTTGGAATAATTAAAAAAGAAACATAATTATTGAAATTCTGTTTTATTTGAATACAAAATTCAGAGACTCAATTAAGTGGATAAAGGTTTTATAATTTTTAAAGATGTAACCACATTCGACTAGGTCACTCGAAACGAAAGCAGCCCCATGTTTTCATAAACAAAATCATTCCAATGTCAATGACCGACGATGGATTTAACGTCAGGTATACTGGACACAAGGTGACTTTACTGTGTTAATTTATTGTGGGCCTATACGCCTTTAATACAAATCTGTTTCTGTGTCGTTTTGGTAATAAATAAGAGAATTTAAGCAGTTAACAACATTAACCATTTCATTCAAATTTTCAGATAAAAAGTTCAATGTCAGAAATGAAGTGAACTGAAAAGGAAAATTTAGTGTCCTATTTTCGGCTATTGATCGAATGAGGTCAGGCAGTGTACAATCAGGAAAATTTTCCCAGGACATTGATTAGGTCTTCTTTTTTTTTTGTCCATTTCCAACTATCTATGGATGAAGCCATGGTTTATTGTCCCATCTAATTCTAAACGACTTGATCCTTGATGCTTTTTCCATACCACCATATGTCACTGGCAGTGTCAGCCCCCTTGGCATACATCAATGACAGGGGGAAACCAGTTGAAATATCCAAAACTTGAATGAAATACAAATAACAGACCCTAACCTAATTGGAGTCCATAAGATTAATACTTTCGACTAAATCAGTCGAATTTACATCGCAATGTTATGGGTTCCTGTTAGGAAAAGTATTTTGGCTTTAAAATGTCTCCTAATTCTCCTCATGCCCTGATATTGGTTAACAAGGTCAAGTGCGTTCTCGTATGAGAAGATAGGGCATGAACAAGTCAGAAATTGTACCCATCTCATCATCCCCCTTATCAGCAGCTACTATAAAGTGAATAATAACTTAATGAACTACAAACCATAAGTCAGTTATATGGGAAAGGTAGATTATCTAATTTAAAGGGGCATCCATTTGATCAGCCTCTGAAAAAGTCTGATTGTTTTTTTCTTTTAATCTTATGTTCTTTATTTCAGATTCTTCATGGCTTGAAAAAGATTAGTTGAAAAAACACTTGATGTGGTCTGTATCACTACAGGGTATTACCTCAAATCTTCACCATGGAGATGGACACAGATGCAGTTGTTGCTGCCAGCGTCAACATAAACTGGAGTCAAATGAATTCTTTGAAATTCATGGGCATGGCCACAGCTTCCAACCTTTCAATACGAATAGCCATGTATCCCTTTACCTTGGTACGAACGCGCTTACAAAATCAGGATACAGGTCTTTTACATACACCTTATAAAATTCAAACAGATAATCTAAATAACTCTAATCAGGGACTGCAGCAACAAATAAAAACACCTAAGGTCAAAGGTTATACCGGCATGCGGGATGCATTTAGAAAAATTTATCAAAACAATGGTTACCGAGGGTTGTATGATGGATTTTCGGTGAATTGTTTTAGTGTTTTTCAACATGTTATGTATATTGGAGTTCTTGAATATACGCGGGAAGCTGTTGAAACATATTTCGAAGGATCAAAAAACTTTTCTCAAAATACTATTAAACATAAAATTGCTCCTATGATAGGAGCAATATGTGGGACATCGACTTTTATCGTCAGTGTACCAACCGATGTGGTGTCCCAATTTCTACAAGAAGCTAAATCGGACGGCAGTAAACGTACAAATATTGCGTTAGTAAGCAAAATGCGTCAACTTCCACCAAATAAATCAATTGTTGTGTTTGTTATAAAAAATTTATGGAAAACAGGTGGCCCTAGGGCTTTTTTCAAGGGTTTTGGTGTAACATGTACCCTAAGTTTTACTAATGGAGTATTTTGGCCCTTGTATTTTTCTTTTAAAGGTAAGTGGATCGTGGATCTATACATCCTGACTAATCTTGTTTATAAGAGATATAGATGTAGGAAGCTTACATTAAAACACTAAGATATATCGATATACTACTTCTGCATTTATTACTTGATACATTACCTGTATGTGTATAAATGCTTTGTCAAACACTTACTTTGTGTCGAATTACAGCAACAGACATCTGATTGAAAATTGGCATGCTGCAAAATGATGCTATCAGTGTCTCTGATACCCATACAAAATTTACAAAAACCTTTTACAGTCCTTTGAATATTTCTAACTTATGTCTAACTCTGACATTTTATTTTTCAGATTTTATATTTAAAAAGTTATCAATCAATCCATATCATGATGGGCAATGGATATTTAGTCTAATTCAAAGTCTCTCAGCAGCTATGGCATGTTGTATTTCTGTTTTTGCCTCTAATCCAATTGAACTGACTAGGA
The DNA here is from genome assembly GCA_029955415.1 of Lottia scabra. Lineage (NCBI taxonomy): Eukaryota > Metazoa > Mollusca > Gastropoda > Lottiidae > Lottia > Lottia scabra. Next base: position 3,596,342 of record JARJEI010000010.1, read on the forward strand.
ATCAATCACAGGTAAGCTTAGTTATCATCTTAGCCAGTTATAAATAATGAAACCCAAGCTCAAACGATCCCAACCATAAAACAAATCTCGAAAACCATGTTAATACATTAGCATTACATTGGTAGCAGCTAGTGAATGTTTCATGAAGAAGTATATCAATAAATGAGTAAATATTTCATAATGAAAAGTGGTGTCAGGTGTCTAAAGTGTTAGCATTCCCTGCGTGGCGCCACACCCTGCTTAGTTTAAAATGGCAAAGGGGCACCTGGTTGGATGTGTATTATATATGATTTCATAAAATTAACAAAATTACTTTTCCCATCTCTCCCCTGTAAAAATCCTTTCTATGACACTGGTGAAGCATATATTATTTCATGGATATACAGTACCGTGCAATAAATATTCGTACAAAATGGCGGTGTGGTAACATTCGCTCTACGACCTTACATACTTAGACATCGCTTGGAAAAACCATCACCTATGTTACTATGTATCAGAAACGTTGGACTTGTCCAGGAGTACAATTAGCAAGTTTTAAGAAGCGTGTAGAACGAAGGGGGTACATAGTATACACCCGAGGCGAGAAAGGCAACCTATTTTTATGTACGAATATATATTGCACGGTACTGTACATGGTAACCCAAATCGACAGAGATTTTTTAGCTTTTGATTTTTAATTTTCAACAGTTGGGCATTGATATGTGTTGAAATCTATTGAATTCTATATTGTTATTCACCCAAATTTTTTTTTTTAGATGCATCAAGAGAGTGCAATGAAAATGTTTAGAAAATTATGGAGAAGAGAAAGAATGAATATGTTTAAGAAAGGATTAACACCTCGTCTTGTGCCAGCTCTTTGTGTTTACGTTATAGGTATACCACTTTACGAACGCATTAAAAAATGGAGTGTTGAAAAGAAAAATGAAAGTTTATGATGTGACTTGAACCCTAGATATACAAAAATTAATATTCTCAGACATTATTTTTGAACAGAATTTAAAGGAATACCGGTACTATCTCTTAGAATGAACATAAAATCAAACTTGGTCAATAAGAGTATATTTATATTCATGATTGGACTACCTGGTGTCATAACTATACAACAGATTACCTAAATAATCTGATAAATCTGGAAAACTAGGCTTGTATTTAATTATTGAAAAAAAAAACTCAAAATTTAAACTTAGGATTATTTTTTAAGTTTATGGATCTATTTGATTCTGTTTTTATACCAAGGACTAAATGATTTACTTTTGTTGGCTGATTTTGAGAATTTGCATTTTGTTTTAAGAGTTAGTAGGTATATTTATATCATATTGATAATGAATAAGTTACATACTGGTATTTCTTCATATATCAGGGACGAATCACTCAAATCAGTCTTTCATTTGACCTGGTTGGTATTATTCTACACAGGGTAATCAGCACAACGATTATTAGATTCTGTTTATTGTATATTTTATCAATTGATCAAACTAGAAAATTTAGAGTTAGAAATAGAAAATATTAGATTTGACGGGCAATTAAAAGCAAGGAACTTATATAAGAAACGCATTTCGGCTAAACCTTTGTCATTGTGTTAGAGACTATATAATGACTCTGCAGTCTTGCGTGGTAAATGGACAAGGGAAGACAACTCCTGTCCAGAGATTGATTTTGATAGGCTGCTTATACAGCGAAAGAAGACAATATTCTCTGAAGAATGATTGTGATTGGCTGAACTATAATTTATTCAAAATGCCATTCTCCGTATAGTATACAAGCACAATAGTCTAGTTCCAAAGTTGATATTACGAGTGCATGGCCGAGTCATTATATAATAGTCTTGAACAATGACAAAGGTTGAAGGGTTAATAACACACTTCTTTAAGAATTTATTAAAGAATTGTGTTATAACTTATAGTGTTTGTACATGTTTTAATGAAATATTAGGCAAAAACAGGAGCCACGGAATTGCCAGAGTGTCAGGCATTTTAGAAACTTAAAGGGAAACATTCAGCATTTTCTTGTGTTGATCTGCATCTTGAATATCTATTAATAGTTTTCAGAAGTACTAGATTGGCACAATTAAAATTTACCTCAAACTGGACATTTCTATTTTTATGTATGTGTTTACTATATTATATATACAAGCAATTAGGTTTTTGAAACAACTGGGCCCCATTCCACTAAACTTCTTATGTCCAAAATTTTCTCAAATCTGACTTATGTAAGAACAAACCCCAAATTTGCGTTTCACTAAGATTCTTATGTCAAGAAATTTAAGTAAAACATGCGTAAGATTTCGCAAAAATTGATTTTTTTTTGTGTAAACTTACACACTTTAGTGGAAGGGGCCCAGAACACTATTTTTGTTTCTCTTTTGCATTGTCACAGAATGTGCATAATTTTAATTATTTATCCTCAAAAATAAGAAACAGTTGATTGTCCAGTTCAGGAATCTTTAGGAGAAATGTTCATAATCAAATCTAAGGCTGGGTCCAGTTCCTAGCCTTGTGCTTAAGATCAATTTCTTGCTTAAAAGACCTATAAAGTCGACTGAGTCTATGCAAGAATTAGTAGGAAATCTCAAGTCAAATCAAATCTAAGGCTGGGCCCAGTTCCTAGCCTTGTGCTTAAAATCTATTTCTTGCTTAAAAGACCCAAGTCGACTTGAGTCTATGCAAGAATTAGTAGGAAATCTCAAGACGAATATCAGACTTGGACTTCGTTAAATTCTAGGAACCGGACTCTGATTTTTAATTTTAGTGTAATGTTATTGTATTGATTTTTAAAAGGATTATTTTATAATATTTATAATTTATTCTGTTTAAGTTTGTTTTGTATGTTATGTGTCTCTGTATGATTTTTCCGGTTAAAGTATATTTAATTTTCTATCGATCAGATATGTGTTTAATTTCCATGCAAGCCTTCTTGATACTATTGTCACATTTGCTTCATTCCAATTTTGAATCAGATGTCTGTGGCTCCAGAAATTTCACTTTAAACTAAGTGTTTGACAACACAAATTGCAAAATTCTTCTGTGATACAAGCCTATTAATTTTCAGGTGACTGCTTATAACACTTAATTTTAGTGTTATTGTAGGAACCACTGACATCTGATTTAAAATTTGAATGGTTCATCTCTCTTGACATCATCTGGATTGATATGTCCCCTAGCCTTCCCAGTTTGATGAAATTCCCTCAGCTGAGTGGGCTAATAATAATAATAGATAAGCAATGCCATGCAGTGTGGAAGGAAATTTGCCAGGAAAGTTGACCAACTATAATCATCTTTAACTTGCACAGCCTGTAGATTGACAGGGCCTTAGTTTATTGTCCCAAAACAAACATTTTTTATACCCAAGTCAAATAAAAACAAGAATGATCAACCTATACATAAAGCATTTTATAATAACTATGAATTCAATGAGTGTGATAACAATACCTTATACCAATATTAAAAATCTTACAAATATAATTGTTCTGATTGGAATATGATCACTAAGAACGATCACACTATTTAAATTCACAAACCCAGTCAACATTTTAGCATCAGTTTGTTGTTTATTCAAAGAGGTAGTATTCCATAAGATCTTATCAGAAATAAGTTTGAAAATCAGTTTTTTTCAGGTTGAATTCCTATATTTTGCACACAAGTGCAACACTTAACAAGTACAGTTCCCTAAACCTGACTGCAGATATCAATCACCACTAGGGAAACAGTCAGATCAATTAATGCTTGACCAAACATACCTGACCACAGGGCCAGTAAAAATTGGTGTTTAAAGTAGATAAAGCCAAGTTCTATGATATACAAAAGCATAATCTAAGATATTAAAAGCAGTTTAACAGTAACAGTGAAGAAAGTGAAGTAAAAATGTGTTTATAAAATATATACATATTGTAATAAATATTTACATACAGAGTAAGACTAAAGATCACACAATCTAAAATTACCTAGAACGAAAACTATTCCCTATTATAGAGGTCATTTAATAAAGCTTAAAGCAGGCCTTCTCAATTAATTTTTGTAAGGGGCCAAATGCATTTTACGAAAAAAAATAAGGGCTAAATGGAGATTAGCTAGCATATTGTTTAAGCGTGAGGGGCCATTCTCAAGGGCGCCAGCTGCCATTTGGGAAGGCCTGGCTCAGAGACTAGTTATTAATATATTAAGTATCCATTATGCTATACTCTCAATAAGCTAGTAATAAAACAGACTCAAAAGCAATTTGATGTAATAAATCCAAGTTTTGAAGACAAATTTCAAATAAAACCAACAGATATTTATTTAAGTTTATTGGTCTTGGGTTAAAGCTCTATCTCAGAAGACTTTGAGAAAATATCCAATGGATTTCTTAAGGCTTGGATTTATGTTGTTTCTTACTAAAGCAAGAGAAATCCAAAATACTTATCAGACATTATTAATGTGATAAAAAACAGCCACCAGACTACAATATGGTTCTCTTCATAATTCAAATTAACAAAAACTTGGACCATGATTCTGTGTCCAATTGCAGTGTAATTTTTAACAAGTAAGAGTAAATTTATTTATTATAAATCTAATTTCGTAAATATAAGTAATCAGTTTATTTGGAATCCTTCATTTGCTTTCGTAAATATAAGTTAATTTGGAATCCTTAATTGGCTTTATAAACTAAACTTAAAACTGGATAAAAATGATACGACAATGGCCTCTAATTTATAAGTTGACACAACATATTATGTTCTAATCAAAAAAGAAATCTATAAAAAGCTATCACACCATTCTTTTAAACAAGTATGACAATCTTTTTGTTGTTTAGCATTGGCAGCACATGTATCTTTTAACCAAGCATTAAATAACTCTTCATCTTTCTTGAGTAACAAAAACTGACCCAATACCACATAAGCCTGAAAAATATACATACACAATTTTTGAAAAAATGAACAAAACAGTATCATGTATTGTATAAGTAATATACACAAACAACTTAAAAAAGCTATCATAGTTTGCGATATCAGCATCTGCTAGAAGTGAACATTAACTTGTCATCTACCAACCAACCAACCAAGAAGCTTTCATTATTCAGTTACAAAAATGCAATATTATTTACACTTCTTATAATACGCTGAATCCGATAGATTATCAGCATTGTGTGCTGTGTCTTGAATCCTTGGTCAAATCCTCAAGTCTCAAATACCTGGGTGGGATGGCGGAGACGGCCCGCCCTTGACGGAGGATTCAAGACACCGCATTGTCACTTGCATAATTCCTTCCTTTGAACAGTCATGGAGCTGCAGACACCTTTGCTAAAACAAATATTTGTATCAAAATATAAGCTAGAGCCTCCAAGTTAAGCTCCTCACGGTCTCACCTTATCAAAACCTTCGTCTGATAATCTTTTACCCAATGCTTCACCAATTCCTGACAATTCTGTTACTGGTTTTTCACCCATTGGTTCCGCTACAAAATTTCTGTGTTTTTGTGATGTTGAAGACATTATGATACCTGCAAATGCAATGAATTATACAATCTTTCTTTCCATTCACTCATTCAGTGCATAAATTAAATAGAAAAAAAGTCTGTTCCACACTGGTTAGAGTCAATTTTACAATATTCCTAAGCTAAATGGTACCAATTTTGGTCAAAATGGTCCCAAAAAAGGTCAGGTCAAACTTGAAAAAAAAATCTATTCCTAACACTACTTACAAGACGTCATGACTGATCACAATGAATAATGACTAGAAGACTGTAGGCCTACAGATCAATATGTTTATTTCTCAATATGGCAGAACCTAATGTTCAATGGCGGTGTTTGAGTAACATTTAGCTTAGTCATATATAACGCTCTGCATTCCATTCCGGAGCCACATTGCTTGAATTTTTTTGCGACGATTCTTCGACTTTTTCAGACAATTTTTACTTGGTTTTGACTTTGAAAAGCCTATACGAAATGTCAACATAATCCTTATTTTTAATGCAATTAACCTACCGTACAAATGTTATTAAGCAAAACAACGTAATATTCTATTTTTATTGTTATTTTTTTTAACTGTAAGCACTGGAATGATTCTTTCTTACAAATTATTGTTCGAAAACGTTCTTTGGCGGGAAGTGACGGTATGTGATCAACTTCCGGGACATTTCGATCATGATAAATTTACTGCACAAAAACAAAACGGTTTACAAAGATAATTTTTAAAGGTGAAATGTTCTGTCATTGGTGTATGTGCCTGGAATATAATTAATTATATTTTGATACGAAACATTCATTATTGTTACGAATCATCCCAATTTATTACGAATCATCCCGCTTGAAAAAAATGACTGGATAATCAAGGCTTTATTTCACCACGCCCTTTCAGGGGAGTTAATTTGACAAGTTGAAGAGAAAAACAAAGTTGTGATCGTGGTGGTGAAAAGGGAAGTTCAAAGTTGATAACATTATCTTAAGCAGGAAGAAATCGGATAAGTTCATATTTTTAATTTGGAATATGTTTATGAGGATGTTATGAGCGCCATGCCAGAAATTAATAGGAGATTGTCTAATGATTGGACGTCTAAAATCCAATATCATGGCACCTTGCTAAAGCGACCTTTTGGCCACCAATCAAGCAAATGGTCTCGCAGGTGAGTGTTTGTTTACATTTTATAAAACACACATTTTATATATAGGAGGTTTGTGTGATCTGGATTAGTGGGGTGTATTTTTAGCTTCAATCATTTCACCTGTTATTGATGTAAAGTAGGCTTAATGACACAAAGTTTTTTTTAAAAAAATAAATAGATTTTAATTCTATTTTTAAGGTTAGGGCCTATGAAATAAATTGTGTCAATGTAAAAAAAAATATAATATTTCTCTCTCAGGTAATTAGAAGATTTCATCCTAAAATACAGTTTTTAGGAATCAAATTTACCTTTTTTATATATAAAATGACAATCTCAATCTTTCTAACCTACCTAATGGCAGGCTAATGTCATTAAAGCCTTATGGTAAAATTTGTATGGTTTAGATTTCTTGATTTCCAGTGAGTTCTATAAAATTGTCAATGTAAGAGTTCTATAATTCTGAAACTTGGTCAATAAAAGGATATGTATATTCATTGGTAAACCAGATATATAAGCTTATGCAAAAGAATCACTTATAATCCAATTACCGTAATCAAAGTAATAATTAGACTTATTACCTTAATTACTTTAAATTATCCTACAAAATTTGTTAACCAGATTCAGGGATTCTGTTATATAGTATGACACTAGATAAATTCCCTAATGTCCAAGTGTGAGAATTAATTTTTGTTTGTTCAGTCTTTGTGTTAAAATTCAATAAGCAAAACCAATTGCTTCTTAATGTCACAGCTAACAACTTAGTAAATATTGAAGAAGTAGCCTAATACCAGGTGATAGTTGAAGTATTCAGAAGGTTTGAGAATGTGTTTGATGTATATAAACCTAACTTGTATATCTAGTTATTAAAGCTTATCAAATGTAAAGTAGTAGAATACCAGTAGTAGTTTTATTACCACTGTATAGTGATCTATATTGACCTATATCTATATTTACTATTATTATCTTGTGGTTAATTTAATTTCCTTTTTGAGTAGTTAACAGTACACGGTCCTATAGCCTACATAGGCTGTATTCAAATAATCTAACTGTGGTATAAAGGTTGCTAAATTAATAGATATGTTACAATGTCTCGAAGGGGGGAGGGGAGAGGGCATTATAGTGGGTAGGAGGTTGGGCCATCTCTATCTATATATTCTATTTAAGTACCTTATTGTTATCTTTTGGTTAATGTTTCCTTTTTGAGTAGTTCACTCTATCTGAATGGGGTACTGAGGGGTGTCTTCCCATATCGCCCCTTTTCACTTTGTCCTCCTTCTTCATTTCACCCCTTTCCCGTTACGTTCGTTTCCTTTTTTGCACCTCTACCATTTCACCCCTTTATCAGTTCGCCCCTTCCTATTTTGCCCCTACCAAGTTGCCTAATCTATAGATAGGGGGTAGTGAGGTTACATAAAGTTATCATAATCAATATTAGATCTGTGACCGTGTCAACATACAGTAGTTGAAAAAAAAAGGAGGGGGACAGATTTATTTATTGATTTTACTATAGTATATCATTACTATCTTGTCAATGATGTTTCCTTTATCTTGACATTAAAGATTTTCTTCTACTTTTAATAAAAAATTTGTCTGAGTTTTTTTTTGTTACATTAATTATAGAAGTCTCTATGTATCATTACTTTTAATGGAGCCAAAAAGTAATTAATTTATTAATAAAGTTTCAAGAAATACGTTTGATACTATTACAGTCGGAAGTAATATTTTAAATGAAATATTTCCTTCAAAGTGAGATCTTTCAGAAAATTTAATTAAAATTAAAACTAGAATGGATTTTGAATTGAGAATAAAGGCTTGTCTGACTCAAATAAAATGTTGTGTTCATTTCAATAGACAGGAAATAAACTTTTTTCAAGGGCACACAATTTAGTGAAAAGGGTTTTGGAAATTTTTCAAATGAAATGTTTGAAGGTTGACGTCATATTTTAATCTGCATATTTTTGGGGCCAATGAGGACAGACACACTTCAGTTCAAAAAATTTAAATAACATTAAACATATACATATTAATTCTGAGTTTATTACATACTATGTTTCGATACACATGTACAGGTAACATTATCAAGTAAAAATGACACAGGATATACAATATACATATATTGGTTTTGTATTATTTGGTAGCTCAGAAAAATTATCAACTACGACTGCATTTGTGGTAGCATAATGATATATATAAATTTTACAAAGATAACTTTTTATTACTTATGGATCCCCGTAGTCCAAATCTTGACGACTCTTTCCCCAGCCTCTGATAGATATTTGGACGGATATGGATGTGAGAGAGTCAGAAAAACTAGGCCCTAAAAACTTGCAATTTTCCACACTTCCGCAGGTGCGGGGGTTTTAAACAAATTTACCTCCCATCCACAAAACTTCGATGTATTTGGAAAGATGGATGATTTTGTAGTTCATTCATACCATCATCCCCTACGACATACAGGCCACATATGACAGTCCATCAAAGTTGTTTACCAAGTAATAAACTCTGTGGTTCGTCATCAAAAGGTTGCGCACGCGCAAGGTGTGGAAAAATCCTTAATTTTTGTGTCTTAGATTTTCTGACTCTCTCACATCCATATCTGTCCAAATAGCTGTCAAAGGCTGGGAATAGAGTCAGCAAGTTTCGGACTAGGATCCCCGATGCACAGAGCTGTCCGAGAATTACTCCCAGCACTTAAATATTGTTATTTAACAAATGAAGTAATAAGTTTTAATTGCTTTTTTTTTCAGATTTTTTTTGGTAAAAGATGGGTTTTTAATTTATTATGCTGAGAGTGAAAAGAAAGAGTTTGATAAAAGATTACATTTCAATGTTCATCCCAAGGTACAGGCCTTCTTTAGTTAAGTTTGATCTGCGAGGGCAAAAAATAAATTACCATTTAATTTTCATTATGAATTTTACACTTACAAACTTATTAGTATCTACTGTCTGGCACCTTCCTATTGAGATGATGACATTTGACTTATAAAGCTGGTAGGATATGGACTCACACCACTAATTCTTTTGCCATCCGCTTCAATGTTAAATCACCAAATTCAATCTTCTGTAACTTTTTCCAGAAATCTCGTTGAAAACTTTCCAATATGTCCAATGAAAGCCTGACCAATACTTGATTTCTCGACAAAAATTCAATAGATGATGACCATGAAAATTTTGAACTAGTCAAAATGAAAGTAGACCTCTACCGGATATCAACAACAAGTTGACTTGGACTGCTCACATATCGACTATTTTTAGAAATAGCCTTCCGCCTATAGATGTCTCATTATCTCACTAAATCTGAAAGAAAATGCAATTTAAGACATCAAATTCCAAATCTAGACCAAAAATTAATCAAAAATGGGCATGCAAAAACCCAAAAAGGAAAGGAGAAAGAGGATTTCTAAAAATAGCAAGGACTACATTCGTATACAATCATTTGCATAAAATTAATTGGTGGGGTGGGTCCTATATATAGGGACAATTTTTTTTTATTGTCTTAACTTGTTTTATGTTCTCTTAGGAACAACCTGTCCAAAAATTATGCAAAAAAACCTTAAAGTATGCATGTGAGAGGATTTTTACTTTTGCCACCCATTCCTATGATATTGCCTACAGTTGAATAGTAAATATGTATACGTACAATTCTAAATTGTTAATAACTTTATCATTTATGAAGATAATTCAATTCTGTAAAAAGATTTAAGGTCATTGATCTCAACCATGTCTGAAAAATATCAATTACATAAAATAAGAGTTACATTTATTATGTAACATTTACTTCGCACATCATTCCATCTGTTTCCACTTCAGAAACCACAGTTCTTCTTGAATTAATGACAAGTGCAGAAATAAAAATAACATATACCAAAATCTTTGGCAGAATAAATCTAAAAAGGCCATTTTCCATTAGGGAGTGAGTTTAAGTAAGAACTATTATGTAACTCCTTGATAGGTATATGATCTCTACACCCCAGAAACCCAGCCAGCTCACCCAATAAATAGAAATAAATGAATTTACAGTCTATTCTGTTGTCATACAAATAATATATCATTTTGCTGATATTTTGACCTCCCCATGTCTCATACTAGTATGGCTGTCTATAAAATAAGAAATTCACTCATTTCAAATCAAACTTTTGAATATGAAGGGTGACAGAAAAAGAAGACGTTCACAATTTTTACCTGGTCATGTTAAGAAAGTTAGTCAGGTAACACAGACTGACTATGATGTTCCATCTACTTCTGCGGTGCCTGAAGATCAAGAAACAAACTGTTTTAACATGGAATTAGACTCTCCAGGTAGCTACAGGGTTTTACGGCTAAGACCTGAAAAAAAAGAAAAGAATTATGGTGAAAATGAAGTATCAGGCAATAGAACAATCAATGTGGAAAAAAATGATCAAACTGTGGAATTTAGCCATTCTTACAAGGCTAATTTCAGTGAAGCCATGTATAGTGGGAAAACAAAAGTTGATAAGACAAGTCAAAAGAGGATTTTGAGCCAAGACATTAAGTCATTTCACTTCCAAAAAAGTGTGAAATATGGAAAAAATGCTTTGGGGAGGCTGTCATCTACAATACTCAGGTCAAATATAGGAGTAAAGAAGGCTGCAGAGACCAAGGCAGAGTTCTTAGGGGCAAAACTGTCTCCTCAAAGTTTGCAATCTTTGTGCAGTATAGAGAATATGAAAAAAGACCAGAAGTTAAGAAAAGACAGCTTCTCTCCAGAGGGAATAGAATTCATGAATTTTCCAAGTATAAAAAACTAAATACAACTGATAGTGGTTATAAAAAAATTGGACACACCAAGTACTTTGCAGGACGACCATTCATATTCTCAATGATGTTATGTAAGATGTATGTATTTAAAAAAAATTTATTATTTGATCTGAAAAGAAAAGAAAATTATTTTTGTTGATATTGAAGTGTTTTACTTTACACCTTGACTCTGCGGCAAAATAAGTGTCAAAGTCATCACAAGACTGCTGCGCCCCCCCCCCCCCCCCCCCCAGCCCTACCCCCATTATGATATTATGGTATGCATAATGAAATATAATAATAACAAACTGTCTGACCTAGCAAACCAATGACTGTAGTATTATATTTAAGTTAGCCAATTATAGCCTCATGTGTAAGCCTGCCTGCTGTGCTATAACACTATACAGTATAGGCCTACTAGGTAGCTGTTACATAATAAGCAAATTCTATCAACCCAAATGCACAATTTCTATCATAAAGGCATCCATTTTTATAAAAAAAAACACGTGGAAAAAAGAAAAAAGTACAAATTTTCTACATTGTTGCAGTGTTGTTATGTTAGAAATTGGCCAAAATGGCGATTTTCAATAAAATAAGCTAAAAATGCCATTTTTTGCAAAAAAAGTTTGCAAATGCTGCATAAACTAGTAATTTAGCCATATTTCTGCCTATCCTGAAGATTTCATACAAAATCATTCACAACTTTTTGAAAAATTAAAATTCCCCCAAAAATTACCTTGGCTCAGACAGGACTCACACCACTAATTCTTTTGCCATCCGCTTCAATGTTAAATCACCAAATTCAATCTTCTGTAACTTTTTCCAGAAATCTCGTTGAAAACTTTCCAATATGTCCAATGAAAGCCTGACCAATACTTGATTTCTCGACAAAAATTCAATAGATGATGACCATGAAAATTTTGAACTAGTCAAAATGAAAGTAGACCTCTACCGGATATCAACAACAAGTTGACTTGGACTGCTCACATATCGACTATTTTTAGAAATAGCCTTCCGCCTATAGATGTCTCATTATCTCACTAAATCTGAAAGAAAATGCAATTTAAGACATCAAATTCCAAATCTAGACCAAAAATTAATCAAAAATGGGCATGCAAAAACCCAAAAAGGAAAGGAGAAAGAGGATTTCTAAAAATAGCAAGGACTACATTCGTATACAATCATTTGCATAAAATTAATTGGTGGGGTGGGTCCTATATGGGCGAGAACAAGGGCAATAATTTGTTATTCATTTCTCATCCCACCCCTTCTCCAATGCTTGATATATTAAGTGTTATTAGCACAATAACAGGGTGGTAGACAGTAGATAATAATCATGTAAAAGTGTAAAATGAATAAAGCTAATTTCATTGTTCAGATCAATACAAACTACATTATAGATCCGTTCAAACATCAGACTTTATTTTTAAATCTAACTTTGTTTGTTTAGATTTTCAGATATTTTTTCTCTGTAAAATTCCTACTGATCAAAATTTTTTGCATAACAGTGATTTCAGGGGGAATGACATGAAGTTAGGTTTATGCGCCACATTTCAATTGTTTAGGCTACCGTATATTTCCGAATATAATGCACATCCATGTATAATGCACACCCTTTCCTTACCCCATCAAAATAGGGAAAAATTCATTTACCCATGTATAGTGCGCACTCCTTGTTGACAAAAAAATTGGCATAGAAAGGGCAACCCCATGCTTTGTGTAATGAAGGAAATTTTGCAAATAACAAAAGCAATAGCCGCCAATTTCCAATTGTTGAGGCTCTAAAATGTGCACAACTCAGCCAACAAATTTACAAAACAGACTACCACAGCCAACAACCAGGCTTCGACTCTGGAGAGAAATAAATTAATTCTCAACCCCCCTTTTACATTTGTTTCTTGGTTACGCATGTACGTGCAAAAGTCTTTCCTCTAATCCAGTTAAAATATTTTTTTTTTAAAAAGATGGTTTCCTTTCCAAGTCTGTAAATTGCTACTAGTGGATGCTCTAATCTTCTGATGGATCTGGTAGATTTGTACATTGTTTTGAAATACATTTTCAGGGAATCATTCCACTTGGTGAAAGTGAATTTAAACCAATACAAGAACCAGGTCATCCCTTCGCCTTCCAGATTGACAGTACAGAACTTAATGTGAGTACAGAATCAAAATAAGAGTGGATCTTTGTAGAAAGAATGAATGAATGAATGTGGATAGGAAGAGGTAGATGTAAGATATGAATAAATGAATGAATGTAGATAAAAAGGAGTAAATGTAGATATGAATAAACAAATGAATGATTGAAAATATGAAAAGGTAGATGTAAGATATGAATAAATGAATGAATGAATAAATGTAGATAAAAAGGAGTAATGTAGATATGAATAAACAAATGAATGAATGTGGATATGAAGAGGTAGATGTAAGATATGAATAAATGAATGAATGTAGATAAAAAGGAGTAAATGTAGATATGAATAAACAAATGAATGAATATTATGAAGAGGTAGATGTAGATATAAATCAATGAGTGAGTGAATGAATGCATGAACAAATGAACAAACAATCGAATGAATGAATGAATGAATGAAATAATAATTCAGAAAGCATTATCAGGGAACATTTAGCAATATAGATAGCTGAGAAATGAATATACACTTTTAATTAATTGACCAAATTGTTATCTCAAGAAAATAAACTCAATGTCAAGGCCCAAAGCTGAATATGAATTTTCTTCACTCTTGAATTTAGCAGATAACAACCTCAGTAAATAACAACATATTTCTGGTTTTGATAGTTTTCTAGTATATTATATTTTGTTTACTAAAACTGATAGTATAGTGTAATTGAGGAAATGTGGGTGAATCGTAATATAAATATAACAATAGAGACATTGTAGGGGGTGAATATATCATATTATATATCCCATATACACCCTGAGATATCAAAATACAATAGATAATTACTTTCTTACACTTATCACTTCTCCTTCCTTTTTTTTTATAAATTGTTGAGGTAATATCATATAAAGACAGAAAATAGAACAATAACTACTTTAAAAGATGAGAACATGAAATAAAACCACAAGGGAGGGGAAGGCTATCAAATTTTCTTTAGTATTTTTTTTTTTTTTTTTTTTTTAAACAATAATTATTCAAAATTTATTCAAAGATATGTGGTACATAAATACAATATATAGTTTCAGAAACAAGCCGAAGCTTATATTAATCCGTTACCATTTAATTATAGATATAATGTATCTTCCTTGTCATTTCAAGTTCAGAAAATTAAATTAAAAAGTTCAGAAAGTATTATTTAATTATCATATGGTTTATTTCCAATCTCTAAAAGAATTGAGCTTGTTGTTTGATATCTAGGTGAATATTTTCTGCAGTAAGTCATTGACAGGGTTCATCTGCTTCAGCCCTTGCCTAATAATCCATAGAAATACTACTGTGTAACAGAGTTAATTTTAGACTACAGGTTTACAACTGAAAGTTCAGATTGTTTGTACATAATTAAAGTATTCACCTTTAATCACAATTATCACTAATTACACTTATTAACCTCTGACCTTTAGTTTGGCTTGTTGACTGGCCAAATCTTAGGGTGAGCACTTTTCTGCTCTTCTTAGCAACAGCCAAACTTAGTCTTAGCTACCTTTTCTCCATTCTAGTGAGTTCAATTTTGTACCTAGAAGTGTAAACTTCATAATTGCAATTTCCTTACAATTAGTTTCTAAGTTTGTAAGTTTGTGTTTTGGACTTAATTATGAAATACTTCTTCAGTATTTCAGCTTAATAGATACAGTGAAACCCCTCAAAACCGACAGTGTGTGGGAACAGGTAATAATGTCGGTTTAGAGGGGATGTCGGTTTTCTGTGGATTCGCATTTTCGTTATTATATATGTACTATAATAGATATTAGTTGTTAATTTTACTTTAAACCCCTTTTTATTACAACTGTGCCACAGCAGTGGAACAAGTCATGCACAAATTGTGGTTTTGCTTCCAATTGTAGTTATCAAAATATATTGATACCTGTGTTTCTACTCAGCTTCCACATTAATTAATAAAAATACCACTGCAATGGACACAAGCCGTCCACAAAATTGTGGTTTTCTGTTTGTTTATTTTTGTGGTTATAAGTTAGTTTCCCTTCTAATTGTAGTTATCAGAATAAATTAATAACTGTTTTCTACTAGGCTACCTCACATTGATTCATAAAAATTATATTGCAATGGACACAAGCCGTACACAAAATTGTGGTTTTCTGTTTGTTTATTTTTGTGGTTATAAGTTAGTTTCCCTTCTAATTGTAGTTATCAGAATAAATTAATAACTGTTTTCTACTAGGCTACCTCACATTGATTCATAAAAATTATATTGCAATGGACACAAGCCGTACACAAAATTGTGGTTTTCTGTTTGTTTATTTTTGTGGTTATAAGTTAGTTTCCCTTCTAATTGTAGTTATCAGAATAAATTAATAACTGTTTTCTACTAGGCTACCTCACATTGATTCATACAAATTATATTGCAATGGACACAAGCCATACACAAAATTGTGGTTTTCTGTTATCATAAGTTGGTTTTCTATCTTGTAATCTTGTAGTTATCAAAATAAATTGAACGAGATCTGTAGTAAATATCAATTAATGAACTGGTATCATAAAATAACATAGAAAATACTCGATTGAACTCTCTAATCAAAAAGTTATATGTTTTTTTCTGGATATGGGATAATGACTTGAACTGGTTGAAATAGCTGATCATCAAAATTAATGGCTTCCTTGTCAAGTCGTTTGTTTCCTCATTAATAATTTGATCTGTATTGGTATTTTATTACTTTTCTATTGGGTTGGGCAATACATCAACCTAATTACTAGTCCGAGACACGCTGGCCCGATATAGAATATAGACCCACGCAACACTTAGTAACTGGGGTTTATAAAGCAAATTTTGTCTTCCATTGATAAAATGCAATGTCAAATGAATAAATTTAAGTTACATCCCTAAATTTTCTATCAGCAAGAAAATGATCTTAAAACTTTAAAAAAAAATTTTAAATATGAATATTACTATCAGATAAGTTAAATAACTCATACTTTAGTCACTGTCATCAACTGTGTATCTCGAAGGTATTAAATTTGTAAAATTTCTTTTGGAATAAGTAAACCATGATGAAATCCACTGTTCGATTAATGTAAAATTGGACTACCTAATTACAGTATATATGTATATCTACCATCAGACTTCAGTTCCACTGGCCATGTGCTTAGCCATGTGGTAATTAATTGGATAGAAATTGAGGCTACCAGACTGCATTCTGCCATAGGGAAAGTTTTTATGGCTTCTTTATTGATATCCTGTCTCTCGACCCAATGGCCAGTTTGGTTTTATTAATTTCTTGTTCTACATTCCTTAGGTCAGTCTGGTTTTGGACAGAATTTTCTGGGTGAACTTTGTAATACTGGTAGTTGATTAATAAAACTCAAGCATGAATGATCAAAATCCATATAAACATATTGGTTATACAGTGGTAGCAGCTAATGAACTTTTCATTTGAGGAAGTAAAGCAATAAATGACTATTTCTTTTTAAATGAAAAGTGGAATTAGATGTCTTAAAGAGTAAGCATAACCTGTCTGGCACTGCATCAACAGCTCTAGTTTCATTACAAAAGACATAGTTAGAAGCTCAGACATCTGATTGAAAATTTAAACAATGCTACTACAAGCCAATAATGGCCCAGATAGGTTTAAAAGTTTAGAAAACCTCTTTACGATACAATTACAGGTATGTCAAATAGACAATTTGATCTATACCAAACAAACAGAATTAGCTATGCGAGCTTCACTTTCTTCTTCCTAATGCATGCAAAAATGTAAGAAAATCAGCCAATTATTTTGAAATATGCGGAGTGTAGTTTATTTGTGTACAACTTGGTTTGCACTTTAGCAGTACAAATTGTTTTCTTGTGCATCAGCAATTTCTTTCAATTTGTTTTGGTGTCTGTTAACATTTGTAAAATACCTATCTTGTGCATCTCATGAGTTCATGTTATTCATTTGTTAGTCCAAAACTCTGTAACACTTGTTTTTCCTCTGATGAAATAATAAAACCAAGCACGAATGATGCCAACCGTAAAACAAATCTCAAAATCCATGCGAACACATTGGCAATATATTGGTAGCAGCTAATGAACCTTTCATTTGAGGAAGTACATCAATAAATGAGAAAATATTTCATAGTGAAAAGTGGTATCAGGTGTCTAGAAGAGTTAGCATACCCGCCACTGCTGCCCAATGATATTACATTAATAGGTTAATGATTTCTGATTTCGGTCACAAAATCAATTTTAAAGATTAAAGGTTTTTTCTAAGTTTTTTTTACGTGTAAATGGAAACTGATAAAAATTTCCAGTATTCCAAATTCCAATCAAAAGTTTTTGGTTCCAGCTTTTGCATTAAAATTTAAAACAATTTAGATAACAATAAATCTTGTCCAAGCTCCAAAAATTCAGGAGCAATAATTGTCTGTTTGTTGACTGGTAAAATGAAAAGTGCCATCAGGTGATTGCAAAGAGTAAGCATGATCTGCTTCTCCTTTTTGATTTCAAACTGCACAGCCTGTAGCACATATGGCCTCAGTTTATTGCCCCATCCAAAAACTAGACGATTTTTTCCATGTCAGCTCAGAAATGAGATACAGAACAGGAAACAGATCTGCAGATATTGTCCCATCGGCATAACCAGACAATTTTTCGCATCAGCCCAGGAATGTGCTTTAGGAACTTCTGATGGGCAGGATGATTGGCTAATACAGTGTGCAATGAGGTAAATTCTGTTAGGACAGCAACATTAGGCATTCCTGTGAAACTTCAGATAGCTAGAGTGAATAATTGAATACAAGAATGCAAGGATGTGTGTAGAAAGAAGTTCCTGGGTTATTGTGCCATTGGCATAACTAGAAAAAATTTTCAAAGCCAACAATGCCCCATAGTAAATGCATATGGTACAGCGGTGTTTCTAGGAATCGTTAGGTGGGGGGGGGGGGGCCAAGTTGGGGCCAAATGATTGCCAGCGTTGGGCTCCCAGCACCAGGTATCTGTATGTAAATTATTTGAAATTTCAAATTGGGAGGGCAAGGCCGGGCCAGCCTAAATTCAATGCAATAACAGTTAAAGCCACAGACGTTCGATTGGAATATAGAATCCCCCCGTAGAAACGCCACTGGATGGGTAGGGTGAATAACTGACTATACGAATGAAAGGTTGAAATGTAATTTAAACATGCTAAAGAGGTACATACTTAACGTTTCAAGTGTCTGAACTTTTCATACGATTACTCAATAAAGGTAGGTTTAGCCTAGAGGGAAAGTGAAAGTAGACATGTAGTTAGGTAACATGTAGTTTAACATGTCTAGGGCGTGTATCTTTAACTTGTAACCTATCACTGTCAATTTAATTACTGTTACTTTGACCCCTTGATCTTTTATCTTCTACTAAATCTCATCTACAGACACCGGCTAGAGGGCTTCGTACTTTAACTCATAGAAAAGTTTCTAGGATTGAAATAATAAAAATGATTTGTTTAATGATCCATGGATTCAAAATACAATTATTTGTGTCCAGTCATAGCACAATTCCTGTCATCTACAGACACCTGCTTTGTGGTTTACAGAAGTACATACTTATAAATTTGTTAGATAAATTGAACTGAATTAAATTAGACTTAAAGTATTGTATTAAAAATTGATGGTATGGTTTTTTGTGAAACCTGTATAGCTTTAAAAAATGCACAGTTCAAGCAAGTTTTAAATGGCAATGCATTTTTTAATTCAATCTGCAGCTATTTATAAATTTATTCTCGAAGCAGATCCTCATATCTATTTCATTACAATAACTATTTGTTTTCTGTACAGTCCAAAAACGTTCATAGCTGTCAGGGGCTGCAGAGCGGGGAGAGTCATGGACCATGGTCCCTCACTTTTTGACCCTAATTTTATTTTAACATCAAAATATTTTTGTTCTCTTTGAGTTAATTTTTTTATAATTTCCGAAATATGAAAATTGAGAGGTTGATTTTGAAAATTATCAACCAACAGCCCCCTTCTCCCTTCACTTCCTAATACGCTTTGTGGCCCCTTGCTGTTGAATGTAAAACCAAGTTTAATAAACTAATGTATCTTTAAAGATATGGTAATAAATCAATAAGAGACATTATAAACCTAGACTATTATATCTATTATTATAGCTCGGGGCCTGCGTTATCCTAGACTGTTATATCTTGGAAGGTTATATCTAATATATGATAGCTCAGGGCCTGACCACAACCACACTGTAGGCTTATTGTATTCAACTTTTTATATAAGGCCA
This sequence comes from Lottia scabra, assembly GCA_029955415.1. Lineage (NCBI taxonomy): Eukaryota > Metazoa > Mollusca > Gastropoda > Lottiidae > Lottia > Lottia scabra. Next base: position 3,616,053 of record JARJEI010000010.1, read on the forward strand.
TGTTGTCCTGAGTTATATTGACCGACCTGGTCAAGTCAACCAAGGGTCAAAGTTATCTGTAAAAAAAATATATTTAAAAAGAAAATAAGATTGAATGCATTGACCAGTTCATTTCAATCATGGGTCATTAGTGATCTACTAATTTATGATATCCCAAACTAAAGTTATGGCTTGGTCAAAGATTTTTTGAAAAAAAAAGACAAAGATTTAGAAAAAATTAAAGGGATTGTAAAGAGGTCACTGTCGTTGACGTTATAAAACGCGTTAGTTTTAGTGGAATTGCAAGAACCACAGAATGGAAATTGTAATGGCACAAATTGATGCTGTCAGTGTCCCCGATGCACATACAAAGTTTAGAAAACCTCTTTACAATCCCTTTAAGTGTAAGATGTCTATATTTTTGACTTATGTTGTCCTGAGTTACATTGACCTGGTCATTTCAATCTGAGGGTCAAAGTAATAATTAAGCTTATAAAACAAAACTAGCTCGTTTATAATGCCCAAAAGCTAAAGTTGATGGAGTCCAAGATTTTTATGAAAAAAAAAGAATAATTGAAAGCTTTGACCGGTCATTTCAATCTATGTATCAAAGTAAGTCCTAAAAAAGAAAAATTATGATATCCTAAAGCCCAGAGTTATGACAAGGTCAAAGATATTTTTGAAATTTTTATGGTAAAACCTTTGCTGTTCGAAAGTGTTGACCGGTCATTTCAGTCTTTGGGTTAAAGTTATCTTTCTAAAACAAAACTAACTGATTTATGATGTCCCAATGCCAAAGACAAAGTTATGACAAAGTCAAAGATAACTTTTTACATCTGAAGAAAGAATTTCTTTAGATGTCTCTATATGCTTACTCTTCTAGACACCTGATACCACTCTAAATTTGAAATATTTACTCATTTATTGATTGAATTATGATCATTTGAATAGTTTATTTTGCTGCTACCAATTTATGTAAAAATTTTATTTTGGATTAAAATTTATGTTTAGCTGTTTCGATTGTTCATACTTTTTAATTTAATCAAATTGAATAACAGTTTTACTGATTAAAATTTTTGGTTTCCATTATATTTGTTATCTATGTGATAAGCCAACATATGTCAGACAAATATTCTATTTCCTATGCGAGTTAATTAGAGCATGCCCTACCCAGCATGGTAATGTTGAATTGCTTGAAATAACATTATGTTATTTGAATTTTGAATTTCTCGATATAACATGTGAAACCAGTTTTAATTTGAAACATTAACATTAATTACTTTGTGACTAATTTTACTGGTATGTAGTTTCCTGAATTTCATTTATATATCACAAAAACTCAAGGGAACTCAAATGAAAACTAAGTCAAAGCATAGAAATTCAGATATTAACAGGAAATATTGCTATGCATTGTGCTGTAAAATTTGTTTGATCCAATTTAAAATTTTTCAATAATTGTACAGCCTACAAAGAACCTCATTCTTTACGCACTTTGTGAAAGGGAATTATTATTTTTTTTAGAGAGAATACAGGAACAATAACTTATACCACTAATAAATAAACCAAAAACAAAGGAAGTTGACTCAAGCAATTTCTAATATCTGTAGCAATGGTTGGGTCTCATTTTGTATGACCAAGGAAATATAATAATTTCTTGATTTCTTGTGTAACATTTATAATTTAGATTCATTATACATGTATATCAATCATATCATTATTAAACTTTCAATATATTTTTTGATATTTCTGATATATTTGTTATCTTGGATATTCATTTGAGATAAAAGAAGTATGATAGTCATTGCAATCATATTAATTACCCAACTATCAGTGGCATAGCGTGAATTTTTTTTAGAGGGAGAGGGGGGAGGGGGGGAATAAAGGTAGGGGGTTAAGGTTGCTAGGAATTTTGGGGGAGTGACAGGGGTAAAGGCATGAATATGCTCAATGCTCACCATGCACACAGCACTACCCCCCACCCCAAAATACGCCATTGCCAACTGTTTAATGCATTACTCTTTTGAAAACCTCCAACTTCATTTCAATTTTGGAAGAAGTAATGTTATAGTTTTAACTTTCTATGATTTACTTAAGATAACTTTTTTCGATATTTCAGGGTAAATTAATACTAGCAGCAGAAAGTGATTATGAAAGAAAGAAATGGTTGGATACGCTGGAGAATTCTCGGAGGGTGTATGTATATTACATGTATATTTATATCTTGACCACATGTAACACCCTGTCAGTGATTGCACGTCAGAGTGCTGACATGGAAAAAGCGTTTAGCCAATTGAAAGGGACAATAAACTTAGGCCCTTTGCTTGCACATTAAAGATCACTAGACAGTTGGAAATGTAAAATAAGAGTAGTCTTATTTCCCTCTTTGAAGACTGCCTGTCCAATAAGTGCAAAAAAGCGGAATATAATTAATTTCATTTCAAATATTATTACAAAATCTGCCAAAAATGTCTATTAAACACCTGATGGTACTTCTCTTTGGAGGAGTCCACTACTATACAATTATTGCTCTCAATTTGCCATCCTTTGGAAGTGACATTTGTTTAACAGAATTGTCTTGCTTGTACCGATTGTTATTCGGAATACCTCTTTACAGTCCCTTTAAGTTGCCCATCATTGTCTGGTGAGTTCCCTTTTCCTAATGTAACTAAAGATTTTATTTTTCTAGGACGTGGAAGAATACTTGCCTAGCCGATGAAATGATTAAAACTTTAGAATCTCAGGGACTAGAAATGGCTAGAGAAAAACAAGATTATTTTGGTAATATTTTTATTTTATTACTAATTAATAAGTGTTCAGAGTCTGATGATCAGTGCACTGTTAACAAGTATTTAGGTCAAACATCAGAATAACTCTTAAGAAGCCGGAAATTTTAATCGCAGGTTCATGCTCTGGAAAAAATGTTCACTTTGTCCCCTGTTTATTTGTTTATCATCTTAAAGTATTGAATGAGACTCTAACTGGGTATTTGGCATTAAATCATATCGTTTTGTGTTTTGGTTTGTCATATGGCCAAATTACCAATAATTTCATTTTAATAGTACAGTAATTAAAGATATGGTGGAACATTCATGGAGTTTTTTACTTGTTATATATGCACTAATTATCCCATATTTTCTGTGCTTTCAAACCTTCAATATTTAGTTTTTCAACATGGTTTCTCCCTTTTAGTGATGAGGGTTGGAAGGGCTGACATCAAAAGGGTGTTCGAATGGGAAAATAAATCGAGGTCTTGTGTGCTGCAAGCTGTACATGTTATTGATTTCTCAACAGTTGGAAATAAAAAAAATTGTAGGCTTATGCTGCTGTACTGGAAAAAACACCCTCATTACACACTGCCTGTTGGCCTGTCCTCGTTTCATGCGGAAAGAAGTACATAAAACTCTTTTTATTTTTTCTACAATAGATAGATTAGTGTCAGAAGTCAATGCCTTGTCAGAGGAGAAAGAGAGAACAGAGGTAAATGTAATTATATTAAAACAGTAAAACTAATTATTTGGCTGTCTTTTTGTACTCATTTTTACAAATTAACTTACAAAAAAGATTTTCTTCTTTGTCTCTATAAAATTAGCCTACAAAAGACTTTGTGTACTTTTGACTTTTGATGAACTTCAGTATAGTCTTTTGATGGCCTTTCCTAATTGTTAGAATTATAAAAAACCAAAATGTTTATGTTTTTTGAATAAATATATTGTATTGAAAATATTATATTATAGAAAACAATTACTACTTTAAGCTTTAACTGTGTATCTTTAGACATTTAAAAAGGGATATTTATTATCAGACAATACTATTTTGACCTTCTCTAGCCCATAAATATATTTAATAGTTATAATTCTTGAGTTTATAGACAAATATATTTAGCAATAAAAAGTTCTTATATTGCTGGATAATGCATATAATTTTTTAATATTGATTCATATTTATGTCTTGTCCCAATTGTCTGAATCCTTGTCTGTAGAAAACAAGAGAAACCTATTTAAAATGGATTGTTTTCGCTGATCGATTTGTGACTTGACTATATGTAAATAGTCTCCGAAAGTAGAACTGCACAAAAATCACACAATCTTTTTAACTTTACCCCTACCTAAATGCTTTCTGTATATCCAAAAAATTCCAGGTTCTGAGACTAAAATTTTCTTGGGTGGAACTGATGGCAAACATATAAAACACCACTTGTAATAAAGAAAGCAATTGCTTTCCATATAGCCCTACATATATTATTATTTATCAAACTTATAAATTGTGGTTGTATGCAATGTTATCTATTTTTTTCTTGTGACTTTTTATAAACTGATGTATTGGTATTTATTGTTGATATTTTATATTTTAAAGGAATTAGCTCGTATTAACCACGAATTAGAAAAAGAAAAAGATAAATTAGAAAAATTTACAGCCGAGATCAGAGAAGAATATGATAAATTAAAAGAGTATGTTATATCTTTTTGTCATATACAGTATCATTGCGAATATTATACACAAGTCTCCATAGATAATGTGCACTCTGTCCTGTCAAAATTACCAATTTGGTATCTACATGTCTCTTACTTTTTACTTATCATGCTTCTCACAAGTCAGAATTCAATTGGTCAATCAATAAAAGGAAAATATTATTTTTTAAATGTACCTTTAATACCAATCATATTTGGTCTTCTGTGATACAAGTTTATTTAATCACTTAGTTTAAATGAAATCAAACCACAGATGTTTGATTAAAAATGGCAATGATGCAATTTGATGCTATAAGTGTAACTGATACACATATGAAAATTATAATCAAAGCTATTTCCACTGTTTGAAGCTAGTACAAATATAGTTGAAAGTTAGAATAGAAATTTGTTTCAAATGCAATGATTTAAATGAAATATTCTCTACATTTCTGTAATTAATAAACCTACTTTGAACTGTTTGAAACCACTCAATATACATGATTGCAAGCATTATCAGGGGACTCCAGTAAATAAATGGATGGAATCTTGTATGTATTAGAAATAAACAGTGTGTTATCATCACAAACAGAAAGGACATTGATTTTACTAAATCAATCGTTTATTATCTTATGATGCTCTGTATAGCAGTAATTGTGGAATTATTTCTGACTTTAATAATTCAGATGAAGGGAATAATTTTGATATAATTTTTAAAACAATTCATTTAATAATTACTATACTATGTCATTTCATAAAAACAGGCATTTTCTGTGTATTGTGCTCGAACAATATTTGCTGCTGTCTTTTACAGCCTTTAGATATCAATAGCAGCTTTTCAAATTGTGTGTCCACAGACTAAATATTCTGATTTATAAATGCAAACCCCTGATCAACATAATACCTATTTGCAATACACGAAGAACATGACTTATAAGCACAATAAGGGACACAAAAGTAGTGTCACTGGTATCAACTTCAGAACTAGACTAGGCATGCTAGATAACCTCATATACTATACAGAATAAATACCATAATGAATAAATTATAGTTCAACCAATCACAATCATTCTTCAGAAAGTGTCGTCTATTGTCAATCTCCAAACAAGAGTTATCTTCCCCTGCCCAGTTACCGGGCAAGATGGCAACCTATCATGGTCGAGACATTATATATTCTTGAACAAAATGATGAAGGTTGAGTGGAATGTAGCAGTGTATTTGAAAAGCTCATTTCATTCTGTATATATATGATGTAATTGATATGATTTGAAATTGATATTATTTTAGAGAATTAGATGAAACCACATCAACTATGTCAGCTTTAGACGAAGATAACCAACAATTGTCACATTTATTGAGTGCACAGCATGATCAGTTAGAGGTAAACTTTAGAAAAATTGTTGAAACATCCAAGGGCCTTATTCTCGAAAACTTAACATAGATAAAATTCAGATTTTAAGAAATACTGTTATCTGATTGCATGATAATCCCTAATTTAGAACCGATTTTAAAAACTGACAAAATCAGATTACTGGAGAATAAGGCCCCTGAATTGTTCATTGGTTGGTAGATGTCAAGAATTGCTGATGTTTTAAACAGTCTTTGGGCTGCTTTAGCTCATGTTACTGAATAAACATTTATTTAGACAACTATAGTAACCAGAACTTGGGTGAAAAGTTTGGATATCATTTCAAAGTGAGGCATTTGTCTCCATAAAGCCTCAAACTTTCTATATTCCTGTTAAAATATAATAATTCCAAAATATTTTGCTCTAAATTTATATTGGTATCCAGCATTAAGATATTTAAAGGATAATATCCAAATGATAATATTTTTTACAGTGTTTAAGTGATGAAAAAGAAAACATATTAAAGAAAATGAAGAACCATGTAAAAATGACGTCCAAACTAAGTATAGAGAATAAAGAAATGTCTGAAGAGAAAAATGCCTTGAATGAAAAATTAAAAGAAATTGAAAGACAACAGCAAGAATTGTTAAGTGAAAAAGATCAAGCTGAAGAAAGGTGGGTGGTTTTATCTGATTTTTGGAGAGAAATTTGCTATAATTTGGTTACTGTCTAAAATCTACAGTGGCCTCTCAAAGTCCTTTGAACTCTGAGAGATACTAGAGTAAAACATCATATAAAAAAAGAAGGCCATCTATATTTTACATGGATAACAACTTAAGAATTATTATCAATTTAGAATACGACAGAATCAAGATATGTCTAAACACATAGAAGAAGAGAAAATAGCTTTAAATGAACATGCTCAGGAATTGGAATCCACAATCAAGGTATGTTGATTGATATCTTATTTTTGGCAGGAAAAGTGGACATATCACAAAAATTTTGACAAATCTTAGTATGGGCTCTCAAACTTGATTTCATAAGATAATGGAATTATAAATAATATTTGTCATGATGCAATATGTGGTAATGAATAACCAAGTTCTGGGTATCTTGGAATCTCCCAAAAGTTCATTAGAATAAGTTAAAACACAGTTGGAATATGTTCCAATGCCGAAAGAAAAAAATTGGTAGATTTGAAGAACACACCAATCCATTGCCACCATTGTGTAATGAAGTCTTGTTCTATGTTTTATAGGATTTAGTGCAACAGAAAGAATTAACTGAAACAGAATTAAGGGTAGGAGTTAAAATTATTTTATCTATTAAATTAGGCAAATGGGCAAAATTTCTATGAACATGCATCACATTGCCTGTAGTCATTAACCCAATCTGGTACTGAAGAAGGATCGTATAGAATTCATTTTGTTTGTCTGCATCCTGTGCTGTTCATTGGCAGTAAAAGTTTGAAAAAGTTGATGCAAGCACATATTGTTGAAGTTACCAGTGTTCATTATCCAAATTAGAGCTGAAAACCATGATTCATAAATAGTTCAATCATCTAGACACCTGATACCACTTTCTTTTATTAAGTAATGCCTCTTTATCTTGATGTACTTCCTCATATGTATGCATGTAGCTCATTTATTGCAGCCAATGTATCACTTATTAGTTTAAATTTTAAATTTCTTTTTGCTGTTTTTTTTCTCTTGAATATTTGTGGATCATAGAAATATATTCTTTAGTTCCATATATATAATAAAAATCTGTACAAGCAAAACAATACCGTTAATGAAAATGTCATCCAAAAACATGGCAAAATCGAGAGAAATAATTATATATTAGTGGACTACTCCGAAGAGAAGTACCATCAGGTGTTTAGAAAAGAGTAAGCATGGTCTGCTTCACATATTTCAGGAAGAGATTAAAGCGAGATTAGCTGCGGAGATGAGATTAAAGGAAGCTGAAGTATCGTTAGATAAATTAGATTCAGCGGTCCAGAATAAAACAGCTGATATAGATGATGAAACAAAAGAAGAAATGACAGTTAATGTTAGAAAATTAAAACGTAATTTTCCACTTTTCTTATATTCATTCCTAATCCAGTCTAATCCAATAATGATTGAGTTATATTCCAGTTGTAAAAGATATTGTGAAAAACCTAAGATATCAGGGGCCTTATTCTCAAAAACCTAGCTAAGATAAAAATCCAGATTTTAAGAAATACAGTAATCTGATTGGATAATAAAGCTATATCTAAAATTCAATTTTAGTGATTGACCAATCAGATGACTAGAACAATTATTGTTGATTTGATTCATCTAAATATCAGCTCAAATAAGTGTGATGATGGTGCAATCAAATTTGCTGAAGTGGGCGTATGTTTATGTTACCTTGCCTGGCAAGCTATCTTTGAATATTGTAAAACTGTTTGAAGATCATAAAATAAACTTAAACTTTTGGATGATCTATATAGTAAATATTTTGAATCTTGGAGAATCATTTTAAGATCGTAAACCATTGATTCTTGCGAATTTTGTAGAATTTTTTGAGGATTTAGCAGAAGAGGCGAAGTTTGCAGCAGATAAACCAATAATCATGAAGAATGCTGTATACGCCAGAAAGACTATGGCAAGGAGAGCCCAGACATTAAAATTTGAAAGAAGAAAACGTTCTACTAGTAAGTACAGTATGAAAACTATGTGATATTTATTATCAAGACTTAGTTAGGATTATTTTTATTGCTAGGTTTTAGGTTATACTGGGCAAATATTAACTTCTTAAGGTTATTGTAAAGAGGTTTTGTTAATTTTGTATGTGAATTGGGGTCACTGATAGCATCAATTTGCATCATTCTAATTTTCTGTAATTTTTGCAATTCCATTCTATCTAACTAAGTGTTATAGTATGTCACTTTTGCAAAAGCTGCTGGAAATATCAGGATCTTTGTGATTGCAAGAACCACAGAAGTCTGATTGAAAATTGGAATTGTGTAAATTGATGCTCTCAGTGTCCCTGATACACAAAACAATTTTGGAAAATCATTTACAGAACTGTTATTGTGTAAGGTGGTCTTCTCAATTTCTCTTCTTTTGTTATATTTAGTTAATTTGAAGTTGGATTGTGTAGGATTTCTATCGCAAATGAAGTGGACCTAGTTTGGGTTCCTTTTCTTCTTACATAACAAGTTACAATTCCCACTCTTGAAATAAACCACATTACTTTCTCAAATGTCTAGTAAAACCTTTATACTAATAACAATAAAGTTATTTGATAGATTTTTTTGATTATTTGCCTTTCTTCAAAACAAAAATGACATCTCTCTGAGTAACTTCCTGTTTCTGTATAAATTATGATTACCCTACTTCTGTTTTTTTCTGTTCTGATTCTTTTTAGTTTCGTTTTTTTCAAATTAACAGACTGGAGCCTTATTCTCGAAAACTTAACTTACAATGATTTTAGTGTTCCAGTCATCTGATTGGTCAATCACTAAAATTGATTTTAAATATAGCTTAATTATCCAATCAGATAACTATTTCTTAAAATCTGGTTTTTATCTTAGATAAGTTTTCGAGAATAAGGTCCCAGATATTATTTCTGTGAAGATTAACTGTTATAATTGTTCTATCTGAGTGATGCACTTTGTCAATATCTATGAGATATGCATTATTATTGAGATTTCAAAATTAAATTTAAGATTTTCAAAACCAGGATCCGGTTCCTAGCATTGAACTAAGTCCAAGTCCAATATTCGACTTGAGATTTTCCTATTAATTCTTGTATAGACTCAAGTCAACTTAGGGTTTTAAGCACAAAATTGATCTTAAGCACTGGGCTAGGAACCAAGCCCTGTAATACACATCTCTTTTGCCATGTATATAGGATTTGGGGGTATTATGAAATTTTATGTAGAAACTGTTTTGATATCTGGCAGTACCATATTTCCATGTCAACCAGACATAAAAATAAATTATCTTAATAAAATTTCCAATGGGAAACCAAACTCAGATTATCTGCCCCTGATAATAGTTACAGAGCTTAGATTGCACTAGTCAAAACACCTACATCAAGGAAAGATAATTCACGAGTTTGGTTCCCTATTGAAAGCAAAGTGCATCACTCTTACTATAAAAGCTTCTCTGTGAGCTAACAGTTGTTTTACATTCTACCTTAATTTACTACTAGGCTCTCTGTTACACCTCTGTCCTGAACCTTTCAACTATTGGTCCTTTACTCTCTGAGAGGACAGGTAACTCTTAATGACTTCATTTTCAGGCATGTCTTTTCAAAATCGACACCAGTTTGTTATTGTTTTAGTGTAATCACATCATGTTGCAACCTTGTTTACATGAAATAGTTCTAGTGATCATTTTTATTTATATATTAAAACATATATGTGTCTGAGGACGACGGGAGAAACACGTCGAAACGTTGCATACAACTTTAACCAGTGATTGTTGTTGTATAAGGCTGTGTCTATAGCCTATATATGATCATGTATAAAACGATAAATATCTTAGCCTGTCCGTGTAAGATCATACAAAAATGTATAAGCATCTTTCTATGTAACTTTATGTGAAATAAAAAACCTTTTTTCTTCACTTACTTTTGTCTATTTCAATCTTTATGTAAAATTCTATTTCTTTTCTATCTTATTAAAGGAATACTACCTCTTCGAATGATCAAAAAAGCAAAATTCTTAAACTTAGTGAATAAAAGTTAATATTCATTACCGTATAATTCCGATTATAATGCGCACCCATGTATAATGCACACCCCTTCATTACCCCATCAAAATCAGGGAAAATTCATTTACCCATGTATAGTGCGCACCCCTTGTTAACGAAAAAATTCAAGTTGGCATAATGCAGACACCAAAATAGTGGCTGATAAAAAATCAAATTTCACGTATCTACCTTACTTGACTAACATGGATTTTTTTAAATAGAGGCTTCATTTGTCCTTTTTATGATTTTATAAATTATTTTAAAATTAACGACAATTTTTTATTTTTTTCCCCTGACATTGAGTCTTAAGTTGACAAGGTCACGCGCGTATAAATCTCGTCAATAGAAAACGGTAAATGTTTGGGGATGTGGTATATTTAGTTAAATAATTAAAAATGTAGTTATAGAAATGATTAATTCCTTTAATTTGATTTCGTTAAAAAAATAAGTGTTGTATTTATATCTTCAAATGATAAAACGTTCAAGCTTAAAAATTTGGAATGATTTCTATAAATATGACAAGAACACAGGCACTCGTTTCTATCAATGACAGGTCTATTAACCCTATATATTGTAGTGGAAAATTCCATGGATAGAAAACAAGTGCCTTTGACTCCAGTACAAGCTTGGCCTAATTCTATATCACTGATCACGTGGACAACAGGTGTTCACAATATTCTTTGATCTTTCTTTGATCTCAATGGGTCTTGTTTACTTTTCTAAATGTACTCATCAAATTAATCAGTGGTGTCACAAATCGATCTATTGGTATTGTATTATCAACGCTAATTTCAAATCTTTTCTTTCCGTGTTTTTAAACATCGATCTATCTATTGGTATCGTATTATCAACGCTAATTTCAAATCTTTTCTTTCCGTGTTTTTAAACATCGATCTATGATCAACGTCGACGGTAATTTCAAGTCTTTTCTTTCCGTGTTTTTATAATATCGAATTTTGGAATACGGAATTAAAACAATTTTCGTCGCGCGTTACAAATAATATTTTCATCCAAATTAAATTGGTAAAAATGGTACATTGTAATTGATAAGACTTTGTCATGTGGCTGCCGTATTCCATTTTAACACCTTCATCCATCAGCGATCAATGGCGTCCAGACAATATTGCCTTGGGAATCACTGGTGAAAAATATTGTTTTTTTAAGTCACCGTGTATAATGCGCACCCCTTGTTTGACGGGTACTTTTCAGGGTAAAAAGGTGTGCATTATATTCGGAATTATACGGTAGGTTACTTGTCTTATGACATAACTCTGCTGTATAAACTGATAAATCCAGAAAACTACCTTATATATTATAATTACCGGTACTACAAGATATATACAAAATATTAAGCTATTTATTAAGCCTTTTTCAATAATAACCTGTAATTTTGGGGAAATTACTTAGTTTTATGGATTAATTGATTCTGTTTGTATACTGTAGACACCATTGATGAATATATACTCTTATTGACCAAGTTTAAGAACTTAAACTGTTGATTCTAAGAGGTGGTATCGCTTTAAGTTCTGAATTTCTTTCTATCTTGTTCACTTTCTTTCTTTGGTAATGTGTGTTTCTGTGTAGGATATCTATGATTTGAATGATGCTTGCAGTGTTTGTATGTTTTATAAAGGTATACATGTATTTATTACAATAGTTTAGTTAAACAGCATGGTTTAAATCTTAAGAAAATTGGTCTATTTTCAAATCTATTTTGTATGAACAATGCTATATTTGACTTACTGTATATTTCCGAATATAATGCGCACCCTTGTATAATACTTACCCTTGTATAATACTTACCCCATCCTTACCGCATCAAAATCGTGAAAAATTCATTCACACATGTATAGTATAGTATGTAAAGTTTTTTTTCTACAAAAATGCAGATTTTTTTAATTTATATAAATCAATATATAAGTTTTGATGCAATTTATATTTAATTTGTTGCCAATTATAGACTTTTCCATTATTGACCTTGTATAAGAGTATGACAACATGATAACTTGACAATGACGTCATTTATATTGGTATGTTTATCACTCGAACACATAGGGTTACATTACCATTTTAATAGTAAATTGTCCTCCTCAAGTTGTGTGTGGCATTTTTAGCAAACTGGGCTAATCTGATTTCTCCTTATGAATTTGATTCATTGAAATTTAAAACTTTATTATGATTTTTTGCATTTGGAATGATGACTTGTATGATGTGATGCTTTGCCATTTATTTATTTATTTTCACCCCTGATTGATTAATTGCTTGATGAAAATTATTTGAATTTTTTTAGCATCATGTCAACATTTTTATTTCAAGCTTGATTTTGTTGTGTTCATTATTAAATGATTGCATGCTGGCATATATATTGAATGAAGTACCTTTTTACCCCCACAAGACGGAAAAAATATTTAAATTTTATAAATAGCTTTGAACTTTTGAACTGTGTATACTCTTGAATCCCAACTTGTATAATTTTGAGCCCAAAAGTCATGTTAGAAATTCTCAATCTAATACCACTGTGTAATTTGGATGGGGTCTTACATAAGTGGTCATACACTCAAGACTTTGTTATATTAATTATAAAAAAATGTAAAAAAAAGGCACTTAAACTTAGACTGCAATTTTCCAATTATGAAAACATAAGAATTTGTTCAATTTGTCAAAAAACGTGATGTAAAGTCACCATAACTTAAACTTTCCAATTTTTTCCTTGTGATGAATTTAAGTAAAATATTGAAAATATTCAAAAATTGACATTTCCATGGTTATTACAGCTCCACTAGAATCTTTGTTTACCCAGGTAAATTGGTATATTATATTCCAAATTATTTGTTTCATGTTATTATTTAGGTTATAGTTTCCCCACCCTGCATGAGTTCCTTTTCTTAAAGGGATTGTAAAGTGATTTTCTAAACTTTGTATGTTTTATGACGTCATTGACAGTGATCTACCGGAACAATGACGTCATAAAACACGTTAGTTTTGGAATTGTAAGAACCATAGATGTCGAAATGGAAATTGGAATGGTGCAAATTGGTGCTATCAGTGTCCCCAATACACATACAATGTTAAGAAAACCACTTTACAATCCCTGTATTAAGTTAATTCCAATATCCATTGTACTAATTTTGTTAAATAATTTATTTTTTTAATATTTCATTTCATTAAATTTTATGTTATTTTATCTCCATTTTTCTTTCTTTGTTGAAAAAATGTTAATTTCTGAAAGGACACAAATTGGAAACTGATAAAATTGAAAAGGCAGTAGGGTTAATAATCTAAGATAGATCAATGCCAAGAGGTTTGCCAAGGATCAGCTAGCAGAAAGGATCATCTTGAATTTATCTTGTTTTATGTAAAAAAGAGGTTGTCTGTGTCTTTTTGTCTGCAAATTGCATGTTAAATCTTCAAGAACATTTACTCTCTTTAAAGATAGGTTTCCTTTTTTTTCATTTATGAAAACCTATCTTTAAAATATGGCCTTCTTTGTTAAAATAATAAAACCTTAGTTTCCTTAATGGTATGGAAATAAACCCACTTTATAATTGGTGTGGTACATCATCCTTAAAATATCACTAAGTTTAGATCCTTATACCTATATACCTCATTAACATATTCATATTGACCCCTAACCTTGTCTCTTGGTAAGTTCAACACACAGTTTTGTTATTCTAGGGTTTGCATGTGCATGTGGATTATAAATAGAATCTTGTAGCATGAGAGCCTCATTGGTGATGAATGTACTTCTGCTTGTGCATGTGATATAGTTGTTAGCTGATGGAACTCACTTTCAGCTATCTTTATCATTTTTTTAAGAATAGATATCACCTCCTGATTTCTTAAAATTCAACCAAAATAAATTATGGAAGTCTCTATTGCTGACTTTAATTGAATTGCTGAAGAACTGAGAGTTGTATTTATATCTGAAAAGTGATATTGATTGCTGAAATTGATTGTCCAATCAGCTTATTCACTAGAGTGTGAATTAGTGTACTGCTTTTAAGAAATTCTATAGTTTCACACCAGGGCCCTTATTCTCGAAAACTTACAATGATTTTAGTGTTCCAGTAACCAATAACTGCATGTTTTTGCATGTTTTTAAATTTTATTGGTATTCTTTTTTTTTCTGTAAAATGAGCTTATAAATATTTTTGGGGCATTTTGATTTCTTTAAATTTCCAATATAGTCTTCTAAGACATAATTATATAATTAATTTATGCTCTTTGTATAAAATTGCTTGGAAATTTGCATTTTTATTTTCAATATTTATTTCAGAAAATGTATGCTATTATTAAAGCAGATCAAATTTAATTATGCACATTATCATTTCTAAGATACTTTGGCTATTTAACCTACAGTTAAGGGTGAGCGGTATTGCCAATTTCAAATACCCCGGTATTTTATATAATACTGGGTATAGTCACGGTATTTTTGGAACATTTTAATTTTTGCCAAAATGGCTCTCGGACCTTTCTATTTGTGCATGACAGAATATTCTATTATCAAAAGAAAGGGTAAGGAGTGATTTTGTGTAGAAAAAGTCACATTTCCACTGAAATATCAACTCTCTATAGAGTTGGCCGACAGTTTATGTTTCTTATCTTGATGCAGAAATATTTCAAAATCTTATTTAAGAGGTGACTGGTGGTTATTTATTTATTTTTTCAATAGAATGAAACAATGTTTTGATTTTCTTAACTGCTGTCAACAGTACTATATTTTTTTTATAGTCTTGTATGTTAAAGACTATCCAAGCAGGCACTAAATTAACAGGATTTTCACACCACAATGCACTTGTTTGGCAGACAGGCATGATAAAAATCAAAATAAGATCAGCTGATTTTAAGATAAGCTTAAAGAACACATATTTTCAACAATATCTTGACAGTGACTGTCAGATAATCAGTATCGTGGTATTTTTATTACGAATTCACGGTATTCACGGTATACCGGTTTTTAGATGAGCCACGGTATTACTACCGGTATTTTTTTAGAACCGGTATTTTCGGTAATACCGGAATACCGCCCACCCCTACCTACAGTGTGAAATTCCTGTGTAATAGCCCATTTCGGATTCTGCTTCTATATTACTCTACAATTAGTGTGTGGAACAGCATTTGAACCATCAAAATATTAATTGCTTTTGCATTTTGAATTTAACATTATCAGTGGCATTTCTAGGAATCTTTAAGTGGGGTGGGGGGTACGAGTTGGGGCCAAATGATTGTCAGGGGGGGGATGGGGGGGATGGGGGGGGGGGGAGGCGGGGTGCTACCAGCACCAGGTATCTGTATGTAAGATTATACAAATTTTCAAAAGATAATGTTACCCAAACCCCACCTCCCTAGAAATGCTACTGATGGTTATGCATAAATATAATTCATTGACTATATGTATTTTGCAGTGTGAGCTTTTTTGCATGTTGTGAATTCAACATCTTGGTGTATGAAATGATCTTCTAGTTCTTAAAGGGATTGAAAAATGGTTTTCTTAAACTTGTATGTGCATAGGGGATACTGAATGTGTTAGGTTAAGTGGAATTGCAAGTGCCACAGACGTCAGAATGGAAATTGTAATGACGCAATTTGATTCTATCACTGTCCCCGATTCACAAACAAAGTTTAGAAAATCATTTTTCAATCCCTTTAAGACTTTATTATGCTTGGATTGACTGTAATTGGATGTTAACATTTCTTTCTATTGTTATTTACAGGGAGCAAAACGCAAGTAGTATCCATGGATATGAGTTTGTTGATGAAATCAGATAGACCAGTACGGAGATCTCATACCAGTGTAGATTCTTCAGCTCGTGATAGATTACTGTTGAATTCACTTCCCGAGGAGAGTTTCTGAAAAACAACTTACTGATGATGATGATGATGATTCTGTGCTCGGCAACCATTATGATAAATAACCTCAGAGTATCCAAGCTATGATCCATGGTTCATCCAAGTGTTAATTCAAGGACAGACAATTTGAAATGTTATAAATTTGTCAAATATTCAGTATTCAACTATTGCTCCCAATTTCCTTCAGAAAAGAATGAAGTTGATGTTCTCTGCTTTTGGTTCTTAACAAACTTTGTGAAATAACAGCATAAGATCGTAGCCACAATCCATATTAGTGTTTTAACAAGGACATATTAACTGTTAGATGTTAATTGGACAAATGTTTAGACCATTACCATCTGGTCTTGTGTGCTGCTTTATTTTTTAAAGAAAGGTTCTGAAACTACATTTAAGCTTTGATTCAGGGCAAACAGAACCATAATGGTGTTGAAAACCACAATTGTTGAATGTTTGAATATTGTCCATATTTAAAGATAGGAAAAGTGGGGATACCAGAGTTCAGATTTTATCATTGCATTGTTCAGTACAAATCGAAAGAAACTAGTTAGGCAACTGAAAATCAGGGATAACTAGCAAACTTTATGTACTCTATTATTCATGGTAAAAGATACGCTAAAAGTTAGTCAGATGTATTTTAAAAAGGGTGGGAAAAATAGTATATGCGTTCCATATGTATCTCTTTCCCTTGGTCATCATGTCATCTCTATTAAAATTAAAGTTTTATTGATTAAGGCTTAGATCACTCGACACAGAACATCGGGAGAGAACTCGTAATTAAGTATAAAATCAAGTTTTTAATGAAACGAACTTTACCCGCCCTTTTAGTTGGCGGTTTATGATTGGCTGGCCTTGACTTTTCATCCAATAATTCACCGCACGTGCTTGACTTTCAGCCTTCCAGTTTATAATGAGATCTTAATTTTCCGGGTAAATGTATTGAACATTAAAACCACAGTCAACCTTGTATTAAAGAGACTAAAAAATATTTAAGACACATTCAATTCTTATGTGAACCTTTTTTAGTGATTTGAACCAAATGTTTTTAAAATAATAAGCTGAAACTTGCCAATGAAACTAAAACTGGTATTGTAAATTTCCAATTTTTTTTTATTTTTCGCCTTTTGAATGCAAAATAATATCTTTTAATGTATATGTTAGAAATTCTAGCAGGCCTTCTCAAATAGCGATCCGCGGGACACCCTCAAGAGTGGCCCCTCTTCCGCTAAAACGCTCGGCTCTCTATGCTAGCTACGCTCTTTTTGGCCCCCATGTTTTATTCATAAAATGCATAATTGAGAAGGTCTGAATTATAGTAACCTATAACATATCATAAATAGGCTTTCTTAAGAATTTGCAAAGAATTGTTTTTATTTTTTAACTACCTGCTGCAGATGCACTTGTACAGTATATTGTAAATAAGGATTTTGTTTATTTTTATCTTATTGATATTAGGGCCTACCACAGATGTATAATTATGTATATACATGTACATTCTAGCAGGTTTTCGTCTTTTGTTTTACCTATCTACGACGAAGCTATACGTGGACAAACGGAGACTAGATGATAGAGGCTATTGAGCGCCTAGAGCTGCCCAATCCGCTCTTATCTCATCTGTATATAGTCCAAAACTTGCTGACTCTATTCCAAGTCTTTGACAGCTTTTTGGACAGATATTGCTGGGAGAGAGTCAGAAAAACTAAACCACAACAATTGGGGATTTTTCTCACATTGTGTGCACATCCTTTCAATGGCATGCCACAGATTGTATTTCTTTGAAAACAACTTTGATAGACTCGCATACTTGGCCTGTATGTCGTAGGGGGATAATGATGGTATGAATGAACTACAAAATCATCCATCCTTCCAAATATATCAAAGTTTTGTGGATTCGAGGTAAATAAATACGTTTAAAACACCCGCAAGTTTTTTAGGCCTAGTTTTTCTGACTCTCTCACAGCCACATCAGTCCAAATAGCTATCAGAGGCTGGGGAAAGAGTCAGCAAGTTTCGGACTTATCTGTATTTAGTTAGATTATCTGTAACATATTTTAACACTTAGCCTGTCCCAAACCTTTATGCAATAATATTAATGTGATTTTCTTATCATATCATCCATCCACTTCACATGTACTTATAGACAGACCGAATAGCCTGTGAGGCCAGGGACGCCCCTGTTTGAGTCTGAATTTCCAGATTCAGAAGGAACAGTGGTGGACTCCAGACTCAAAGCAAAATTAAGCTATCCTGTCCACAATTACCTCATACGAAACTGATTGGCTGACCTATCTAACAAAATCAGACACGAAAATAGCAAGAATCCATGTTAAAAATGTAGCTATATAGCCGAACTATTTAACTAATTTCGTGTCTGTTATTTGCTCGTAGAACAGCCCGTAGTTTCGTTTCACAGGTACCTGAGTGACTGTATATATTTTGTTCCTCATATTAACTATTCCTCGTGGAACAAACATTATTATAATAAATGATCTCTGGAACTCGTATCATATGATATCAGGTTATGAATTGTAGATTGTATCATTACAATGAAGTAATGCTAGGGCTAGTATTATATTATAAAAGTTCCAAATGGAACAATTATTACATAACAAATGTTCTTTGGAACAGTTATTATAGTGGAACTTATATATCGTCACACCTGCGTTCGAATTAAAAAGTTGTTAAAATGATTTTATTACTGTTAATGTACATATAGAGGTATCATATTAGTAAAAAAAACTCAAATACAGTGTTGTCGTCAATAGAAGAAAATGTTTGACAGTGGCGTGCTAAGCATGGTGAAACAATTCATACCCCCCCCCCCCCCCCCCTCATCCTCCTATAGTGGATTTTTACTAATCAGACGGGAAGTTTTGGACGTGGGATAAATGTGAGAGGTCGAATAACTTACATATCAGTGGTGGAACCAGCCTATGGGGGGAGAACATATTTGCCAAATTTAAACTATTCACTGACACTAAGTTGGAGCGTGTTATTTCTTTGAAAGAACCATATAGTTTTGTATGAGTTGACGACTTGATAATGTTGTCCTATACGATGTATTTAATTTAACTTTCAGTAACTGGATAATAATGTTTAAAATTAGTATCATCTGGTGTAGAAATTATTATAACCTATCGCACGATAAGTCATCAAATTTATTAAATGTGCAATTAAAGTTTGAGCGGGTTTCAGTAACTAGATAATGATGTTTAAAATTATTATCATCTGGTGTAGAAATTATTATGACCTATAACACGATTAGAAAAGTTTAATTGACGAATGTGTGATTGTGATATTATTGTAGGTATATTTCCTTTCTCAACAGATACAAAAGATTTATAATATATCGTCGCATCGAGCAAACCCATAACCCTATATCATATCACCCGTGGATTTGTAAAATTTATAGGGGAGGGGCAACCAGCGAAGCGCCGAATACGGTGCAAACATACGGTGCTCTCCCTAAATAAAACATGATCACCTATAGCAATCACCGAAACCCTATATCAGAGGGCGCCCTACCTATTTTTGAAGTTACTAAAGGTCTGTGTCCAAATTTAACCCTAAATCATATCACCCAAGGGCGTGGATTTGTCAAGATTGGAGGGGGGGGGGGGGGGGGGGGCAACCAGCGAAGCGCCGCTATCGGAAGCCCAAACATACGGTGCTCGCCCTAAATAAAACAAGATCATCTATAGCAATCACCGTAACCCTATATGTGCCCTTGCCTACCTTTGAAGTTACTGAAGGTCTGTGTCCAAATTTGCGTATTACGGTCGTGGACATGGGCCTTTACATCGAAAAAGTATGTGTTCACATACTCCTTATCACGTTGTGTAGTACCTCTCGAAGTACACCCGATAATGACGTGGGGTAATACGCAGTCTAATTAAAATCAGACCCTAATTTCGTTTCGTTCGATTTAAAAATCGATTTTTAAATCCGGTTTTGTAACAGGATTAAAAAAAACAAACAAAAGGAAATTAGGGTTTGATTTCAATTAGACTGCGTAATACGCTACTCTGTCCACATTAGCTTTATCGTATCGCATTTCAGATATGCGTTCACAGGTGTAAGCCAATGAAATTGCACTCATAACGTCACGTAGGCATATTTAGCACAAAACATTCCCGCACATTGGCATTTCTTAAAGAATTGAATTATTCTTCCTGACCCAAAATTTGTCATCACATCAAAGAACATGCTTACCAAGCGATGTATATTATATTCAATTCTGCAGAGTAATGTATGAATGGGATCGTTAAAAAGAGCGGTTATAATCCCCTATTAAGTGACCAGGTGGGAACCCTGAACCGCATGTGATTTCATGACTTTATCAATATACTGTTTCCATACAACGTATACGGATTTTCTTCCTTGTTCCTCTCAAGGCCTTTTTCTTCTCTAATACTTATTGATTCTTTTCCTGTTCAGAACCACTGGTTTATTGTAAAATAACAGGGGTCGCGTCTCAGGATGTGGAGAGGTATCCGTGGTTCGATCGAACAGACCCTCCACCCTTATCCCCATTCAGAAATTCCTCGGATTTCGGCCATTCAACTTTCAGACAGGACATTATCCTTTATAAGGACGGGAACCCCCTCTACCCAATCCTTTTTCTTCCCTAGTCCTTTTTGATTCCTCCCCTGTTCAGAGTCACTGTTTTATTGTAAAATAAAGTGTTAAGACTGCAATGTCACTGTCAGGTTTGCCCGCCATGGACAACGATCTTTTCCAAGTCCTCTTCTATGATTTTGCAGTCGTATACAGTTTACTATCTATGATGCAAAACACTAACACAGATAAAGGCTTTTAATTTTATTTTAAACCAAAATTTCCCAGAAAAAGAATTATTGATTGCAGAATAAGGAGAAATACAAATGTAATTATTTAAACGGTAATAATTGTTAGTATTAACAACTTTTATCTGACAACATGTCGCCAGGTTCCCCATCCATGAAATTATAAGCTCTATGCCATTTTGATAGAGATTTTAACTTCGCTTCATACAAAATACAAAAATTATCGTAAGTAAAGTATAGACTCTTGCATTCTGTCTGCTGTTGACACGAATCCTGACAAGCTTGTAAAGTGGAGTTGATAGTAAGAGAGATGATGGGTTTGGAAGTTAGAATACAACTCGTCTCCTCCCAGGCACCCTTATAATGATCGAATAAGGCCCCGGTACATCTGGCAGTGCGACTGCACTTTCTATCACAATCTCGTTGTGATTGGTCTTCATTATATTTAATCTCTAAATATTTTAATCCGAATGATTTCCCTTTTATATAAGAGAAACACCCTGAAATAATAAAAAAAAATTGTACAAGCAAAACAATTCCGTTAATAAAAAATATACCATATAGTAGTGGACCATCCATGGACTTCCCAAACGAGAAGTTCCATCAGGTGTTTCGAAAAGAGTAAACATAAATGATACACTCTAATTGTCTATTTGTCACATAATTTCTTTTCGAAACACCTGGTGGTAGGGAAATTCAGCCAGTACATTTCCAATTCGATTTCTAACTGTCTTTAGCGTTCGAATGCCAGGACGCTTTTACCATGCCAGACTCTCATCCAATCAGCATAACTGACAAGGAGAAACGGATTGAAAAATGCGAAGGTATCATCTCGACCCACTTGGATCTCCAGGTTATCGAGTAAGCGTCTAACTCACTGAGCCACCGCGACCTCCGAAGAGCTAAAATAGCGTACACACTGCCAACATGTTATCGAAACACCTGGGCAACAATAATTTCGTCCTGTACACCCACGACAACAGTTCGGCAATTGTTTCCGAACTTTATGCACCAATAACATTTTCGACAACATGGGATTTCAGCAACATGTTGTCGAAGATGTTGTCAGTGTGTACGCTACTTTACTGCTAGTTGATTGAGAAATAGAAGACAGTATCAAGGTAGTCAATAAAAATATTTCAACTTAATTTTAACTTACTATTATCGCTTCTTAGATCTTTAGAATTGACCCTGAGTAACGCACCAACACACAGTAAAACTAGTACCAGCATCAAATCACATTTAACCACCATTTTGACTAGTTGACAGTTGATATGATTATTGAAGATAGCAGGTGGGTAGGACTATATATAGGAGACCAGAGAAACGTGGAACGAGTTGATAGCGTGGCATGATATAATTGCATTTTTAAACTGGCTCTCTCTGTCAACTATCTACATTTGAAATTGTGCCTAAAACGTCTAATGCAGAAGACAAAATAAAAGAAAATTCTAATTTAAAATACATCTAACCTATTGTGCACAATTGATTTCCCAATCTGAAAACATCCCATTCATTGGTGTTAGGGAATGAAAATACACCCAGACTGAATCATGGACATCTTTAGCAGCATCATCGTCGGAAACTTTCAATAATTTGTGGCCATTTTGTGTTGTAAAAAAGGGATATGTTCACAAACTGTTCTACCTAAACAATGTTAGTCTCAGAACCTGAAAAAATCCAATGAAATGCCACAAACATTAGACACTTTGCATTTTACATTCTGCATTATTCAATTTGCATTACGCACATTATCAAGCGTAATGCGTAATGCAAAGTAACTAATGCAGAATGTAAAATGCAAAGTGAATAATGCAAAATGCATTATGCAAAGTGTAATGATGGCATTTGTATTTTAAAGCTGCAACACTTTGAATAATTTTGGCAACGATATTCCTCCATAGGATACAGACCTTAGGTACCAAACTACAGAAATATTACCACAGTTACACATTCTTCAATTAATCAATTTCTAATCGTATCTTATACTAATTTCTACACTAGATGATCATAATTTGAAATATTATTATCTAGTTTCTGAAACACGCTCAAACTTAATGTTGTCACAATTGCACATTTTCTGACTTACCATATTATAGGTCATAATAATTTCTACAACAGATGGTAGGCCTAATAAACTAGTTACTGAAAGTTAAAATCAAAATGCTGATGTAAGTAAATTATGCACATCGTACAGTTTAACATTATTATGTCGACAACCCATACAAAATTACGTATGGTTTGTGAAGAACTGTTTTGAATGTTATATATTATGGCAGTCACTGAACAATTTTAGTAAATTTCGCTAAAATCTATTAAGAATTATGCTCTTATGTTTACAAGCAATTGTAAACGGACGACCGAACAGGAATGAAGCCAATATACGCTCCCCTTTTTATATTGGCGTAAAAAAATAATCAATTTTCAATTTTGGAAATATCGGCATATATGCGCTAGTGAAATTGATTTTTCACTGATTCCATCATGAAATCTGTTCCACATTTTCGTCATTGGATATCAGTCACTGTCATGTGCTTAATAACGAGATATAGTCGACCAGACACTTAATACCTTACCCAATTTGATATCAAAAGTTCAAATAGCCCCTGAAAAAAAAGTTGGTAGAGCGGAGGACTGTAGTTGGTTAGATTTGTAGTAATCCTTAGGTCGATGGTTCAAATCCGTCTCGTCGGAATTTTTTTTTCTTAAACAGGGTAAGTGTTTTTTCTTCTTATTTTTGTTTACAAGCACGTCGTAAGTGTAAACCGGTGGTAAAAGACTAGTGGCTGGAGTGGGATTCGAACCCACGCCCCCGTAGAGACTGGTGCCTTAAACCAGCGTCTTAGACCGCTCGGCCATCCAACCAGGTGCCTTTCGCTCGATTTTTTCCAGGCACTAGTGCTAAAAAAGCTTAACTGTGAAGCAAAATAACACCAAGCAAAAACATTTATGGCAGATGTGGGATTCGAACCCACGCCTCCGAAGAGACTGGTGCCTAAAACCAGCGCCTTAGACCGCTCGGCCACTCTACCTGTACAGTAAGCGCCTTTGATGCAATTGGTAATATCCAGCGGACACAAAAGAAACAATCGATATTCATTTTTTTTCGGCCGTCGTTGAAACGTGCACATATGGCGTTCCAGATAGCCGTGATCGTCTAGTGGTTAGGACTTCACGTTGTGGCCGTGACGACCCAGGTTCGAATCCTGGTCACGGCAGGAATGGCTCTGTTTTTTTGACGCCGAACATCATTTTTCGCAGCGAATGCAGTCTGGTTTAAACCCTAACCCTAACTAACCCCAACCCTAACCCCATTCCCAAGCGTTTTCTTTTAATCCAAATGGAATTTCGAACCCCATCCGCACTATAATATATTTTTTTGAAATTTTACATTTTATCATTCCATTTCATGCCGTGAACGGTTTTATCCGTGCCGTCTCGGTATACCCAGGTTCACAGTTCATTTCCACTGTGCGCCCCAGTGGCACAATCGGTTAGCGCGCAGTACTTATAGACAGTACCTTCCCCGTGCTGGCCACGGGTTTGAGGAATGCGGAGGTTGTGAGTTCAAGCCTCACCTGGGGCAGCCATATTTTTGTCTCTGAAATTGAAAATTACTTTGGTAGCCCAGGCCATTCCCTTGTCCAAGGAAGAAAAAAGAAAGGTAAGAGGGTCGAAGAAAAACGTAGCTAGTCGTGGCCGTAATTGATTGGTCGGTTGGTCCTGTGAAATATTCGATGAGAGTTGAGAAACAGATGTTTCCAACTGGTCGAAATGAACTGTGGGGATATAGCTCAGTGGTAGAGCATTCGACTGCAGATCGAGAAGTCCCTGGTTCAATCCCGGGTGTCCCCTGAAAGCATTTTTGTTTTTCTCTTTTCTTCAGGCTCGTGGTAAGACTAACGGGGTTGATTAACGTGCTAATCCAGTGCGGCCATTTGCGAGATGAAAGTGAAAGCCCTTGTGATTTTTATAAAACGAAGCCTTGCAACTGGTCGAACCTGTACCCGACGATAGCTCAGTTGGTAGAGCGAAGGACTGTAGTTGGTTAGAATTGTAGTAATCCTTAGGTCGATGGTTCAGATTTATGTAGGTATATGTGATTTTTTATTACATCGTTAAACTGCCAACTTTCTGTATCTGAATAGTTTTTTTCCGGGTACACTAATTTACGTTTAACTTTAACCAATTTAAAAAATAAAGTCAAAACTAGATTAATTGCTGAAAAAAAAAAGATACTGGTACTGTAATTATAATTTTGGGGACCGAGCAAGAATTGAAGAAATTATGAACATGAATTTGAAACTTAGAGTTAAGAAGAGAGAGAGGACGGGGGGCTCCACTGTCTATGGTGCTGGTTTTCGGTACTAGTGTCTCTTGGAGTACTCGAGCTCGGATCCCAACACTACCAGGAACCTTTGTGCCCAATGTAATTCTATGTCAGTTTTTTTTTTTTTTTCAGGGGCTATTTGAACTTTTAATATCAAATTGGGTAAGGTATTAAGTGTCTGGTCGACTATATCTCGTTATTAAGCACATGACAGTGACTGATATATCAATGACGAAAAGGCGGAAAAAAGATTTCATGATGGAATCGGAGAAAACCCTATCTTACCAGCGCGTAAATGGTAATATTTCAAAAATTGATTATTTTTTACGTCCATATAAAAAGGGGAGCGTATATTGGCTTCATTCCTGTTCGGCCGTCCGTTTACAATTGCTTGTAAACATAAGGGCATAATTCTCAATCGATTTCAGAGAAATTTACTTATATTGTTCAGTGACTGCCATAATATATAACATTCAAAACAGTTCTTCACAAACCATACGTAATTTTGTATGGGTTGTCGACATGATAATGTTAAACTGTACGATTTACATAATTTACCTACATCAGCATTTTGATTTTAACTTTCAGTAACTAGATAATGATGATTCAAATTACTAGGCCTACCATCTGGTGTAGAAATCATTATGACCTATGATATGGTAAGTCAGCAAATGTGCAATTTTGACAACATTAAGTTTGAGCGTGTTTCATAAACTAGATAATAATGTTTCAAATAATTACCATTTAGTGTAGAAATTATTATGATAAGATACGATTAGAAATTGATTAATTGAAGAATGTGTAACTGTGGTAATATTTCTGTAGTTTGGTACCTAAGGTCTGTGTCCTATGGAGGTATATCGTTGCCAAAATTATTCATAGTGTTGCAGCTTTAAAATACAAATGCCATCATTATACTTTGCAAAATACTTTATTCCCTAACACCAATGAATGGGATGTTTTTGGTAGATATTTCAGATTGGGAAATCAATTGTGCACAATAGGTTAGATGTATTTTGTAATAGAATTTTCTTAGATTTTGTCTTCTGCATTAGACGTTTTAGGCATTATTACAAAAAAACTATTTCAAATGTAGATAGTTGACAGAGAGAGCCAGTTTAACGATGCAATTATATCATGCCACGCTATCAACTCGTTCCACGTTTCTCTGGTCTCCTATATATAGTCCTACCCATCTGCTATCTTCAATAATCATATCAACTGTCAACTAGTCAAAATGGTGGTTAAATGTGATTTGATGCTGGTACTAGTTTTACTGTGTGTTGGTGCGTTACTCAGGGTCAATTCTAAAGATCTAAGAAGCGATAATAGTAAGTTAAAATTAAGTTGAAATATTTTTATTGACTACCTTGATACTGTCTTCTATTTCTCAATCAACTAGCAGTAAAGTAGCGTACACACTGACAATATCTTCGACAACATGTTGCTGAAATCACATGTTGTCGAAAATGTTGTTAGTGCATAAAGTTCGGAAACAATTGCCGAACTGTTGTCGTGTCTGTACAGGACTAAATTATTGTTGCCCAGGTGTTTCGATAACATGTTGGCAGTATGTGTACGCTATTTTAGCTCTTCGGAGGCAGCGAAGGCTCGGTGAGTTACACGCTTACTCGATAACCTGAAGATCCAGGTGGGTCGAGATGATACATTCGAATTTTTCAATCCGTTTTCCCCTTGCCATTGAGGCAAATCGAAGTGTCTGACATGGTACAAGCGTCTTGTCATTCCAACGCTAAAGATCCCTCGAAAGTTGGAAATCAAATTGGAAATTAAGAGCAGGGAAATGTCTCTGTCCTGGCTGAATTTCCACCAGGTTTTGCGAAAAGTGGAAGCATATTCTGGCACAACCCAACTATTTTTATGTGAATTTGTACAAAGGGGCTATTTACAAATCAGACTGTAACATTATGTGACAAATAGACAATTAGAGTGTATCATGTATGTTTACTCTTTTCGAAACACCTGATGGTACTTCTCGTATGGGACGTCCACTACTATATAATATATTTTTGATTAACGGAATCGTTTTGCTTGTACAGATTTTTAATATTTCAGAGTGTTTCTCTTATATAAAAGGGAAATCAATGGGAATAAAATCTTCAGAGATTAAATATAATGAAGATCAATCACAACGGGATTGTGATAAAAAGTGCACTCGCACTGCCGGATGTACCGGTGGTTTATTCGACCGACATGGCGGTGATGGCTGGGAAGAGACGAGTTGTATTCTTTTTACCAAACCAATCATCTCTTCTACTATCGATACCACTTTACAAGCTTGTCAGGATTTGTGTCAACAGAAAACAGAATGCAAGAGTCTATACTTTACTTACGATAATGGTTGTCTTTTGTATAACACGAAGATGAAATCTCTATCAAAATTGCATAAATATCTTATTATCAGGGATGGGGAATCTGGCGACATGTTGGCAGATAAAATTTGTTGATACTAAAAAATATGCCTGCATTAAGCTAAGATTCCATATACGCGTCATGCGTCATCCGTCATGCGTTAAAAATCGAAATGGTTGGTTTTTGACACATGACGCAGACCATTTGACGGATACTGCTACCGCATATATGGAATCATATTCTCTAAAACCAACGATTTTGATTTTTAACGCATGACACATGACGGATCCGCTTGACGCGTATATGGAATCTTAGCTTAACATAATTAGTCTGATTAATATACCGTTTAAATAATTACATTTGTATATCTCGTTATTCAACAATAAATTCTTTTTCTGGGAAATTTTCAAACCACAAAAATTACCTAGAATGAATCATGTATGTGTATGTATTATTTTTGTTAGACTTCATCGCCCTATAGCAATAGTCGATATTTGTCTAAAAATAAATTAAAAGCCTTTATCTGTGTTAGTGTTATGAATCATTGAAAGTCAACCGTATACGAACAACTAAAAAATCAACGAAGAGGACTTGGAAAAGATCGCTGTCCAGGGCGGGAAAATCAGACCGTGACATTGCAGTCTTAACATTTTATTTTACAATAAAACGGTGGTTCTGAACAGGGGAAGAATAAAAAAGTACTAGGGAATAAAAAGTCTTGGGGGAGGGGGGCCTCGTCCTTCTACAGGATACTGTCCTAAATCTGAAGCCGAAATCCGAGGAGTTTCTGAATGGAGATGAGGGTTGAGGGAGAGTCTGTTCGATCGAACCCCGGGTCCCTCCACATCGAGAGACGCTACGAGGCCCCCGTTAACACAGTCTCGCAAATGGCCGCACTGGATTAAAACGTTAATCAACCCCGTTAGCCTTACCACGAGCCTGAAGAAAAGAGAAAAACAAAAATGGTTTCAGGGGACACCCGGGATTGAACCAGGGACCTCTCGATCTGCAGTCGAATGCTCTACCACTGAGCTATATCCCCACAGTTCATTTCGACCAGTTGGAAACATCTGTTTCTCAACTCTCATCGATTA